>CM010616.1:15752407-16304907 GCA_003430845.1 Xanthoceras sorbifolium | reverse complement strand
CTACGCACAACATAGTCTCATTCTAAAGTGTACTATCCTACGCTCGACATTTCAAACCATCGTCTATTGCACGACGCAATTCTAAGATCAGCTACTCACGACATAACCTCAGTTGATATCACTATCACACTCGACATACATCATATACTGCACGACATACATCGCATATTGCATGACATACACTCAATTCAGGTGTCTTTCGTCTTGTTTGTTTTTTCCTTTTTAGATTCATAATCTAATTTGAGCGTCGGAGGCTATTAGCTGACACTATCCCAGTGTCTCAAGAACACGACACTCTTCTTATTTTTTTGCTTATCGTCGTCCTCTCAATCAATCACCATAGACCGCCAGGTCATTAAACGTAGATTTCAACATCTACAAAAGTGGGGGGGGGGGGGGGGGGGGGGGGGGGGGGGTGTGTGTGTTGGTGGTATTAAACTTCAGAGAGAAAAAATTATAATATCCCATATATAATAAACTATGCTTCTTATAAAATTTAGATACGTAAATTTATTGCTTTTATAGATGCTCTGGAATAGGGTAGCAATTTACATTATTTAGTGAATTTGGTGGGGGAGTGATTCTTATAGTCGTATAAATAATAAAGCATGCCTTTTGCTTTAAGTCGTATAGTAATTAAAGATATTATATTATTACTGTCTTTTGGTTAATTTTATTCCTCAAAAGGGAAATAAAGGTAATTCATTCTCTTATAAAATATGTGTTGAATTTGGCGAGGATAGGATAACAATATCCTTTGGCTTAGCCTTTCAATTAAAAAATTATGTAAAAGAAGAAATAGGCAGCAAATGTGAGTATATTACAATTTTTTTTTTAAAATAAAGTAAATATAATAAGAGCAGATAATAGTTAGAACTCTTAAGATTTGCTTATTTATAAGTAGAATTCAATTTTTAAATTTTTTAACAAAGACTTCCTTACTATTAGTTAAATTCTATTTAATTAAGGGTTGACCATATTTGACTGTTTAAAAGACTAAAATACCCTCAAATAAAATTATTAATATTCATTAAATAAAAAAATATAAAAAAATTAAAAAGATAAGATGGATAGTAAGATTTTAACTTTTTTTATTTATTTAATTAATATTAATAATTTTATATATTATTTAAAGGTATTTTGATCTTTTTATTAAAATTAATTTTATTTGTAAATGAATAAACTTTAAGGTTCACAGGTGTTATTTGCTCATACAACAAATATGATTAAAAAAGTGACATCTGACCGACACTTGGTGGTGCTAATAATAATAAATAGAAGAGGGAGTTGGTAAGCAGTAGCGCTGTGTAAAGTTGACTTTTGAGGTGTAAGTTTGTATAGTCAAACAACGTGAGCCTCACATGTCATTATTATTATTATTATTATTATTGTAGTAATTGTTGTTTTTATTTCACATCAACTACTACTTCCTGAAAATGTTAGTTTGTTTTTTTTTTTTAATAAAAATTTAGAAAAGGAGAGGGTATCCCATTTTAGAATTATAATATCTCACAAGTGACAGGCTTACTGGCAACAATTTATAATACTACTTATAAATTGTTTATTAAGAGCGACTATGGATATATCACAGATTTAGTGAAAATTTATAACGATGCTTATAGATTATTCGCTGAGAGGAGGGACTCGAAACTTGTGCTTATTTAAGGTTTGTGTGAGTATTCAACGAACTCTTCCTAGCAACGTCCTCCTTCTACACAAATTGAGATTTTCTATAGTCAAACTGAGCAGTCGTAGGCACTGTCACCTTTTCAAAGTTGGACTTTAAAAACCGTATACAAAGTTGGATATAAAAAAACATTATCTGATACTCTGTTTCTCTCTGTCGTCGTATAGTAATGGAGGAGGCGATGGAGGCTTTAGGGAAAGGTTTTGATTTGACGAATGATTTTAGGGTTCGATTTACCAAGGCTGGTGGGAGATTGGTGGTTGTTGATGAAGTTAACAAAAGGGACATTGCCATTCCTCCTGCTGTCACCTTCAAAGGCGTTTCTCAGGATATTCAGGTCGATAAAGGGGATCGAGTCCGCTTCAAGTCTGATATTCTTCAATTCAATCAGGTAATTCCACTTTATTTTTATAATTGTTTATTTAGTAATCAGACATCTGGAAGAAAAATAGCATGATTCATGGATATTTCACTTTTGCATTTTGAGCCTGTTTCTGAGTTGTTTTTTTTTAGACTGATTAAAATTTGCTTCTTAATTGAATTTGAAGAAATAGGGAAATGAAAAAGCTTCTCAACACCATCATTTATGGTCATTGGGATGCTAGTATATACACATTCAACTTAATTTTCCCTTGTTAGGGTTCTCATTTATAAAAATATGGAATGTGAGATCTGTCCCTTGTTATCCATTATTGCACAAAATTAATATAATCATTCACTTCAAAGTAGGAGTATTATAAAATATTTCGGATCATGAAATTAGATATATATACACTCTCATAAGTTGCAGCCTTTTTTTGTCTAAAATCAAGTCTCAAAGCCTAATATAAACTCAAATTGATCATTTCTCTCATGAATATGTTTCCTGTAGATCACATAAATAAGTGGCATTTGCTGGTGATGTTAATTTAATATGCACAGCTGCTCATCTCAATTAAGGTGGTTTTTGTTATAAAGAAAAAATAATTTCTTTTTCTTCTACTCTTTTGCGTTTATACCAGCCAGATGTTGCCTGATTAAATTATTAGAATTTGTTTCCACCACAGGTTTCTTTTGGGAGCTCTTATTAAGTTATTATATGGTTTTGAAGCAGTGTTCAATTGCTGAATGAATTATTGTTCCTTGAAGGGATAATATGAAATCTTAACTTAGTTGGAGTGCCCTTTTAAATAGCATGAGTTGAAAATATTTAATTAGAGTGCTGCATTAAATTCCCTTTTTCTTTTCTCTTCCAAATAATAAATACCTTCATCATTCTTGATTCGTGCTAGGCTAACTTTAGTTGTAAGTGTCATCTCTATGGTTAACAAGATTTAAAAGCTTTATTGGGCCAAGGCAGTGCAGATCCATGATATGTTTGTAACTATGTAAGTTATCGTACCTCTAATAACATCATAAGTCTTATTTCAGAACATGGAATGCTTATTGCTTTTTCACCCGAAAATCTATTTAGATTGGAAAGGTGTGAGCAGATGATTAGCTAAACTAACTTATTTTTTGTGAGGGAACTAGATGATGAACTTGCGAATTAGATAGTTAGTATAAGTTTCTTTAAAGAGGTAAAGTATACTAACAGTCTGATAATTTGAGTCATTTTGAACAAGTTAATGACCATTATATAGTAGAATATTTGGGTGGTCTAAGTTTCTCCAAAGTATGTTACTATAAAACAAGGAAAGAGCGAAAGTGACAAGAAAATTTTGTTGCAGCTGTTGTGCAATTCAAACTGAATACAAAATTATGGTTTACCTGTAGCAATGCTTATCATTTAAGTCAGTACAGATTGCTTGTAGATTTAACGCATTATCTTTTCCTCTCTTTCTCCTGATTACCTCTTGACAGGATTTCTAGAATTCTTATATCATATGATTAATTAGAAAATTCATTAAATGAAAATGATTACATGTTTCTTGTCATTAAACAGTTATCTTTTATCTCTAAATTCATCTATAAGAGTACCTTCTGATTCCTGTCTCTTTCTTTGATTTTTATGTATTATAATTATTTAATTTTGGTTGAATTTAAGGCCTAGTTTGTAACTCATTTTGTTGCACATTTGCTCTCATATCTTTCTTTTTCTTCCAGATGTCTGAGTTACTAAATCAGAAGTCTTCAGTTCAAGGAAAAGTTCCTTCAGGCTATCTTAATGCTATTTTTGATTTAAATGGAGACTGGTTCCATGATGCCGCCGACACCAAATATCTTGCTTTTGATGGTTACTTCATCTCATTGTACTATTTTCACCTAACAGCGTCTCCACTCGTGCTACAAGATCATGTAAAGAAGTCAGTTCCGCCTCATTGGGATCCAGCATTGTTGGCTAGGTAGCTTTTTCAATACTTAACTCTGTTTTGATGTTAAAAAGGCTCATTATAAATTAAAACATGCACATATAGCAGTAAGCATTGTACAAAAATGACACCATATATATAGAGCAAATAATTAAAGATGAGATGGGGAAGAAACTAAAAGCAGACAAAGAACTTTGATTCCGTGAAGAGATTGAGAATTTTATTCTGGTTCTGGCTGTTTTTCTTGTTAGTTTGCTCTATTTTTGTATAGTTAGCGCGCAACTCTTTATACTATAGACTGTTTAGTTCTCCTAGCTGCTTTCTTTAGGTGCTTCTTAGGTCTTAAACTTGGTTATGCTCTTGTTTTGTGGACTTTTTTTCACCTTTCTTTTTGCATCTTCTTTTCTTTTTGAAATAAGTTTTGTTTCTGATCAATAATAATTAATACAATAACGTTAACAATAAGTTTATTTGATGGTGGTAGACTAACGGAGTGCCAAGCTTTAGTCCAATAGTGTTCTGTTTTATTTTTGAAGACATGTTTGTTTATAGATGTATCACGATAACTGGAGTGATTCATTCATTTCCTGTTGTTGCAATTCATTATTTATTTTTGCTTTATATCTAGTCAAGGATTATTCTCACCTTTTAGAATTACAAAAGTTTCTAATTATAGAACAAAATGAAATTTATATGACATTGTTACCCGAAAAATTCTGTAGCTGCCACTAGGAGTTTTAAGATGGCAGTGTAAACGTATGTCATGATAGAAAGTTTTGAGATGGGAGATTTGATACCTTAAGGTGATTGAGAATTTGGGTAGAAACCGTGTTGTTTGCAACTTACTTGATCCGGGAACTATCATTTAAGGTCTTGCTGGAAGCATACCTGATCACTTTTTGTATTTGGCTGCTGTTCATTTTCCTTTTTTATTTTTATTCTAAGAAAACAGGTAGAGAGTAAATATGTTAACAAGAGATTCAATTCTTTGTGTGTCTAGCTACCTAAGAGTGCTAAATCTAACACATTGTTTTCTATCCTAGCTTTTATAATCTTACTACCATATATAGGAATGCCAAAAGTAAAGTACCTATCTACTTGAGGAAGTTAAAAAAAACAAAAAAAATTAAACCTAAGAGCTTCAAGACCACTAGTGATTGTCAAATGCATAAAGAGTGGCGCTAGAATGAGACTGGTGACTGGGTTTTAGTCAAGAGTGTTCTTCTATTCTTGGCTGAATATACATCCTGCTATAAATGTTTTTCTGTAATTGGACCGATTTGTTTAACTCCTTTTGTTGCAGATGTTTCATATTAATCTTCTAAGTGCGATCATTGTCATCATTTGATGAATTTAAATCATTCTTTTTGAGAGTTATCGAATTTTCATCAAACAATTAATGTGTTGGCTTTGCACTATGGAAGCCCCTATAATTTGATCACACATCAGATCTATTTATGTGATTCTTGAAGTCTATGGTAGACACATCCATTGGCCTAGAATGTTTGGCATTGACACATTAGTCCTTGGAATCATACAGCTGTGGGCTATGTCAGGCCCATTCATATGCCCACGAGCCTCAAGTTTCCATGTTGCTGAAATTCCAGTGCCAAAGTTACTGGTTTGCTAGAAAGTTTTTAGTTTAAGTGGACATATTTGAAGCAGGATTTCAAATAACACTTTGGACAAACACTTAGAGTTTTGAATTTAGCATATTATTGCAATCTATATGGAATTTTGTAAATTTGTTTTCTAAAGCGTATAGAGTTTAGTGAAATTGATGTTCCTAAGAACTCTAGAAGTCAGTTTATGATCGTACTTTTCATCATCCATTGGAGAGGGGAATGAGAAAGTGACTTTTAGGGTGTTAGCCATATACTATAGATTTTTTGAAGAAAAAATAACTTATGATACAATCTTTTATTTTTCTTTCTACAAATTCATTTTGTTAAGTGTTGATAGTTTGAACTGCTAAAGCACTGTGGGTCATGCATGATCTTGGGTTAGTGCGGTATCTAGATGCTAATCAATTTTATAAGACAGGTTCATCCAGACATATGGGACACACATAATTGTGGGAATGGCTGTTGGAGGTCAAGATTTAATTTGCCTCAGACAGAAACCTTCCTCACCAATTCCTCCTGCTGATCTCAGAAGAAATTTGGAGGATCTTGGCGATTATCTATTTTCAGATGAAAAAAGCCCTTCCCTACTACAAAGGAAAACAAGAGATGGCAAACAGAAGGTATTTGTGTTTCAGTTGAAATTGAATAATGTTCTTATGCTACATGTAAATGCCTGATAACTGCAATATTCGTTACAGGTTCCCGAGGTCTTTGACCGTATTCTGCAGTTGAACACCATGCAGTTGACCAGTATTACAGAGACATCCAGCAAGGATGTAAGTTAATAACTGTTAGAGATGCAGTATTACTTATGAATTAATGTTATAGGCCGTGAATCTAATTTGTTTCCTATTTGCACTTCGAGTAGGGGCTCACTATTATTTGTTCAAAAAGAGGAGGGGATGTGTTCTTGCACAGCCACTCCAATTGGCTTCAGACTGTTCTTGCTAAACCTGAAGGAATTCTCTTCAAGTTTGTGCCCATTACCTCTCTACTTACAGGGATTCCAGGCAGTGGCTATCTTAGTCACGCAATCAACTTATATTTGCGTTGTAAGTCCTTCAATGCCCAGCTACTGCATTGGAAATAGTTTTTACAATTACTGACCCATGTCTGTTAGCTCAGTTTTCTCTATTATGTAAGTATCACAGGGTAGATGTTTGATGTGCATATATCAATTGCATTAGTTTGCACACAGGCACAAAAGCACAAATACACTCAGAGACATACACAGGAAGGAAAAAAAAATATTAAAAAAAGACATACTGAATCACTGATGCAGAACCTATTTAGATTCTTATTGCTATAATGGGATATAGTATCTTTTATTCATTTGTGTTGATTTAGGAATTATTTGAATCCTTATTTGAGTTGCATTAGGTCTTCTTTTTCTTGTGCAAATTTGTTCAGGGAAAAAAGAAAAAAAGAAAACCTAATCCAACTCAAATAAAGTTGCAAATAATTCATAAATGACCACAAATAATTTAAAGTTCTTATTTCCTAGCCATAAAATATCTAAATTGGTTTTGCATCACATACATGTGAAGAAATTTGATAGTTGACATTACTAGGATCATAGGATGGCAGAGACTTAGTATAATATTAAGATATGTTTAGAGCATTTCAGTTGGAGAAGTAAACAATATAGGAGTCACTGGCCCACTTTCCTTCTTTATTGAAGATAGTGTAAGGGCATGTTTGTTATCATCTTACAAACACGTTTTCTTTTTTTTTTTTTGGAAAAGATAAACAATAAAAATGCATTTTTAAGCTATGTTTTTGAAAGAAAACCAGAAAAACATAAAACGCGTCTTTAACTTTTACAGAACAAAAACTGGAAACGTCATTTTATTTTTGATGTTTTCACTATTTTACACTTTTGTTTTTTATTTTTACCATTTTGGTAAGTGGCATATGGAACTATTAAATGAATATGCTCTATTTATTAAAAAAAAAAAAATAGTAAACCTTTTAAAGATTAAAATTACATATACTTATATATCATTTGATTATATTAGTTCCTTTTTTATAATTAATAAATATACTTTTCTTAAGATTAATAAAATATATTTTTTATTTTAATCTTTAAAGAATAAAAGACACCAATCAATTTTAAATTAATTTAAATTGATTTTATTAATTAAAACTATAAGAAAAAGTATATATCCTTATATTTTTTAATTATTAAAATCCATTAAATTTATTTATTTTTAACTATAACTACACATAATATTTTCAGTTTTTTTTTTGTTGTAATTGATTTTCAGTTATTGTTACCAAACGTGTTTTTAGATCTTTAAAATATGAAAATCAATTTCTTGTTTTCAAATGAAAATTGATAAAATAGAAATAAAAAAAAAAAATTACCAAACAAGCCCTAATATCTGTAATTGGAAAACAACAATTATTTTAGTTTGAACCTTTATTTAGTACTTTCTTCTGCATTTCCTGCGGTAAGATGCTCATTTGTTTCTAAGTTTTGCATGTTTATCAGTGGTGCTTCTTTCATTAATTGTGTCTTTGTCCAGACAAGCCTGTTCCAGAGGATTTGCAGTACTTCTTGGAGTTTCAAGTTCCAAGGCAATGGGCACCTATGTTCTGTGAGCTACCTCTTCGACATCAAAGCAAGAAAGATTCTTGTCCTTCCCTGCGATTCAGTTTCATGGGTCCTAAGATTCACGTCAGCTCTACACAGGTACAAAATGATGAAGCACAGTTCTATGCATGCTATTCAGTTGTTGACTCTTGTTTTGCATAATTAGTGGTATAGATTCGTTAAGCTTTTAGTTATATTTCAGAGGAAGACATTAATGCTTAGTTTATGAACTGCGATTGAAGTAAACTTGCATATTTATTTGCATCACTGCAGGTAATACAATTAAAACAAATAAACTGTTTATTAATATAGGGAAATCTAAATGTAGGACTGATATTAACTAGCATAGACAAGCGACCCAAAGGCCATTTATAGTCCAAATGTTGTTGAGACTAGTATAAAAAACCAGTGGCTTGGCCTGCCATCCTAGTGTTTTACTGAGCATGCAGATAACTCGTTTTTGTCCTCGAGTTTGGCTATTCATTTCATAGATCTTGTTTCCTTAACCAGTTTTTGAATGTTACATAAAGGTTCTAATATAGTTAAGGAAAAAAGAAATAGAGAAGGGAGAAAAATGAAAATAGAAAGAGAGAAATTTAGAAAATGGAGGAAAGAGAGAACATAAGAAGGAGAAAATTCAACTATTATTCAAATCATCCATAAGTTTAAGTCGAATAATAAAAAGCCTATTTATATGCAACCTAAACCAATTCAAATAAACCTAAACATAAAAGATAAGGATAAGAGAGGAACTTAAACATAAAAAGATAAGAATATTTAAACTTGTTTCCATTGGATGAGAAAGTACCAAATCTTATTCTTTGTTATTGTAACAAATCAATTCTTCACAAAAGTAAGAGATAACCCAACAAGGAACAATTGTTGCATCTATTAGTTTAGGCAAAACAGAACAAAATGTTGGTGCAAAAGTAGATGAAAGGTAGGTATATATCACAAAAGAAGCCACTAGAGGATGGATGCTAGGTTTCTGAGCATCTTTAAAAATATTTTTTTCATGTTTGATATAGGTTTCTGTTGAGGACCTGACTTAAATCCAACAACAAACCCTAACAGCCCTGACTTGCACAGTAAGAAACAAACCCATGCACCCGATAGATGTGAGTTGGGTCACTTTAATTAGGGTTCGCTAACTCTCTAGAGTTCGGGTTATTAGCCCTTACTTTAGCCCAAGCTCTCCTAAAAATTAAGAAAAGCCGAAAGTTCTCTAGAATTAATTAGTCTTTGTGGAGAGCCAATCTTAGCCCACACGATCCTCAAGTGTTTAGTCTCAGGAAAAGTCGAAATAAATCGTCTCTGGTAATTGCTAGTAGACAAAATATGTTGATAGACCTGCCAACTGAATAATGGAATAATTGATTAAATACAAACCTAATCTATTTATACCTAACATAATATCCTAACATAGTCATAATAAGAAATAAATTACTGGGAACCTAATACAATTCTAATAGGAAATAAATAAAATTATAAGCCTAATACAACTCTAATAGGAAATATAAGATAATTAAAATAAAACTGAAAAACAGGAAAAATACTTAAAAACTCAAATTCAGACTTTATTTTGACCAAGCAAACATGCTACCAAAATAACGCTACCCATTGTCGCGCTTTTTGCTAGCACTTTTAAACTGAGGCTGCTGCTACCAAAAACGCTACCCGCGGTCACGCATTTTGCTAGCACTTTTTCTTCCATCTTTCTGGTCTCTTAGCGATGCTCTCATCATTCCCTTTTCCTTCAAGAATAACCTTGCCCTCAAGGGCAACATCTGAAAACCTCATCAACCTGTCTTCATAAGCCTCATCTTTGTCTTTGTCTTCAGATGCTGACTCACCAGAATCCCCAATCAACAACTTACCACTCCTACTTTGGTGACCCTTGGCCCAATTTTCTCTACAATTGAAGTACAAACCCTTCTTGATATGTTCTTGTACCTCCTCTGGAGATAGCTTTTTCACTTTTTTTGTCTTATATTTCAAATCGCTTCCCATGTCGGTATTATCCTCCCAGGAAGTCTCGGTTTACGAAGGTTTTGATCATTTGTTCCCCATGTTTTCCTTGAATGGCCTCTCACTGTAACTACCTTCTAGTATCTCTGCCATCCGTATTGCCTTACGCAAACTCCGCGGCTGTGTTAGCTTCACTTCTCTAGCCAACTATGGCCTCAGTCCCTCAGTAAACGACCCGATTAATGTAGGTTCTGTCCACCCCTTTACCATAGTCTGCAGTCGCTGAAACTCCTCAATGTAACTCTGGACTTTACCCTTCCGGCGAAGCTTCGCAAGTTGCCCATGATGATCTATCACAAGTGATGGTCCCCATTAAGCCAAAAATTTGCGCTCAAACGCAGTTCATTCCAACCGTCTACGATCATGTTTGTATTGCTCCTTGAACCATCTCCATCAACTATTTGCCTTACTGTCCAAGTACATGCATGCTATAGAGACTAGGTCATCTCTCGTAATCTCGTAGACTTGGAAATATTGGCCAGCCTTATCCAACCATTCATACGGATCCCCATCACTGAAGTGCTGAAAATCAACCTTCGGTTTCCGCAGACCCTGATTTCTTCCCCATAGGCTGCTTCATTGAATCGTCGGTCCTTAAGTTGCACGAAGTTAGGCTCCCTTCTGTGAATCCTCCGGTCCACCCTTTGGAATTCATCTTCGCTACTGAAGCCATACCTATCGGCAACCCTATCGGCCATAGGCCTATATCTCCCCCGTTCAAGTGCTCAGACAGGTTCCCTTTCAAACCACCGTTCGACTGCTAGCCCTCCTCTTCAAGCATCATCAAGTCATTTTCTTCTCTCCACCGGTCCCTCTGTCTCCCCTCGACTTGCATTCGGTCGTGAGGCCTCTTGCCTTGCCTAGGGTATTCTTCATCATCCCACCTATTTTCATCCTCATGATTCACCCAATGCTTCGCTTGCAACCAAGATTGCAGAAAGTGCTAGGCGCTAGTCGGGCGGCGACCCATCGCCTAGCGCCTAGAACGCTTAAGCGGGGATTAAGTGATCTGTCGGAAGTCGGCTAGAGGCAGATCGGTAGGACAGAACGGTGAGACAGAACGGAGAAGAAGTGAAGAAGCTAAAGAATAGTTGTTGTGCTGCTGTGATACGAAGGAAGAAGAAGAAAAAAAATACCCAAAAGAAGAAGGAAAAAGAAGAAGAAAGAAAGAAAAAAAAAAAATATATATATATATTAAAATATAATCCCAAAACGACACCATTTTGGGGGTTAGGTTTTTTTTTTTTTTTTAAAAAACGGTTAGGTTTTTTTATTTTATTTTACAAAGACATCTAAACCCCAAACGACGTCATTTGGGGTTTAGGTTTTAATTTTTTTTCCTCTTCTTTTTCTTCTTCTTCCTCCGTCGCTACTGTCTTCTTCTTTTTTTTTTCTTTCTTTTTCTTCTTCTTCCTCCGCCGTGCGCTACCTTCTTCTTCTTCTTCTTCTTCCTCTGCTGACGTCACCCTCGCCGCTTAATGGACGCTTTGGTCCAAATCGCGACGGCGAGGCGCTAATCAGCGCTTAATGCCGATTTGTTCAACCATGCTTGCAACGGACCTCTCTCGACTCGACCAGCTGTCCTAAATCTCCCCAGATCCTCATTCACATCTCCTTGACCCTCTCGTCCATCATTATTCTCCTTTCTCTCCATCTGATCAAAATTATCAATTAATTGCGCATCGCTCGCCGCAACTCGGCCTGACCCTCTTGTGTCTCTGCCTGACCCACTTCCAAGGCTTCCTAACCCGCTTCCAAGGCTGCCTGACCCGCTTCCAAGGCTGCCAATCTTGCTTGATTAGAGGTCGGCGCATTGGACGATGAGTTGACCACACTTCCACTTGCTTCGTCTTTCCCGTTATTAGCCATGAGTTCGTCTTAACCACACTTTCAACCCAAATTTTTCCAGCGAAAGCACCAAATTGTTGAGGCCTAAACAGCCCTGACTTGCACAGCAAGAAACAAACCCACACACCCAACAGATGTGAGTTAAGTCACTTTAATTAGGGTTCCCTAACTCTCTAGAGCTCGGGTTATTAGCCCTTGCCCTAGCTCAAGCTCTCATAGCAACTAAAAAAAGCTGAAAGTTTTCTAGAATTAGTCTTTGTGGAGAACCAATCCTAGTCCAAGCGATTCCCAAGTGTTTGGTCCCAGTAAAAACCGAAATAAACCGCCTTTGGTAATTGCCAGTAGATAGAAATATATTGATAAACTTGCCAACTTAATAATTGAATAATTGATTGAATACAAATCTAATCTATTTGTACCTAACATAATATCCTAACATAGTTCTAAATAGGAAATAAATAACTAGAAACCTAATACAATTCTAATAAGAAATAAATAAAACTAGAAACCTAATACAACTCTAATAGGAAATACTAAGATATCCTAATTAAAAAAAAACTGAAAAACAGGAAAAATACTTAAAAACTCAAATTCAGACTTTATTTTAACCAAGCAAACATGCTACCTAAAAATGCTACCCACGGTCGTGCTTTTTGCTTGTACTTTTAAACTGAGGCTACTGCTACCAAAAAATGCTACCTGTTGTCACGCTTTTTGCTAGCACTTTTTCTTCCATCTTTCTGGTCTTCTAGTGATGCTCTCATCAGTTTCCTATTGAAGGACATTCAAAGAACTCTTAATTTCTTGCTCCAATAAAAATCAAGAATGTAGAGGTTTTTCAATAATAGACACTGGTTGACCTAGTTACAGCATCATTATGAACATCATTTTCAGTGAACTTCCACAAAACAGCCAACCATTACCAGATTGTTCCTCCATCTGAAAATACCCAAAACACCAGGAAAAAAAATATTCCTGCAGCCAAATGTGCCACATCCACATGTTGCTGCCGCTGCACACCATTCTATATTCCATGTCAGAATCAATGCCTGGCTGGGCTAGCCCTATGAAAAAAAAATTATATTGCTTGAAAAATTATATTTTTAAGAAAACAATATTGTAAATTCATTTCTATATTAATGTTAAATGTTCACTTTTGTTTTCATCCAATTGTTAGATTACACAATTCAATTGAGTAATTAAAAGTAAATTTACATAATGCGTAGAGTGCATTAAGTAAAACCTGGTATCCCTTACTATCTTAATTTTTTTTGCCCAGAAGTATTGAAATTTAAATACCTTTTATTGTAAGAAATGGTTGTAGATACATACATTATTGTTCCTCTTTCTCATATTGTGTATTTTTTTCTTGAGTTTTGTTATCTCTGTCACACTTTATTTGGATTTCATCGCATTTTCCATTAAACACTTTAGTTGTTCTATTTCTGAACGAGGGACTTTGTCTTTTATTTTTAGTCTTAAGTCTCTCAGGGAAAAGAGGCTGGAAAGTTGAGCCTATTAGATGGTGTACTAAAGATTTCCCATTAAACTTATGTTTTAGGTAGCTTTTTTGTGTTTAGTTTACATGACAAGTCTGTTCATTAAAATCAACTTGCACATGCGGGGAAATCTTACATTTTAAATAATATGATTTGTACCTTTTCTATAAGATTTGAGTATATCTTGGTGCATACCTTCACGTGTGATAGTGAATTACTGAATTCCAAAGAATATGAAGTTCAAATTTTTGTGGTGAGATTTCCTGTAGATGCCCTCGGCCTTGTTGGAAACTAGACAGCTACTTTGATGAAGGGAGGGCTCATATTGACCACATTAATTTATAGCCTTGGTTGCATTACCCTCTAATTACATCATTTAGCTGACATATTGACTTTGTGCAGATAATATCCTCCATTATAGCTACATTTTCTTCAGTGATCTGAAATTAATTTCATTTCCATCACCTATGTCAACTGCCTCCTATTGTAGTTATCAAGTCATCCTATCTTTGTTAAATTTTTTGCCAGATCCCTATTTTATCTCTGTTAGAGTGCTTAATAATATTGTTGGGTCCTTTCCTATTATCTTAAGCTTTTGGTCTAGCAGTTACTGACATAGTATCAGAGCCAGGTACTAGAGAATCCTGGGTTCGAGTCCCCTCACTTGATAATATTTGAACTTGTTATTTGTTATATGAATTTGTTGTGTGTTTGTGTTTGGACTCGAGTCACGTGGCAAGCACTTTGGTCTTGCATGTAAGGGGGTGTGTTAGAGTTGTTAGTACTATTATTGGGTCCTTTTCTATTAGCTTACGTTTTTGGGTTTGTTGGTAACTAACAATCTTAATGAGTTCTGGAATAATAAACAGCAGCTGTTGGTTTTACACTAAATTTGTATATTTAATGCCATTTCAGGTCTCAAGTGATAAAAAACCTGTCGTTGGCCTACGCTTATACTTGGAAGGAAAGAAATGCAACCGGCTTGCATTGCATGCGCAGCATCTCTCAAGCCTTCCAAATATTATGACCTTTCCATTAGCTAACATCATATGCAGGCCATGTCAGTGGCGTGGTTCTGACGACTACAGATTTAGTGACCAATTCTTAGAACCTGTCAGATGGAAAAGATACTCAAATGTATGTACATCAGCAGTTAAGCATGATACCAATTGGTTGCATGGGGATTCAAGCGGTGTTTATATAGTTACCGGGGCACAGCTCATCAGCAAAGGGAAATGGCCCAAAACAGTGCTGCATCTTCGTCTTCTCTTCACCCATTTACCCAACTGCACGATCCGGAAGACAGAATGGGCAGCAGCACCTAGAACTTCGCACAAGTCTAATTTTTTCACAAATCTTAGTACAACATTCACATTCACTCAACGAACCATCACTGGTCAACAAAAGCAGGCTCCAGCTGCACTTAACTCTGGTGTATATCCAGATGGTCCACCTACTCGGCTGAGCTCTGAAAAGCTACTTAAATATGTCGAGGGAGCTGAGGTTGTGCGGGGTCCACATGATGCTCCGGGACATTGGTTGGTAACAGCTGCCAAGCTAGTGAGTGAGGGTGGTAAGATTGGTTTGAATGTGAAATTTGCATTATTAGACTATCCATGAATTATTTTTTAGTGTAAATAAAGAGTTGACATTTATTCATTTATATATGATTCTTTGTAACTGGAAAGTAGCATTTAGGAAAGTTATGCATAGCTCTTGTATAGAAGGAAACAACATAGAAGAAATGGCTGTATACATACTGAAAACCATGAAAGTGAAGAATGTTTATGATTGAATGTTGGTAACCTACTGTGTATACATATGTAGGGGATGATAGAAACAGTTCAGGTTTTCATTTGTTTCACTAAAAATGTTTTCATGTGTTGGGGGTAAATATTTGATCTATTCAACTTTTGACTTCAAGATCCAACTATTCATTTACTTGTAATTTATTAAGGGTATGTTTGTAAGAACTTATTTACTGGTTAACGAGCTTATTTAATTGTAAAAGCTATTTTTAATTTTTTTTATGTCGTTTGGTTGTCATCCCAGTAGAGTTTTTGGACTGATTAAATAAGCTGTTTTACGTCTACTCGGAAGAAGCTCAAATTTTGAGCTTTTACAAGTAGAGCTTTTTAAACTTTTTTTAAAAAATATTAAAATGTCTTATATAACCTTAATATATTTTATGATTTCACAATACTCTTTTAAATTAAAAATCTAATAACTTAGTTTTAAATTAAAATGTCTAATAACTAGTTTTTTAAGATGTAAAATAGTAACTTCAATTCTTTCAACGCATTTAAATTTTTTAAAAATTAATTTTTAACTTATGAGTTTCCTTCTATCTTATAACTTTTTAATTATTATTATTTTATTCCTTTATTCGATTGAGATTATTTGTATATATGCACTTAAACATATTATTTATATAACCTAATGTTGTCTTACAAGTATGTTGAACAATAAATAGTTAGTTGCAGATTTAGGATTCATTTGGAGGAGCTTCTCCTAGTAGAGTTTTTAGAAGTAGAGTTTTCATAAGTAGAGTTTCTAAGGAAAAAGCCGTTGGCCGTTTGATTTTAAGTAAAAATGGTATTGTAGAATTAACAAACTTTAATAGGATTATATTAGACTTTCTAATATTTTTAAAAGTTTCAAAAAGATTTACTTGAAAAAGTCTAAAATTTGAGCTTTTTTTGAGTAAATGTAAAATAACTTTTTTAATTGTCCAAAAACTCTACTGGAATAGCAATCAAACGATAAAAAAAAAATTGAAAAGAGCTTTTAGAATTAAATAAACTATTTTGTTAAGTAGATAATTTTTTTTAAACATACACTTAAGCTGATGTAACCCATGAGAGATGGGTATATAAAAATGTTTGACAATAGTTGTCAAATAACTTAAATATATAAATAAAATGATAAAATTTTTGGTGTATATAAAAATGTTATATTACCGAATGGCCTCCCTTGTTATATTACCAAATGGCCTCTGCTCACTCAAAATTCACATTCTCAGTTTTTAAGTTTCAAGTATTATGACTAGATTATAATGGGTACTTTTGTTTATAAAAAGAGCTCCCTCATGTACATAAACTCCCAATTAAGTAGGTTGTATACTCTTCCTTCTATTACTGACTATTAAATTAAAAAACTTAAACTATTATAAAATGGCAAGAGTTGGTTGTATACCTTTCCATGTGTTAGTAACCTATATTTAAAAGCTTAATTTATTAGAAAATGGTCTAATAATAGTATTTAAGTATTCTAATAAACTCTCTTGTATCAATTAAAAAAAATAAAAATAAATAAAAACTCATTCAAGATCAATTTACTTATCACTGGGCTCAAACCCCACAGAGAATTAGTTGTATATTTTTTCATTTTATTAGTAACCACTCGACAAAAAAAAATTGCAGTTAAGAAGGGGCACATTAATGGTATCCAAGCACTCTAAGGAGTATTTTTTTATATTATTATTTATCACTTCATGAGTTTGAATTAGACCAATTAAGTTGTTTTTATTTTTTGAAATGGTCAAACAATTTAAAAATACCGAAAAATAATTGAAAAGAAAAAATAGAAAATCTCGGCTTTTCACTAAATTCCAAATTACTGGATTATATTTAAATTATTTTATTCCTAAAGTATTGTAAGGTCATTATTTTAGTTGGCCTCGATTCTGTGAGCAAAATGCTTTTCACTTATAATTCTTAGGTAGCTAACTAGAGTGTTAAGTGGATGTATTAAATATTTAAAGAATTCATGTAAATATGATAAGCTTCTAAGATTAATCAAGAGAATGCTTTAAGGTAATTTCGTCAATTCAGAACTCTTTAACTCTTTAACTCTTTGAAATTTAGGATTCACACACACACATAACATGTTTATGCATTGATGTTTGAGTTCTTACTTGTTGTTCTGAATGATTTACAAGTGTGGAGCCTTAATTAGTACATTTGATCTAATTGTAATGCTTATTTTCAAACACTTCCTTGTTTATGAAAACTGATATTTAGATGCATTTTGGAGTATAACTTTTTATCTACACATCCAACTGGTGATTTGTAGTGGAAACTAGACATTCGTATCTTTGTATCGGTGTTTTGAACGAAAATTTTTGAATTCGTTAGATAGGTTTCAGAGGATACGAACACGGTTCAAGAGCAGAGAAAAATTAGCTAAAAAGCTTATGCGATGCAGGTGCGGGCAGTGCCTTACTGCCTGAGGAGGCGAGCGGCTGCCAGCTCCATCCTTTCACTTCCTCCTCTACTCCTGATTTCCCTTTTCGTTCTCTTGTTGACTTCTAAATGTGTTTTTAAGCGAGTCCTAAATTGTTTTGGGATATTTTTAAAGGTTTAGGAAGTATAAAAATTTCTTGTGCATCAAATAATATCTTTTTGGAAAGTTTCCATTTTTTTTTTTGTGAAATTAACTCTCTTTCCCTATTTTTTTTTTTTTTTGAAAACCTACTTGTACATGAAAGCTAGACTCTTTTTCATCCTCATATTTGCAAACATCTTACCTTACTGAAACATACTAATATAAACATAGCACCTAAGCTTTATGTGACCACTAACAACACAAAAGTGATATGTAGGTATGAATTTAGAAGACTTACCCTTCACGGCTGCTGTTGTGGTTGTGCGCACAAGGTGTTTTATGAAATGTCTTGAAAAATTCTACACCTATGATGAAGATTCTTTCACAAGTATGTTGCTAGAAGATGGTTTCAAACTCATAGAGTTGTATCTGAGTCCGCACTTGTCACCATATGCTTTGCCAAGGTTAATAACTTGATTAACCTTGTGTCCTCTATTCGTCAAGCCTTTGAGTGACTCTTTGCCTTCTTCAATTCTTTCAGTGTTGATCTTTACGCGCCTTTATAATCTCTAAGGCCTTCTATTTTTGTTCGATTTCTTCTTTCATTAATTTCATCCTCTCCATGCAATCCGTAATCTCTCTTCCTTGTTTCGAATTTGTCTCTTTAAGTTATTCAAGAACTTGATTGCATCATCTCTTTCACATTCAAGAGATTTCACAATTATTAATAATAAAAAAAGTTCGATTTTTGTACCTTAATATTCTTCTTGTAGGGTTTGTCGTCGACAATCTTGAGATCTTTGAATCTATTAAATTCATCTTCATATTCAGCATTTGAGCTACAGCTTCTGGCTTCTTGATATGATGCTGACACACACAACATAATTTGTTTTGAAAAGAGATTCCTATCAAGAAGACTTTGACCAAAATCCATAGCTAATTTATCACCAAAAATCCTGAATCCTAGCCTATGTATGTTTAGTATCCAGCTCTGATACCAATTGAAAAGTAGATAAATAAGGGTGGGTGCATAGGTTTAATAAAGAATTTCACAAAATAAAAAATATAAACCTATTTTAACAAAGACAACACTTTTTTTATGTGGAAAAACCCCAACAGATAAAAAATCGCGAGACCAACTCATAGATCACTTAACACATCATATACCGATTTCACTAGTTGATATATCGTTTATAACTCACGCTGATAGACTACTCAATTACACGACTCTTACTATAACTCAATACTACCTACCCGTAGGAATTTATTAGTGAACTTTATTGATGTTGCTCACGGAACTCCACACCTTGCAAGACTTAACGATTTTATTGTAAGATCGAAGAATCACAACCCCTCATTACTGAGATTGAAATTTAGGTGCTCAACAATGCATGAACAAACAAATAATATACAAGATCAAAACATATTATGTAGGCGCAAAACAATCAAGCACAATATCAAAAAATGATATAGTCTAGAAAAATCTCTTATGGAGACTAAAACACAAAAATAAGAGAGAACAATAAAATTACGAGAGTTTATGAATAATGAATTTAAATACACTATTTATAAGCTCTAGATGAAACCTAACTCCAATAGAAAATAGGAAAACTTTTACCAGTAGGTTTTCTCAAAAAGCTTACGGAAAGAGAGTTAATTTTCCAAAAGAATAAAATAAAAAACGGAAACTTACTAAATGATTTTATTTTATGCACAAGAAAGTTTTCATATATTCAAAACCACAAAAATTACCCAAAACAATTAGAGAACACATTAAAACATGTTTGGAAGTCAACCGGAGAACATAATAGGAAATCAGAAGAAGAAAAAGAAATTTTCGTGCAGGTATTGCCAGGACCCCATGCCTCAGGCATGGGGTTTAGGTGTGGGGTTGCTGCCCGTAACCTTTTCCTTCCGCTGTTTAAACTGTTTTCTCCTACACGTGACTTGAGTTTGAGCCCTTCAAAACCTATCCAAATGAACTCGAAACCTTTCATTTAATATATCGTTAGAAAAGGTACAAATGTCTACTTCATACTTCAATTTGAAAACACCATTTCGATGTGTAGATAAAACAATATGATGAAAAATGCATCCAAAGGTCAATTTTTGCTTGAAACTACATTTTGAAACTAGACTAAAACAAACAATTAAGACTCCACACTTATAAAATATTTAAACTAACATGTAAGCACTCAAACATTGATGCATGAACATGTTATATAACCGTGTGTGAATCCTAACGTAATCTCAAGAGTATAGAGTTTTGAATCATCAATCTACCTTGAAATGCCCTCTTTAGTATTCTTGGAAGTTTGCTACATTTGCATGAGTTCTTTAAATCTTCATTATATCTCTCTCACACTATAGCTAATCTACCTAAGAATTACAAACAAAAAATCTCATGGAATTAAAGCCAACTAAAATAGTGAAAGTTGTTAGAAAACCTATTAGAACAAATTTTCTATTTGTAAGGACATGTGTTTTTAGGTTGGCTTATTCCTATATCTAAACACCTGTTTTTCTGTATTATAGTTGCAACTTTAGGCTTAGCCGTCAAGACTTGGTAAGTCTCTAACTTGGCTTGGATTCTTAAATAGACATAGGCACACATACAAACAATTTGTATATTTGTATCCCTGCATTATTGTGCACAGTTCATAACACACATATATGTTTCATACATATGTGTCCCTGTATAGTAACACAATTTAGTCGCATGCAAACTAGTTCCATATCCTTATGTTTGCATGTTTGCAATGAGGTCCGTGCTTGAGTCTTTAAACTCTTGGCTTCATTGCTTTGTGGAAGTTAAATTCAGAAAATGGTTGTTGGCCTTTAGTGAACTGCTTATGATGTGTTTGCACGTCGTGCAGATAGCGTGACTTGGCTTCGGTGCGACCTATTGGTCGCTGTACTTGCTATTCTTAGATGCTCTCTTTCAGCAAGGTCTAGACATCGCCATTGAAGAAGAGAAACCAGAAGGAGCAGATGAAACTGAGTGGAAAAATATCAACCGCTTAGCATGTGGTACCATTCGTTCGTGTCTCTCAAGAGAACAGAAGTATACGTTCATGAAGGAGACATCTGCAAGTAAGTTGTGGAAGGCGTTGGAGAACAAGTTCATGAAGAAGAGCGGTCAGAATCGCCTCTATTTGAAGAAGAAATTGTTCCGATTTGATTACCTTCCTGGTACCACGATAAACGACCACATTACTGCTTTCAATCAGTTAGTAGCAGATTTGTTAAATTTGGATGAAACCTTCAAGGATGAAGATTTGGCTTTAATGTTGTTAGCCTCCCTTCCTGATGAGTTCGATCACCTTATTACAAGCTTACTAATTGGGAAGGATAAAGTGTCATTTGATGAAGTCTGCACTGCCTTGTATAGCCATGAAATTAGAAAGAAAGATAAAAAAGAAAGCAGGAATGAAGCAGCAGAGGCACTGACAGTAAGAGGGCGTTCACAAAAACAACAAAAAGGAAGGAGAGGAAGATCTCGCTCAAAAGGAAGACTTGGTAAAGATGAATGTGCCTTTTGTCACGAAAAAGGTCATTGGAAGAAAGACTGTCCAAAGCTACAGAAGAAAGGAAAAGCTGTATCGTCTGGTGCATGTGTAGCCGAAAGCAGTGACGATTCAGATTTTGCACTGGTTGGATCATCAACGGCATCCCATCCTGATGATTGGATTTTGGATTCAGCATGTACTTTCCACATGACTCCTAATAGGGAGTGGTTCTCTACCCTTGAAGAACTAAATGGTGGAGATGTTTTCATGGGCAACGATAGTCCATGCAAAATTTTGGGGATTGGTACAATTCGACTGAGGAATCAAGATGGCTCAACCAGAGTTCTGACGGACGTTCGTTATGTTCCAGATATGAAGAAAAATCTCATCTCTTTGGGAGTCTTAGAATCTAAAGGCTTCACTGTGACTATGCAGAATGGGATATTGAAAGTTACTTCTGGAGCACTTGTGGCAATGAAAGGCGTTCGGAAGAATAGCTTGTACTACTACCTTGGTAGTACAGTTATTGGGACAGCAGCAGCAGCAGTCTCTGAAGAGGAGAAAGATTCAAAAATTACCAAGCTATGGCATATGCGTTTGGGACATGCTGGTGAAAAGGCTTTGCAAATACTGGTGAAGCAAGGCTTATTGAAAGGTGCAAGAACCGGCAAGTTGGATTTCTGTGAGCATTGTGTTTTGGGGAAGCAGAAAAGAGTGAGCTTTGGCACCGCACTCCATAATACGAAAGGTATCTTGGATTATATTCATACTGATGTATGGGGACCAACAAGGACTCCGTCTATGAGTGGCAAACATTATTTTGTCACATTTGTCGATGACTTCTCAAGAAGAGTTTGGGTGTATCTCATGAAGCAGAAGAATGAAGTGCTAGAAATTTTTCTTAAGTGGAAAAAGATGATTGAGACTCAGACCGGTAGAAAGATCAAGCGACTGAGGTCTGATAATGGGACTGAGTACACAAATGACCCATTTATGAGAGTTTGTGAAGATGAAGGCATTGTGCGACACTTCACGGTTCGAAAAATACCACAACAGAACGGAGTTGCAGAACGTATGAACCGAACTTTGCTGGAGAAGGTTCGGTGTATGTTGTCCAATACTGGGTTGGGCAAGCAGTTTTGGGGTGAGGCTGTGACGTATGCGTGTCATCTCATCAACCGTCTACCATCGTCTGCACTTGAAGGCAAAACACCTATGGAGGTATGGTCTGGAAAACCTGCAACTGACTATGATTCCTTACATGTGTTTGGTTCCGCTGCATACTACCATGTTACGGAATCGAAGTTAGACCCTAGAGCCAAGAAAGCTACTTTTATGGGGATCGCATCTGGTTCCAAGGGATATCGTTTGTGGTGTCCGGAAACAAGAAAGTTAGTCATCAGCAGGGATGTTACCTTTGATGAATCTGCCATGTTAAGAAAGGTAACTGAGAAGACCGATGGAACTTCGCAACAGGTGGAGCAAACTCCGAAGCAGGTAGAGTTTGAAAGTAGAATTATTGACCCAGTTGATGGAAGTAGAACAGAAGCTGATTCTCCGTTGGCAGAAGACGAATCAGAAGAAGAAGAGGTTTTAACCCAAGAGCCTCCACAGCAACAAGAAAGCATTGCAGTTGATAGGCCACGACGACAGAATGTCAAGATCCTTGCTCGATACCAGGATATGGAAAACTTACCTACTCAGTTTAAAAATACGGTGGCCTATGCACTTTCGATTGAAGATGATGATGTTCCTTCCACATATAAAGAAGCGATTAGAAGTTTCGAAGTTGAAAAGTGGAGGGAAGCCATGGATGAAGAGATGAAATCTCTTCAGAAGAACAATACGTGGCAATTGGCAAAACTACCAAAAGGCAAGAAGGCAATTGGATGCAAATGGGTCTATGTAAAGAAAGAAGGATTTCCTGACAAAAATGGTGTTCGCTACAAGGCAAGGTTGGTAGCTAAGGGCTACGCTCAGAAGGAGGGAATTGACTATAATGAGGTATTTTCTCCAGTTGTGAAACATTCCTCCATTAGAATTTTGTTGGCCTTGGTAGCACAATTGAATTTGGAACTAGTTCAACTGGATGTGAAGACCGCGTTTTTACACGGTAACTTGGAGGAGGAAATCTATATGTCTCAGCCTGAAGGTTTCGAGGTTGCTGGTAAAGAGAATTGGGTTTGCAAGCTGAACAAATCGTTGTATGGATTGAAGCAATCTCCGAGACAGTGGTACAAACGATTTGATCAGTTTATGCTGCAGCAAAAGTACACCAAAAGCACACATGATCATTGTGTGTATTTTCGTAAGCTACAAGATGATTTTTTCATCTATCTCCTATTGTATGTTGATGATATGCTGATTGCATCAAAAAGCCAAGTAGAGATTGAGAGGTTAAAGGCTCAATTGCATCAGGAGTTCGAGATGAAAGATCTGGGAGAAGCCAAGAAGATTCTTGGCATGGAGATAAACAGAGACAGGAAGAAAGGCAAGCTTTGTTTGACACAAAGTCAATATTTGAAGAAGGTGCTACAACGTTTTGGTATGAACGAACAGACAAAACCTGTAAGCACTCCACTTGCTCCTCATTTCAAGCTTAGTGCTCAATTATCTCCTAAGAATGATGAAGAACGAGAATACATGGCAAAAGTTATTTGGCAGTCACAAAGGCTGTGAAGGAAGCAATTTGGTTACAAGGTTTGCTTGAAGATTTGGGAATTGGTCAAAAGCACATCAAGGTGTATTGTGACAATCAGAGTGCTATTCATTTAGCAAAGAACCAAGTCTATCATGCACGTACAAAGCACATCGAAGAAGGTGGAGTGCAAATTCAGAAGATCCACACTGCAGAGAATCCCGCAGATATGATGACCAAGGTGGTGACAGCAATCAAGTTCAAACATTGTTTGAGCTTGATTAACATCCTGCAGATTTGAGCTGGCGTTGGCGTCGCTGATCTAGAGATTGAAGAAATTGTTCGAAGATCACTAAGTATCAAGGTGGAGATTTGTTGAATTGATACTTAGTTATTTTAGGAGTCTCACATTGCTTGTATAAATTTGGTAGGTGGCTTTGTAAGGCTATAAATAAGCCTTTCCCTTGCCAAATTAAAACATCCCAAAAAAAAAAATTATATATTTCTTCCTCTCTTGTAAAGGGTGATTGCTAAGTTCAATCTTGCCCAAGTTGTAATTTGGAGTTCATCCAATTTTGAAGATAGTGGAAGTGGTCAGCGGCGCCCGAGGACGTAGGTAACATTTGTACCGAACCTCGTAAATTTATGGTGTTCTTTATTTTTTTGCTTTTGTATATTTTTGTTTATTATCTGCTTCGGTTTCTTTCAATATTATTTTTTCGGGTTTGTTTGGAGTTCTATTCACTGGTATTTGTGAATAGTAACTACTTCGGATAGGGAAAAATTACCCGATTTTCCCAACACAGATCATTGCTCCTGAAAGCTTGTAGTTTATCTGCGTCCTTCATGAATTCGCTATATTCAAGACCTGTGTTGTCTTAGTAAAGTACTTTGAACTTCTCTTTCAATAAGAACTTCACTTAGACAATTTAAGTCTGCTCCTAAGTCAATAAGAACTTCTCTTTCATAGATAGTCTTTTGATACTACAATGGTTACTCTAGTATACCACTTTTGCATGATGACATTATCTATTACGTTTATTGCTGGAAAGTCTTCATCGTAGTTGAAGGGTGAGGAAGACGATTCCGCTATGTTTTTGCCTGTGCTTTTTTGTTGAATTTCAACTCCTGCTCTGTTGAACTTGGCTAGTAAGACAAACTTTATCTTCTTCAATGAAAAGCAAGAATTACGAATAAAAATAAAAAAAGCAAATAAATAAATGAGTAATGTTAGGTGGTCTAGAAAATTTGTTTAAATTCATGCCTAAACAATATGGCATCTGAGTATAACTCAAATATCACATCATTTAAGAATTTAGATAAATTTTTTGAACAAACCAGTATTACTCATTTATTTATTTAGGGTTATCTAGGGTTCATGTTGGTGGGTGTGCTTCAGGTTTTTTAGATATATTTTTGTATTGTTTAGAGTTTTTTTTAGTGTATATTATTGAGGTTTACTTGGGAGTTACGTGGTGGTCATTTAGGTAGATTTTGAGTATTTGTTTGCTTTAGTTAGACGATATTTATGGCATACGTGGGGGTTCTTCACTGTTTATTTGCCTACCCCTAATTAGGAGTTATTTAATTAGAGTGTATTTGTATGGGGTTATTTTAATATTATTTATATTTTATATTTTTTTTTGTTGTATTTTTTCTGGAACCAAAATCTAAATATTTTCAAGTTAAAAGTTTCTATACCAAAATTGTTTTTGGAGTGTTTATACAAAAAATGTCATGGGAAAGTTTTTGAAAAAGTTCATTACATGAGAGTTTTTATAAAAAGGGTTCGGAGTTTTTTCTATTTCTCGGGGGGTTGGTGTAGACAATTAGTTTCATTTCTTATGAATTTCTTCTAGATTTGGTGGGGGACACAAAGTTAAAAGAGAAAACGAGAGTCACCACAATGAGAAGACAAAAATAAAAAGAAAAAAATTGGTGATGTATTCCACGAAGTATAGTTAATGTATAGTGGGTTATTGAGTTGGTAGTGTGATTTTGGTACTTTTGTGGATGTTTTAAATATGAAATGCTTCTAATAAATCCTTCTCATTAATAGATAAACATATCCTACTTGTTGATACAAGAGAATGGTTTTGCACCAATACGTAGAATTGTTTCGAAGTATCCTATGGATTGACCATGAGCAAAGGTTTTGCGAAGGTGTTTATCCTCGAAAACATTAGGTTTACTAGAGCGTAGAGGCCTTAGAATTAGTAGCAACGGTCTTGTGAAGATGTTTGCCTTCGAAGATAGTAGGTTCACTATAGCGTAATGACCTTAGAATTAGTAGTAAAGGTCTTACGAAGGTGTTTGCCTTCGAAGATAGTAGGTTCACTATAGCGTAATGACCTTAGAATTAGTAGTAAAGGTCTTACGAAGGTGTTTGCCTTCGAAGACAGTAGGTTCACTATGGCGTAATGACCTTAGAATCAGTAGAAAAGAGCCTTGCGAAGGTATTTATCTCCTACGACAGTAGACTCACCAGTGTATGCTGACCTTAGATGACTCGTTTGACACCTTTTCCTGATAAAAAATAGATAATAAGAGGTCAGGGGTCACCAATGTTCTACTAGTGAAAACCCTCCGACGCTCAACTCAAAAGGGAGTTCTAAGATAGAATATGGTGGTAAGTGTAGCACCCCCCGACCCGATCCGGGCGGACCGATCCGGGGCGCGCTACTCGGACTTTCACATCTTTTCAAAACTTCATTTTTCATTTTAAAATCAGCGTGAGCCCATAAAACATTTTAAAGATCCCTTTCAAGTGAGCCCATAACAATAATTAACTTTTTGCGAAAATTCGGCAGAGTGCCGTTTGTTTTTCGGACTTTCCAAAACCTGTTTTCACACAATCAATTCAATACCAATTTCAATAACACTTCAATGACAATTTTAAACAATTGCGCACTCTGCCGTTTAGTGCGACTTATCAATCACAATTTATAAAATAAAACAGTTCAAACTTTATATATATATATATATATATATATATATATATATATATATACAGACATTCAAAAAGCATAATGTAATTAATTAAAAACATATTACAAAACTTATTTACAATCCCCCTGTATATGCATGCTTTCAGAATATATATACATAACAAAAGTATAGCTACCCAACTGTACAATCTTGTGACTCGGTCTGCAATTTCCTCCAGTTCTTCAGTCTTTCGCCTCGTCCGGATTCCTGGTACCTACGCGTTAGACACAAAACTAACGCGCTAAGCATAAAGCTTAGTGGGTGTACTAAAATCTCAATATGGAAACATATATAACTTTTAATAATAACAATTCACAATATATATATGTCAATTCAAATCAGGTTTAAAACAATTAAATTTCAGAATCAAAGTATATAATAATTTCAAGCACTCGAACTTCAATAATGAGGTCAATATATATAATTTTCGATCAATAAAAACATTCAATTCACTTTTCAATTTCAATCAATTCTGGCCCGCTAGAATACTAAACATATACGGACTGGAATATGGGTCAAGCTCCCAACCCCCAGAACGAATTCTGAGGAGGTACGTGTCTCCCAACTCTAGGACCGTGGGTACGGAACCTAGAGAGGTACATAGCTCCCTATCCCAGGAACGAATCCTTAGGAAGGTACATTAACTCCCAACCCCCGGGACGAATCCCGAGGAGGTACGTATCTCCCAGCCTCTGGACGAATCCAAGAGGAGGTACATCAATATCATCAATATCAATCAATCAATATCGGCGCAGTACTGCTCAATAAAACCCAGCTGGTATACCAACCTCCTATATCCACTTCTATGTCTACGTATCCTAGGGCCGTTTCGATAAACTATTTTCACAATAAATTTCGCAATAATTACTCAATAATCAATAATCATTCAATAGTCATGTAAATCACATAATAAACTTCAAGAAATATAAACAATATTCACATACAAGTCTAAATCAACGGTTTAAAACGAAATCGGAAATATTCGAAACACAAACAAATGCGATCTCGTATAAAATCTTTCCATAATCAACCATAAGTATATCAATCATCAATTTTTACACATCGAAAATCGAAATCGAAAACATTTAACAAAATCAAAATCGAAAACAATTAACGAAATCGAAATCGGAAACAATTAACGAAATCGAAATCTAAACGAAAACGAGAAACGTAACGAAAACAAAAACGTAAACGATAACGAAATGCTTTTCGTAACGATTTCGAAAAACAACGTACACCAACCTCGGTACCGTCTTTCGTTCGAGAAATTCACGTTTTTACGATTTCGTTTCCTTCTCTTTCTTTCTTCTTCTTCTTCTTCTTCTTCTTCTTCTTTTCTCGCTCTTTTCTCTCTCTCTCTGTTCTGTGATAATTTCTGGCTTCCTCGAGAAGCCACTTCTTTTTTTTATATTTTTTTCGCTACCGCGACCGCCGTCGCGACCTGTGGTCGCGGCACCAGGTCGCGGTGCTCACTGGAGTGCGCGCACCGCCTTCGTCGCGAGCGCGCCCTGGTCGCGCGAATGGTCGCGTTGCTCTCTGCCCGTTTTTGACACTTTCATCGCGAGCAGTCCATCGCGACCTGTGGTCGCGGTGGCTGGTCGCGTTGCTCACTGCCAGGTTTTGCCATTTTCATCGCGAGCAAGCCATCGCGACCTGTGGTCGCGGTGACTGGTCGCGGCACTCACTGCCAGATTTTGCGTTTTTCACCGCGAGCGAGCTGTCGCGACCTGTGGTCGCGGTGACCAGGTCGCGATGCTCTCTGGTCCAGTTTTCCAATTTTTCATTTTTCATTCATTTTTCACTATTCAATCCGGTCCACTGGAAATCATAAAATAAACATACATTTAATTACCTTTACACCCCCTCAAATAGTAAAAATTTATTTTTCACATATTTCATATATATCAAAAATTCATTACCCGCAATCCGGGATGTTACAGTAACAAAGTGAGATAGATTTAGAAATAGTCAATGGAAAGCTTGGATCCCAATATTTTTAGAAGAATACTACCAGAGTTTTTCTCTGCATATTAGGGCTTTCCAAACCAAAAAATGAGTTACCTTTGATGAAGTCTGGTGTGGTTTATATAGACTTTTAGCCCTTGGTTCTTATGGCTCCATGTCATTCCCTTTGGTTAATGTACCTTTTCAGATTGCTTGACCAGGTACATTGATCTTCTTCCTGTAACCTTATCACATTCGTGACACGTGTCAAATTCTCCTTCGGTCATGGAGGATTTCTTCTGATGCTCCCTCCAAAGGGCTCATTTTGATTGCTTCGTACAACCATGTCCGTACAGCTTGTATCAAGAGGTGAAAGATTGTTTTTTATGCAGACTTGCAACCAAATGATGTACGGTTGCTATTTGTTCAGCTCTATAGTCCAAGGAAACAAGTTGCAGCCTGTTCTGACCTTGGTCAGAGATGTTAAGTCGTTGTCTGAGCAGGCTTTTATAGCTGCACCTTGTTTTTATGCTTTCATGGGTTCTAGCTCGCCCTTGGTTGTTTCCATATTCTTCATTTCTTCATCAGAGGGGATGATTTGGCAGCTAAGGAGATTATTCATTGAACCTTAGTTGCCTTTGGTGCGTGGCGTGCAAAGGTCATCACTTGGTGCGTTTCGTGCTAAGGTCATCATCGGGGTCTGAAAAGGGACCTAGAGGACCCGTTTTGATTCATACTTTCTCAGATTTTCCTTTGATTCCCTTTGATCATGATTTTACCACATGTCATCATTTTATTATTTTTGTGCCTTGTCACTATCTTTCTAATATTAATATTTTGTTTATCTTGTAATTACTAATTTCTTCCCAAACACTATTGTTTACACAAAATAGGTAATGTTTGGGTCTGTGATCTTATTATAGTTTTAGTGTAATATTGGGTAGTAATAAAATAAGTCTTGCATTGTTTGAAATGATTTGATGCAATAAGATGTTAGTTGTTTAAAGTGTTTGTATGTATATATATATATATTAATATTTTATAGGTTTCTTAGTTAAATGTTATTCATCTTTAAACTGCACTACTTCTTGTATTCGATTCTATTCTCTCCAATCCCAATCCCAATCCCAGTCCCTTCTTTCACAAATTACCTTTGTTTACCCTTTCTTCACCACACTTTTGCTCTCTAGAGGTGAATGACAGACACACTAAGAATTGTTAGGGCTCGTTTGACAGACGAGACTGACTTGGATTGGACTAAGTCCTGAACAGCAGTACTAGTACCAAGTATAGAGCTCTGATTCTAGTTGAACAGCCTTTAAAGAACTTCCAATTAAGTCTTGTGAATGATTCAGGTTTACCAGCAGACACGTGATGTTGTTGTTGATAGGAAGAAGAGCTGAGAGGCATAGAGGGGTTCCCCTGTAGTTGTTGAGTAGACTGAAGAAATGGTTGTTGTCCAAGACCAAACCGTTGTTGAGGAATTTCATTTGGTTACATTCCAGAAATAGGGTTTGAGTGTTTAAGACTGCTAGAAAAAGAGTGATTTCAATCTCGCGCACCAAACGCACCCTAAGTGTACAGCTGGCATACCGGTTAAGAAGGTAAGGTATGCATGTTCTTCAAGGTAGTTAAGAGTTTGTTAGAAACTAAGCAGGAATCTTTAATCTTTGCCAGCATAGGTGTTTGAGATATTTGCAAATACATTTGCGAAAAGTTCACTATGACCTTGTGATTATTTACGTAGTGAGTTCAACCACTACAAGTAGGATCTCAAAAAATAACTCCTAGTAAAAGGGAGAGATCTGCCTACACTTTCGATCTAATAGACAAATGTGTGTTTTTTACCTCTTCTGGGGTTGTTATTCTTATGGCTACATACCGCTTCTTGTAATACATTTACTCTACTTTTTATAAATTTTCTACTTAGGTTCAGTATTTAAGTTTAAGAAGTCTTAAATTTAAAAATAAAGTTTAAACATCAGAATTACTAAAACAATATAAAGTATATTAACTTATTTTGTTACAATAATTATTTTTTTTTATTGCAACTGAAATGAGCTTATATATTTTGTTTACTTATTTTGCCGCATAAACTATTTTAGTTAGTTTATTGAAATAGAATTATGTATAAAAATGGATTTAGTTTACTTATTTAGTTTTTTTTTTTTTTTTTTTGGAGAAAAAATGGAATATATTACTAAAGTCAAAACAAACTAACTAACTAGGGCTATCAGTCTGGATCAAGAGCAGCTTTAGCCAGAACATTAGTCCAGAACCTATTCAAGAATAATTAGAAGAAAAATCAAGAGCAGCTTTAGCTAGAGCATTAGCCACCTTGTTGGTAGACCTAAGAACAAAAGAAAAGTTAAGCACAAACGCCAAACAACTACCATGCAAAATATCTGAAACAATCGAGCCTAACTCCGAAGGAGGGATAAAACGATCCATAAGTAAATTAGCCACACTCAAAGGATCAGACTTCACATGAACCAGAGCCAACCCAATCTCGTAGGCAAACCGAATGCCATGGAGAATAGCAATAGCTTCTGCAACTTGAGGCGAGAATTTCGCATTCAGCCGAGAAGACCTAGCAACCACGAATGAACCCATTGAGTCACGTACGATGAAGCCTAGTTTGATCAGCCCCAAACCCGCTCTTAGGCTCGCATCCGTGTTGAGCTTGAGCGAACCCGTAGCTAAAGGATGCCAAGAAAGAACCCGATGAATAGCTGGAGGAAGCACCGAGCCATGCACCTGGGCCTCTTGAAAATCAGCCAAAAACACACAGGACCAATTCACCACTTCGCCAATAGGAAGAAGGAGCTGTCCATGCACTGCTCTATTGTGCCTGAACCAAACTCTCCTCCAAACCACACAAAGCAACTCAAAATGATGGATCGGCAGCTGTAGGAAAAACACGTAGCGGAAGCGTAGAAAAAGTGGGGTTGGTAATAAAAATTTTTCCTTTAAAACGAGCGGATCTTAACCCTTGAAGTTTGATGTCGCATTGAGATAGAACCGTAAGATCTTCCAATCCTTCACGAACATGGATCACCTTGGAGTATGAGATCCCTTTATTTGAATTGTTTACCTGAGGATGAGAAAAAAAAAAACTTTTTTTTGTTAGTCACTCAAAACCCTCCTGAGAAAACGAAAAACGTATGATCACTTTTGAATTCACAATCTCTCGATTAAAACTCGCGTGATCTAAATTCGATGTTTTGCATAAAGTCTTTTGATGTAAAAGCTAGTAGTGCACTATTGAAACCTAACGTTCTTGCCTTCTTTTCTCTTGGATGAATTCTCTCACTTTTCCTAGAGTGGGCGATTTTTCTTAGCTTTCCAAAAGCTTACAAAATTGCTCTCAATTACTTGAATTGCATTAGGTGTGGCCGAACTGCCTTGGTGGTTCCTTACGGTGGCTGAATTCTCCATATTGTGGGAGAATTTGTGTTTTACCAAAAACCTATCAAGCTAGAGTTCAAACCTATCTCAACTCTAAAAAATATTATACAATTAATTATTAATGGATAATTGAGAATTAGTGACTTTATCAAAACTTCCTAAAAGTGACTTAAAAGTCAACTTAGAGTTTTAATAGTTATCAAAATCCTTCCTAATTTGACTAGATAAATAATTCATATTATTTATCACCTTATCAAATAAGGTCTTTGATACTTATCATACTATTACTAATAGTATGAAACTAGGAATCCAATTCCTAGTAGAAAAGTATTTTGACTTTTAATTAAATAATTAATTCATTTCAATTTAATTAAATAATAAAATAAAATAAAGTAATTAGCTAATGCCACCCAACCATAAATCCATGGGCTAAACTTTATTTTTTCATTTTATTAATCCCGATTGGACTTCCACAAAAAGTCCACATGTGAACTAGACCCATTTTTACTAAAAGAAACAAGTCCACACGCCTTTAATTAATATATTAATATAATTTCAACAGTCCATTTATATTAAATGTGCTAATTATATTCTTAATATATTATTAGAATGTTAAACACATTCCAATAGGACCGCCTAAGGGATCGCATACCCTACCTCTCAAACATTTTGGAAAAAATTCAAAAAATAATTTTTAAGATGGATCAATTAAATGATCTGGTAGAATATAACAAGTGATTCCATTCAAATTCGTGTGGATTGAGGATCTTGGCGGACTATCTAAATTTAAGCTCCAATAGACACAAATTAATCACAATCAACAAATGATTCACTTAGGTTCAATCTATTAATTTTAGTTCATTCCGCTAAAGAACTAAAATTGAACTCTTGAATAAAGATAGAATAATTTTAGTGTACTCACTCGTACCCTAGACAATCGTATTGGAGAAGTGTATCCTCGTGAAAAATACCAGTAATCGCCAAGAGCTCAAAGACCGCCTATAGCTCTCCAAGTTACCATATTTACTCACATGATCACATTTTGAACTTGGATATTTTGACTTGTCCAGAAGTCATGTTTCAATAAACACTATTGAAAACTTAATGTTAAGATTTAATATCCAATACCTCAAAATATCCAAATGATGGTATTCTACTAACATTTGATAAATGTAGTCACGATATTCATATCTATAAATGAAGTCATCTATCGATTAACAAGTGAATACCACCAAACTATCAAGGATAGACTATGTGATATAATCGTAGTCATTGATAGCTCAAATGATAATGCTTGCAACCATAAGTCCATCATTTATCTCAGGATTGAGATCGACTCTCCGATTATCTCGTGAGAATACTTTTATCTACTGACGGTTGCGGACAAAATTTTCTTTATTGATCCTATTCAATGCACCTAGTGCACTAGATCCTTTTGTCCAAAAACATTGCACTTTGATGACTTTATATTCATCATATCACATTTGATCTTGCTTAAATGCTAGCAAAAGAATCTACAGCTTTAACAAGGTAAAGACGCCCAACCTTTATCTTAAGTTGTGAATATTGTTCGAGACTAACTAAAGAATTGTGACTACCTCATACATATCTAGATGTACAAACAATTCTTCACTTCTCATAGTTTCTTGACTTTATGATTATTTACTTTTGACAATTATAATACATAAACTATAAATGCTATAAGATTTGTTAAAACAGAAATCACTTTATCAATATGATAAAGCTTGTCAAATATACTATTACACTCTTACTATCGAGTATAATTCTAAAGCAGCACCTCTCTAGTAGCCACCAAAAAATCTAGAAAACTAGTCTCATTGGTAGCCGAGAACGCCGCCCAAGCTGCGGAAACCTTGTGGACATTCTTCAACAACTGACAGCCCCACATCACATGGAAGGTGGTTTCAAAATGTTATGATTAGAAAATGTTATGGAAAATAAAGAAATGATATTGAACTGAATTCCAGAAATTTTAAAATACTGTATGTTTACCTAGTTTCAGTAATTGAAAAACGTTTGTTATATATATTTATATTTCTGAGAATTCTATTTTTAAACTTTATTGTTTATTTATATTTTTGAATTTCTGAATTTACGATATACTATTTTAGATATACTGTTTTATATTATATTACCATGTACTTTAGTGTACACCCACTAAGCAGTATTACTTAGCGCGTTAGTTTTGTTTCTAACGCGTAGGTAATAAAGATACCGAGGACGGAAAAGACTGAAGAGGCACCAGCTGCAGAGGAGAGTTCAGAGTCATACTCACCATCTTTTAGGGTAGATAGTTATATCGATATTTCTGTATAATGTAATTAGATATGCATGCATATACAGAGCATTTGTAATTATGTTTTGTAATTATAGTGCTGTAATTAATTATTTTATGCTTTCTGTTTTACATTTTTCGAAGGACTGTAATTAATGAAATGTTTTATAAACTGTTTGAAAGTCGCACTAAACGGCAGAGTACGCATTTGAATGAAATGAGATTTGAAGTGTTGTTGTGAAATGTATTTGAATTGAGTTATTTGAAACAGGTTTTGGGAAATCATAAAAACAAAAGGAAACTCTGTCCGAAATTTTTAAAAACTGAATTTTTATGGGCTCACTCGAAATGGTTTTTAAATTATAACTTATATGGTTTTCAGTTTATAAATAGAAATAAATAAAGTTTTAACAACCCAGGTAGCGCTCCCTTGGATCGATCCAGACGGGTCGGGTCAGGGGGTGTTACAATCTTGTCTCCAAGATGACCTTCTTCTCCCTCTTTGCCTCTCATTTTCTCTCTTGTTCTCCTATTGGTCGAGTTTTCCAAGTCCCAACCTGAACTCCCTTTTGCTTTCTCACGTTTTTCTTTTTATAGCGTACTGGTTTAGGGCAACTTAAAGTAGTCTGCGATTTGCGCAAGTAGCGAGTCAAGTCGCAGGCTAAGTCATGACAGCCTCGGTCCCTTTCTGAAATTACACTGCTGCGACTTGCACAACTTACGCCCTAAGTCGCAGCTCAAGTCGCAGCAGCCTCTGCCTGTTTCTGGAATTATAATGTTGTGACTTGCACAACTTGGGTCGCGGGTCAAGTCGTAAGTGCCTTGGCCTGGGTTGCCCAATTGCACTACCGCTACTTGCACAAGTAGTAGGCCAAGTTGTGGCTCAAGTAGCGAGCCAAAATGCTTTCGTTTTGCTCTGAATCCTCCCAACTCTCCGAATGGTCCTGAAAACCTGCACACTCAAGGAAAATATCAAAAACAACCAAATATACCCCGGAAAGGAACAAAAGTAGGTAAAGATAGGTAAAGATGAATGCCCATTTTTATCAAGAAATTGAGCCAACAATGAGCTGTCATAAAACTGGACGATGGGAAGTAGTTACTCATCAACACCCGAGCGGCCAACGAGCTCGGATTCATTACAAACCGCCAACACTGCTTCGCAACCAGAGCCTGATTAAAAGCAAACAGGTTACGAAACCCTAACCCGCCCGGCTCCTTTGGACGATAGAGTTTATCCCAAGAACCCTAGCAAATCCTCTTTGAACTACCATTCGAACCCCACCAGAAAACAGCAAAGGTGCGATGAAGATCCTTAACCGAGGACACGGGAAAGAGAAACAAACTCATCGCATAAGTAGGGATCGCCTGTAATACTGCCTTTATTAGGACCTCCTTACTGGCTGTCGAGAAGAGTCTGCCCTGCCATCCACTAATTATAGCCAAACCCTCTCTTTAATATTGGAAAACAAACTCTGCTTCTTCCGGAACACAAAGCTAGGGAGACCTAAATACCGCTCATGATAACCCACCAACTTCACACCTAAAACTGCAAATATCTGATTAGCCAACACTGAAGGAATCTAACCACTGAAGCAGATCGCAGGCTTATGAAAGCTAACTTTCTGCCCCAAAGCCCCCTTGTACTGCAATAACAAACGTTTAATAAGAGCACACTCCTCTAAAGTAGCACGAGTGAAGAGAAGACTATTATCAGCAAAAAAAGGGATGGGTAATTCGCAACCCCGACCTGTTACATCTCAACCCAGAATACAACCCCTCTGCTCTGCCACATGGATTAAACTGGAGAGTTCTTCCGCACAAATGAGAAATAAGTAGGGAGATAAATGGCCCTCCTGTCTCAAACCTTGCGAAGGGCAAATCGACCCTACCACTGAACCATTCAAAAGCACCGAGTAATGAACCAAATAGATACACTACATAAGAAGACGGATCCGCGAAGGAGGGAACCTTATTTTAGACAGCATCACCTCCAGGAAATACCACTTTACCCTGTTATAAGCCTTCACTATATCCAGCTTCAACCCCAGAAACCCCACCCGGCCTTTCTTCCTCCTTTTCATGGTATGCAAGCACGCAAACCCCATAATAGCATTGTCCAAGATCAATCGGCTCGGGATAAAGGCACTTTGATTATTAGAAATAACCTCTCCGAGCACACCACGAATTCGATTAGTGAGAGTTTTAGCCACTATTTTATAAATGACATTACACAAACTAATCGGCCAAAAATCCTTCATCGCCTCTACTTGATCAACCTTCGGAATAAGCACAATAAGTGTCAAATTAATGTCAATAAGCGCCTGACCATTATTGAGCACCCCTAAACAAGCCGCTATAACCTTATCCCCCACCACTGACCAGAACCGCTGATAGAACCCTGCTATGAACCCATAAAGGCTAGGAGCCTTGAAAGGAGCCATCTGAAACAGAGCTTTCCTCACATCCTCCCTTGTAAAAACTCTGTCAAGATAGCTATAGGCAGCTGGCGAAACTCTCTTCTCCAAAGAATCCACTATTGCCCCAATTGCCTTAGGAGAAGGCGATGACGAACCAAAGATATCCACAAAATAATTAAGGACCGTGGACTCCATCACCCTCACATCCGTAGACCAACACCTATTACCATCCTTCAAACCAACAATCGCATTACACTTCTTTCTGCATGAAACTTGAGTATGAAAGAATTTCGTATTTCGGTCACCACACTTTAACCAAGAGAGACGCGATCGTTGCTTCCAGTGAACCTCCTCATGCCTCAAAAGAGAATCTAAACCCTTCTCTAGGTCCCCAATTTGCTTCCAAGAGTACCGAGACGGACTATCGAAAACCCTCTGAAGCATATGCCTTCTTCTCACTGATCTCTCGTCGAAGAGCCAACCTCTGCGACTTGTTCCAGGAACCAAGCCGCGCCGCACAATCACCATTGCATCCTACCACTGTACTTCATGTCCCCTTACCAGGCACATTCCACCCTGCCTCTATGATAGTACCACACATGTCCTCCTCTACCTAGCACTTCTCATAATGGAGCAGAGGTCTACACCGCAGTACATCTAAAGGCCTGCGCCGCTACGGTTGCCGCTACCAACAGCACAGGATGATGATTCGAACTCCACAACCTAAGATGGTGAATTGATGAACCTGGGATCATTTGCGACCAACCCCAATCATTAACGCACCACAAACTCCACCCCTCCCCCCTCCCCCCCCCTCCCGCATTTATTACACCATGTGAAGGGATAACCAGAAAAGCTAATATCAGACAAACCACACAAGTCTAACATGTTGCGAAAATTCTTGATCAGAAATCTAGGTCGAGCCAAACCACCTGACTTCTCAGAATCCTACAAAATTTCATTAAAGTCGCCTCCGCACAACTAAGGCAATGAATTCAAGGAACTCAATCGATAAAGGAAGGTCCAGCCATGTACCCGCTGAGCTGGCTCCAGATTACTATTAAACCCATTCAGACGCCACACCTTATTTGAGTGCGAGGTAATCTTTACATCAATATGAAACCACGAATAAGAAAGCAAATCCACCCCAACCGTATCCTTCTAGAGCAGACCTAAACCACCACTCTGCCCATCACAGTCGACCACAAGTTTACCATAAAAACTTTGCCTCACACGAATAACCTCTAACCGATGCCGATCAATCTTAGTTTCAGACAGAAAAACCAAATCTAGACCATGCTATTTAATATAGGAACGAAGAGCTTGGAACGTTCGGTCATTCCTCAGACCCCGAACATTCCAGAATAAGCAATTCATAATGATCGGCAGGCCGGGGCATTCTGTCCTGTCGATGAAGAAACTTCCAGTTCCATAGAAGTACCCTGACTCTTAGATTTCTTGAATACCTGATCCTCCGGGTCAGCAACAAAAGGACCAACCCTTTTACCATACAAAACCAAGCCTGCGACCCTCTCATCGACTACCATTTTCTCCCTAGCTTTCCTCTTCCAATGACCCCCATCCCTAGAAGGAAATCTACTACCCATAAGAGAGGTACCACTAGCCATCCCCTTTATACTCACCTTCCTCCAAAGGTGGAACCACCTTAATCTCCCTATCGAACACAATGTGATCCCCATTTCTACACTCTCCTTCTCGAACCCGAACCCCATCTCCTTAATCCCTTCATTCTGCCGTAGTAATGAAAGACCCACCCCCTCCACCACCTTAGACCCCGAGCTACCAGACCTAACCAGCTCATTTAACCCATTATGAGCACCACCAGCGCACTTACCATCTGGTGAGACCAGCCCCTGCTGGGCACCTTTGAACCCGTCCGAAGCTGCTAGCTTCTTACTCTTATGCATAATTCAAATAACATCTATTGGTAAAGCAATAGAAGAAGTAGGCTTACCTTTTAATTCAGAAACACATGTATGTTCCACATGGGTTTACATAGACGTGTCAGCACCCAAAGCCGTTGTCGAAAACTTCTTGGCAGGTGTAATAGACTTATGCACCACCTTGGACTTGGTTGCCATTGTTTCAACATGTGCACCTTCTGCATGAGGAGCCATATGAGGAAGCTACCCATCTCCCATTCTACCCACGTCTTCAGAATTTAACCCACTGAAAGCCTCTAAAATAAGTATCCAGAATGGAACCCTCTCCACCGCCGCGTCCTATTGACCCTATCGACCGTGCTTTACCTGCACCCGCTACCCTCTCATCAGTATCTCCTTTGATCTCTGTTAACATAACTGCGAACGGGCTTGACGCATGTAGCCAAGGGCCATACTCCGCAGGTATCGCTCCTCCATCCAGTGGCTTCGAGACAGAACATTCATGGTACAAATGCCTTAGATGATCGCATAATGTACAAAAATTCGGAAGCCATTCGTACCGAAAAAACATTATCGTAACCGAACCAGAACCTTCAACATCTACCTGGAGGCATCGCTTAAGAGCCTGTCTGACATCCATTGCTAGCCTCACCCTTAGATACCGCCCTAAACAATCACAGAGGCTCTTCCATCCACTTCCTTCACCCTACTGTTGGCTCCATTTTTTTGATTAAAAATGGACCTTCACTAGTACCTTTCTTCACCTATTTGTGTTCCATTCTCGGGTAATTATCGGTTGTTTTTAATGTTTTTATTCAAGTGTATAGGTAATAAGAAGTTGTGCATAATTGAAGAGCCTTGGTGAATTAAATTGAATATGTGGGCACCGTCTGTGAACAGTACCCGTACACGTGAATAGTGCATAATAAATAGTACCGTACATATGAACAGTAAAATGGCGCGTGAATAGTGTCTGGTGGGTCCCGCTCGTGAACAGTGACATCAACAGTACCGTATGCGTTAGCAGTGACCTTGAAAGCAAGAGGATTCAGATTCAATCCTTAAGCCATATTCTCCCCATCAAGCTTGGATTTGGAGAAAGTGGAAGCTAGACAAATTCGCAACAGGAGGAGGACGAAAGTTCATCGCACCTAGAGTTTTTCTATCCCTTTCCTTCTTTATTTTCTTGCTTATAACTCTCTTTATTAATTAGAAAACATGTTTGGTTGTAAATCTTTGATTATGAACTAAACTTGTAAGTTAAGGTTTTGTTGGATCTTATTCTATAAAACTTGGATGAATTGATTGTCTAATTTATTGTGGTTGATTATTATGTTGTTGAGTGATATTATTGTTCTTAATGCATCTGAATGTGAAGGCCTGCATTTAGTTGATATTATGGTTATGTGTTATATACTGAGAGGAGACGCCCACAACGTGCTCGATGTAACGTCCACCACAAGTAGAATTAGATAGAGATATACTAATTTGCTTGTGTGATCATATAGGGTGTTTATTGTGACTAATGCATTTTCATGCACTTGGATATACCGTCGAGAGATAGGATATTAGTGTATGTGGTAATAGGTCCGATTTACCTCGAGAGGGGACTTTGGATAAATTAGATAAACACGGTCATCTTCATGAATAATTAAACCTCAACAATGTGCTTTCATGGAACTCAATTGGATGGATTAGGTGAATTCAAATACCCTAACTAATCTCTCATATTGGTTGTTTGCTTTATTTTTATGTCTTTATATTTTTTATCTTTAATATCTTTCGATTATCCAAATAGAAATAGGCTTGGTTAATTTTAGTACTCAACGCCTAAATATCCCTGTAGAGACGATAATTTACTCATCATTTTATTACTTGTGCCGACCCAGTATACTTGCGGGTAACAAAATAGTCATGTCAAGTTCCGTTTTGCTGATTTTTGGGTGCAAATTCACCATGTCTCGTTGTTATGTATGACAAGAGATATAAAGATGTTCCTAAGTTCTTCAATCAGTAGATGTTACGCCTTTTTGTACCCGCAAGTATACGAAGTCGGCACAAGTAATAAAGTGTAAGTAAATTATCGTCTCCACAGGAATATTTAGGTGTTGAGTACTAAAATTAACCAAGTCTATATCTATTTGAATAAATCAAAATGGTTTGTAAGAAGAAAATTAAAGATGAAAATACATAAACATAAAAATAATGCAAACGACCAATATGAGAGATTAGCTAGGGTATTTGAATTCACCTAATCCATCTAATTGAGTTTCATAAAAGCACATCATTATGATTTAATTATTCATGTTGATGACCGTGTTTATCTAAATTATCCAAAGTCTCCTCTCGAGGTAAATCGGACATATTACCACATACACTAATATCCTATCTCTCGACGGTATATCCAAGTGCATGAAAATGCATTAGTCACAATAAACACCCTATATGATCACACAAGCAAATTAGTACATCATTAAGAACAATAATATCACTCAACAACATAATAATCAACCACAATAAATTAGACAATCAATTCATCCAAGTTTTATAGAATAAGATCCAACAAAACCTTAACTTACAAGTTTAGTTCATAATCAACATTTACAATTAATTAAACTAAATTAAATTAACTAAAACAATTAAAATAAAGCGAGGGGATTCAATGGAGGATATGCGAGGTGGTCACACGGTTCCAATCACGGAAATGGAAAACATATTGATTGTTATTAAGCACATAATATCATGAAATAAATCACATAAAATATATTCACAAACAATAAAATCCAAATCCGTTCATAGTTCCGAAAATCACCTAACAATTGTTCTAACAACTCATAATCATAAATGACAAATCAAAGGAAGATTAATGAGATGAAATACAACCCATCGAAGCTCTCAAGACTCGAAGTCCCGCTTTGGTCCGGCTTGAACTTCTCCGCTTTCGATCTTCATCTTCTTCGATGAGTACTCACAAACTAGAGATGTCTTGCTGATTTGTGATGTTGGGATGTGTTTGGGAGGAGCAAGGAGGGTGAAAAATCACCCTTGGAGCAGCTTGAAGGCTGCTGGAACTGGTCTGCCACGAGCTCTCTCTCCTCACAGCTGCTGCGCCATTTTCTTTTATAGTTAGCACATTAGGGCGCTGTTTTCCTTTACTGCGACCACCACAGGTCACGGTGGCCTGGTCGCGGTCTTCATTGGACCGCTTGGAGTTGCTGCACCGCGAGGAGGGATGGCCGCGCTCGAACTCGCCATGCTCACTGGATTGCATGTGGTTTCTATACCGCGAGCTCCCCACGCGAGCACAGGTCGCGCTCGGTTCCTCGCGCTGCTCACTGGATTCTTCTTCTTCTGCACCGCGAGCTGGGGCTGGTCACGGTCGTGCTCGCGCTGGACGCTGCTGCTGGATCGTCTTCATCGCGAGCTGAGGCGCGAGGGACGTCTGGTCGCCATGCATGGCTGCTGGTTTATTTTTTTCTTTTCTTTAAACTGCAAAACGACGCCGTTTTGCACCACCCCTTTGGTGCCAAAACTGCGCCGTTCCACTAAAGTCAGAAACTTTTGGTGCAAAACGCACCGTTTCACTTAAGTTTGGTGGAACTTCCTAAAATTACAGTTTTTCCCCATAACTTTAACCTTCTTTCATCGATGCCTTTCCATAAAGTTACTGAAATTATACTTTTTCCCCAAAAATATACAAAATCATCACTTGGGTCCCTAAACCTGTACACTCAAGGAAAACACGTCAAAAACACCAAAAATACTCAAGAATACAATTAAAAGATACGATTTAAGGGTCGTAATTATATGAAAATAAATGACCGATCAGAACTCAAACTGTGCAATATCACCCGCTCCCGTCGTCTCCTGGAGGATTAGCAGGGCATTGTCGAAGTTCCACGGCCCCCAAGCGAGAACTCGCATCCTATTCGATTGATTTCGAAAGTGAAAGGCATAGATGTTTTCTCGAATAACTTCGATCTCCACTCAAAAGAGAGTGCCAAAACTAGATCCGGAGACCCAACGGCTACTCAAACCCTAGTATTTTTTTTTTTTTCAGAAAGACTACTTATTTTGTTATTTTTATCTTAGAAACTAGTGACTTTTGATGAAAAGATTAATACATTAAGTAGTAAGTTTTTTTTTTTTTTATGAATATAATAACATAATTTGAACATTAAAAATATAATAATTACACAAGTTATTGTTCAATAAAGTTTAAATTTAAACATAAACTTCAATTTAATAAAGCACATCATGTAGGTTTAATAAAATTTAGTCAAACATGAATTCCAAACATCAAATTACTTAAAATATATAGTTCATTAAGCTTTTACCTTGTTAATCAATTAAAAGAAACTAAGAAAAAAAAAAAATGATCCATCCAAAAATTCAAATATCTTCGATCAATGAGTTTGAGATGTCATGTGTAATTAACGGATAAATTGCATATACGTGCAGTTTGCCTAAAGTTTAGGGAATATTATGCAACTTACCCATCTATTTATATAAACTTTAGAGCAAATTACACACAACTTATATAAAGTTTGCCCTTTGACTTCCATATACAAATTTATGGTCAATCCACACAAAACTTTATTATCGTTAGTTAACTAAATTTAAATTTAACCGTTTGAAAGATATTTTCGTCTTTTCATCTATTTTAAATATTTTTTAAAATATATATACAAAATTAAAAATAAAAAAATAAAAAAGGTGGAGATTCAGATAGAATCTCTACCGTCCAACTAGTAAGATGAACGCTGGATGGATGGTGGAGATCCTACCTAGGATTTCTACCTTGATCTCTATTGATAGAAATCCTCTCTAGACAATTGAGATAAACTCGTCTCCAAACTCCATCGATGGAGATCTTGTCTTCAATTGGAGATGGAGATCTGGTCTCCATTTTAAATCTCCATTAGGGGTGAAGATCCCATTTGTTTTTTTTTTTTGTTTTTAATTTGTTTGATCTACGGTAGAGATCTATTTACTTTTTTTTATTTAATTTTGTAAAAATAAAATTAAATTTAATACCAGGACTATTTTAGAAATTTAGAATAACTGTCGAAGTCAGCAATTACATTTAACCTTGGTTGACTAAATGTAAGTGGATTTTATGTAAATTGACTATAAAATTGTTATACAATAGTGAAAGAGCAAACACTTAGGTTTTATGTAATTTACTTTAAATTTTATTTAATAGTTGATACTCATACTTTCACCTATATTACTATAAAGTCAAATCCTTAATATATAGAGTTTTTTTTAGAAGAAACCTTAATATATAGAGTTAGCGAGATCAAACATATGTTAATACACTAATTAAGCTGGTTAATGGGAATTTGCAAAACCTTAAAATTTGGTTTGGACTGTATGGCCTAACCAACACACAGAGAATATTCTAATTATTAGAAAGCTGACAAGACAAGTCCCATTAACATAACCACCACCAAAATATTCAAATACTAAAATAAACAGACAAACTCTGCCTCTTAACTCATGCTTTATCAGTTGGTTTTGCTTATCACCAAACCACAAATTTCACTTGCCCTTCTGCTTCCACAACTTTTGTTTTGATTTCTCAATTATTGAATTAATAAAAATAATTGTTGAAATGAGCTTCTGCGGCAGCGTTTGTGCTTTGAACTTGAGATGTGGGTTTCATCATAATCATGGTAATTTGTCGGAGATGATGGTGATGAATGCTATGGCATTTCGAGGGAGTGAATCCATGGGTCATTCTCTCAGAATTTCTACTAGAACGAGGCCGAGAAATGGTTCCTCCTCTTTGCAGGTTTTGTTTTTATTTATTTATTTATTTTTGTTTTATTCAATTTTCAAGAAAGACCGAACTTGTTTTTTATTAACTGATGTATTATCAGGTTGTTTGCCTGGACTATCCAAGACCAGAGCTTGATAATACCCTTAATTTCTTGGAAGCTGCTTACTTGTCTTCGTCTTTTCGTGCTTCTCCTCCACCAACTAAGCCCTTGAAGGTTATAATTGCCGGTGCAGGTGATTTTTTGTTTCGTTTTCTTCCTATTAAATTCTTTACCTATTTTGTGATATTGATACTTTTATAAACTTTATCAAATTATTGCAGGTTTGGCTGGTTTATCAACTGCTAAATATTTGGCCGATGCAGGCCACAAACCGTTGTTATTGGAAGCAAGAGATGTTCTAGGTGGAAAGGTTTTTACCACTTTCTCAATTACTTATTAGAAAGAAATTAGTAGCGTGATATTCAAATCAGTTTTTGGCTTCAATGGACGGTGGTAGTCGACTTTTATATGATAGGATAAGTGAGAAAGTTTTGAGTTCTGGTTGTAATCATGTGACTACTTTTGTGCTTTTAGGAACAACCCTTTTACATGTTAGATTTCCAAACTTCACATGTAATAGAGGCACAAGATGCTCGGCTCTCATGCCTGTTTGTTTCTCCCTGTTTTATGAATTGTTGCTGTTTTCTTTGTTTTCCTCTTTAGTAAACGTCCTATGTAATAGGGTTTCTGCTCCCTTTGTAGCTTCATTTTATAATTAAAACTTGAATTGATAGAAGCTAGTGTAGCTCGAGTGTAAGATTTTTAAGCACTTATACTTTTCAGCACTTTATATCAGATGGTTCTGATTTCTTTAGAGAATATATCATATTCGGATTCTTGAAGATAAAATCTGGTTGCTTTGCACGTTTCGTAGTTATGCTTTTGAAATGTTGTTTACTGATAATTTTTCTAAATTTGCTTGATTTGTGTGGATATATATCTTGATTTCTACTCCATATTTTTCATGATAATCAGTTCTAAACTACCAGGTACAGAATTATAAAATTTGAATGCTGAAACTAACTATCTACTGAAACCCACACCTAAAAATCCAAAGGTACACTAGACCATCAGTAAGCCTCTCGGAGCACTTCAACTGCTCTTGTTCATCGAGTACTGGAAGTACAAATGTACCTGCTTAATATTTAAGGATGCAATCTGGACATCCATCGTAAATTTACACAATATCTTTTTGGTCTTAAACTTGTTCTTCTTGAGCTCTTTCAGCCTCTTGAATTATGCAACGAAAATATTTATTATGAAGTATGTTGATATTTGTTTGTTTACTGTTATTCTTTTCTATTATCTATTTAGGTGTTTCTGTTTTAGTTAAAGTCTTAGTTTAACTCCTACTCTATCTCTACTTCTACGGTAAAGTTAGTGAGGTGTTTTGTTTCTGTATTTAATAGCCTTTGAGGCATTGAATAAAATTACGAAGATTAACTATCTTTCTCAATTAATTCTTCATAGTATCCAAGCCCTGTTCTGAGCTACTACTTCATCATCTTCTTCCTCTTCAAGCTCCAAACCTTCCACCTCAATCAGTAATGGAGGTTCCGAGCACTCCCATCCTACCTATATGTCCATTACTAGTTCATAAACTAAATGGACATAACTACTTACCATGGTCTCAATCCGTGATGATGTTTATTTGCGGAAAGGGAAAAGATGACTTTATCACTAGTATCGCCAAGGCTCCTAACGCTGAGTTACCTACATATAAGTAGTGGAAAACAACAACAATATGGTAGTATCCTGGCTCATTAATTCAATGACCAATGGCATCGGAGAGAACTTCCTCTTATATGGGACAGCCAAGGAAATATGGGATGTTGCCGGAAACACTTATTCCAGTAGTGACAATATGGCTGAACTCTTCAGAATCGAAAGCATACTTCATGACCTTCGTCAAGGAGATTTCACATTCACTCAATACTACAACAACCTGACCCAACACTGGTAGCGACTAGACATGTTCGAAAAGTATACATGGACTTGTACCTCAGACGGCTTACTGTACAAGGAAATCATTGAACAGAAGAGGGTGTTAAAATTTCTATTAGGTTTGAATCAAAACCTTGATGAAGTAAAAGGAAGGGTTCTAGGTGTAAAACCATTACCCATGCTCCGTGAAGTATTTTCCGAAGTGAGAAGAGAGGAAAGTGATGATGGGAACCAAGGTAAAATCCGATGAGGGACCTTCATCTAATGAAGGGTCTGCTCTTGCAATTCGGACAGCAGTTGGTTCATATGGTGACAACTGGCAAATAAAAGGGATACCATGGTGTGATAATTGTAAAAAACATGGTCACATCAAGGAGAAATGTTGGAAGATTCACGACAAACCAAGTGACTGGAAACATGCACATGAAAGAGACAGTCGAGGGAACATGGTTGACACTGATATAAAAATTGACTCAAGCCCATTCAGCAAGGAACATATGGAAGTTTTGCAAAAACTATTCCAGCAGCCGACTCAAACCTCTGCTGGCAATGTGTCCCTAGCACAAAAAGGTAACTTTCTAACTGCTCTTAATGTGAGGAAGGAAAATCTTAGTCATCATTGGATTGTGGATTTTGGCGCATCAGACCATATGATAGGTAACTGTTGAGGACCTAGGTCTAGATCCAACAACAAACCCTAACTTGCACCACAATCAACTCACACACACGATAGATTTTGAATTAGGTCACCTTAATTAGGGATCCCCAATTCTCTAGAATGTGGGTTAATTAGCCCTTGCCTTAGTCCAAGCGATTCTCGAGTACGAAATCTCAAGAAAAGCCGAATAATCTAGCACTAGGTTATTAGCCTAAGAACTAGCCCAAGCTTAGAAAGCCGATGCAGAGAATTCTCTCAATTGTATTGATAAAAGATAAATTACAACCCTAAAGAAAATAAACTATATATAGGCCAAGAATCCTACTAGCAATGGACTAAGGAAAGCGATTTTGTTATTTGTGATGAAAAGAATTGTATTTCATATCTCTTATTAGCAAGAATGATACACATATATATATACAAAACTATGCAAATTAAGTCCCTAGAATTAAGCCTAAAATTAAGCTAAAGTACAGCTGTAATACACCTAATAAGATGGGTGTATTACAGCTGTAATACACCTAATAATACAGCTGTAACACTCCCCCTCAAGTTGGAGCATAGATATTAATCATGCCCAGCTTGTTACAAAGATAATCAACCTGAACCCCATTTAGAGCTTTCGTGAAGATATCCCCTAATTGTTCTCCAGTGTTCACATACCCTGTAGAAATCACACCTTGCTGAATTTTCTCGCGAACAAAATGACAATCAATTTCAATGTGCTTAGTTCGCTCATGAAACACAGGATTAGATGCAATATGAAGGGCAGCTTGATTATCACACCACAATTTTGCTGGTACCGAGGTTTTAAGACCTATTTCAGTCAAGAGCTGATATATCCACATTATTTCACACACAGACTGTGCCATAGCCCTATATTCTGACTCTGCACTCGATCGTGACACAACGTTCTGCTTCTTACTCTTCCATGAGACCAAATTTCCTCCAACGAAAACACAATAACCTGATGTGGATCTTCTATCCACTTTAGAACCTGCCCAATCTGCATCTGAGAAACATTCAATATGAGTGTGCCCATGATTTGCATACAAGATACCACGTCCGGGTACTCCTTTCAAGTAACACAAAATTTGTTCTAACGCTGCCCAATGATGAACTGTTGGAGATGACATGAACTGACTAACAACACTGACAGAATATGCAATATCTGGACGAGTCACTGTAAGATAATTCAGCTTTCCAACCAATCTTCTATATTTCTCAGGATCTTCAATTATTTCTCCATCTCCTGTAAGGTGCATGTTTGGAGTCATTGGAGCATTACAAGGCCTTGCCCCCAATTTTCCTGTCTCAGTTAATAAGTCAAGAACATATTTTCTCTGAGATAAAAAGATACCGTTTTTACTCCTTGTGACTTCAACACCCAAGAAATATTTTAGCATCCCTAAGTCTTTTGTGTGAAACTGAGTATGAAGGAAAGACTTAAGAGATGAGATTCCCGTAGCATCACTTCCAGTAATGACAATGTCATCAACATACACAACTAAAAGAATGATACCCTCTTTCGATTGTTTGTAGAACACAGAATGGTCAGACTTGCTTTTCATCATACCAAACTTTTCAACAGCCTGACTAAATTTTCCAAACCAAGCACGAGGACTCTGTTTCAAACCATACAGGGATTTTTGAAGATGACAAACTCGTCCAGACTCCCCCTGAGCAACAAAACCAGGAGGTTGCTCCATATACACCTCCTCCTGAAGATCACCATGAAGAAGAGCATTCTTGATATCAAGTTGATACAAAGGCCAATGATAAGTAGCTGCCATAGAAATAAATAACCGAACAGATGTCAATTTAGCAACAGGAGAAAAAGTGTCAGAATAGTCCACTCCATAGGTTTGAGCATATCCCTTAGCGACAAGACGGGCTTTCAATCGAGCAACTGACCCATCCGGATTTACCTTAACTGTGAACACCCATTTACATCCTATAGCCCGTTTTCCTGAAGGTAAATCGACCAGGTTCCAAGTACCATTGTCATCTAAAGCATTCATTTCCTCGATCGTAGCATGATACCAATCAGGATGAGATATGGCCTCATGAACAGTTTTAGGAATAGAGATAGAATCAAGAGATGTAATAAAAGAACAAGAGGAAGATGACAAACAGTGATAAGAAACAAAAGAAGAAATAGGATAAGTACATTGGCGTTTACCTTTGCGTAACGCAATTGGAAGATCATCACTCGGAACTGGATCTGATGACAAAGAAGTAGGTGCAGGACGTGAATCAGGAGGTGTACGTCTGGAGTAGACTTGAATAATAGGAGGTTTGACAGGTGCTGCTTCAAAGACAGGTTCGGAGGATGTGATAGAATAGACTAACATATCATCATCCTCCCCTTGACGGGCGGGAGGAGAAGACGAAAAATAGGGTGTGGCTTCCATGAAGGTAACATCAATTGAGACGAGATATTTATTAAGACTAGGACAATCGCATCTATAACCTTTCTGAAGATGAGAATAACCAAGGAAAATACACTTCAAAGACTTGGGATCTAATTTAGTGACATGCGGACGAACATCCCGAACAAAACAAGTGCTACCAAATATCCTAGGGTCAACAGGAAATAGTGACTTATTAGGAAAAAAGATTTTGTAAGGAATCTCACCATGGAGAACAGATGATGGCATGCGATTAATTAGAAAACATGCTGTAGAAACTGCATCAGCCCAAAAAGGTTTAGGAACATTCATTTGAAATAATAGGGCTCGTGCAGTTTCAAGAAGATGTCTGTTCTTACGTTCTGCCACTCCATTTTGAGATGGAGTGTCAACACAAGAAGTTTCATGAAGCATGCCATTCTGAACCATATAAGATTGAAATAAAGTTGACGTATATTCTTTGGCATTATCACTTCGCAAAGTACGGATTGAAACATTAAATTGAGTTTTAATCTCAGCACAAAACGCACAAAAAAGAGAAAATAACTCAGAACGATTCTTCATTAAATATAACCAAGTTACACGAGAGTAATCATCCACAAAAGTAACAAAATATTTAAATCCAGGTTTAGACAAAATAGGACAAGGACCCCAAACATCGGAATAAACTAATGCGAAAGGAACACTAGCACGTTTATTGACTCTTGGACTCGAACTCAGACGATGATGTTTTGCAAACTGACACGACTCACAATCTAATGAAGACACCTTACTAAACTGTGGACAAAGTTTCTTGAGCAAAGGAAGAGATGGATGACCCAACCTACAATGTGCCTCGAAGGGAGATGTTACACCAGAGCAAGCAACAGATTTCGGTATTGATGTGTCGAGAATGTAGAGACCTCCAGATTCATGACCTTTACCAATAATCTGCTTCGTCATAAGATCCTGAAATAAGCAATGATCAGGAAAAAAATAAGATGCAATAGTTAAGATTGCGAGTAAGCTGGCTTACAGAGACCAAATTAAAGGATAAATTAGGTAGATGTAAGACAGACGATAGAGGAAGTGAAGGGGTAGGAGTAATTGTGCCAGACCCACGAACACAAGATGGTGACCTATCGGCTAAAGTAACGGTAGAAGTGGAAGTGTGTGACTGAAAAGTAGAAAAGAGACCAGAATTACCTGTCATATGATTCTGTCATTGATTCTGCACGGTAAAATGCTTTGCACACCTCATACATGCGAGAAAGGTTCCCTTTACCAGAATACAAGAAATCCAAATAATCCATCAATTCTTTAACAAATTCACAGTGATTGATCAAGCCAATTACCTCGCTATCAATAGAATTCCGAATCTGCAGGAATAAGCGAGCATCCTCTCTAAGCCACGTCTGCCTTGACTAATCTTTAGGAGGATCGTCGGTCAAATGAGTATCTTTGTCAATACTCCTTAGATAAAGTCGAACGGTCTTGCTCCAATCCAAATAATTCAAGCCATTTAGCTTATGGTCCGTGATTTTAGACATCACAGGCACCATATCCGACACAACAACAGATTTCTTCTCAGCCATAACTCCTAAATAGAGATACAAGGCAGCGAACTCAAAGCAACGCAACAAACACAAAGGCAAGGCAGCAAATACAGAGACAAGGCAGCAAATACAGAGACAAAATCAAGAAAACCTTGACGAACACAAATCGACGAAGCACTGAAGCCGTATTGACACTGGTAGAACGCAGCACCACCGGAAAAGCAGAGGGAAATCACTAAAAAAACAGCTGGAAACCACCGGAACAGCAGTGGAAAACTGCCAGAGGAGTCGCAGCACAGAGGCGGTGGTGCGTGGGCTCACGCGCTGCTTCTGGGCACCGGAAAATGGGAGAACGCCGGTCGGCAGCTGGGCTGCCTTTCTGGGCAGTAGGTGAGAACAGAAAACCACTCCAAATAGGGTTACGAAAATGAAACCCTAAAATACACTAAACCCTAATTTGTGTTTATGCAAGAGACCCAAAACAAAAAACCCTAATTTTGCAATCCTAATGCTCTGATACCATGTTATTTGTGATGGAAAGAATTGTATTTCATATCTCTTATTAGCAAGAATGATACACATATATATATACAAAACTATGCAAATTAAGTCCCTAGAATTAAGCCTAAAATTAAGCTAAAGTACAGCTGCAATACACCTAATAAGATGGGTGTATTACAGCTGTAATACACCTAATAATACAGCTGTAACAGATTTAAACTCCTAAATGATAAGTAATTAAAAGCAACTAAAATAGGAAAATACTATAAAGCAAAAAACCTAAAAATAGCAATCTGGAACTGGGCGGAATTCTGCCCGAACTGATGGGTCGTGACTTGCCCAAGTCGCAGCTCAACTCGCGAGAGGCTCGGCCTCGACTCCATTCTATACCACTGCGACTTGTCCAAGTCGCGAGGCAACTCGCGAGAGGCTCGGTCTGGTCTGGTGCTTTCAAGGTCGCGACTTGCAAGTCGCGAGGCAGGTCGCGACTTCCTATGTCGCATGCTTTTTCTAACTCGGTCTTCATCTCGTTGGATTGTGGATTTTGGCGCATCAGACCACATGACAGGTAACAAACAATTATATCATGAATTTCGACTTTGCATGGGTAACTATACATTATGTATAGCAGATGGTTCTCTCTCAAAAGTGACTGGGACCGGCTCTGTTAAGATTTCAGGCAAAATAATTCTTAATTCGGTTTTATTATTTCCTAACTTGGACTGTAATTTACTGTCAATAAGTAAATTTACAAAGGAACAAAAGAGTATTGCGAAATTTCTCCCTAATTGTTGTATTTTTAAGGACTTGGTTTCAAGGATGACGATTAGCAGTGTTAAGGTACATTCTGGGCTCTACATCTTGGAAGCAGAAAATAATCCAGATGGACAATTTTTTGCCTCTTACCAAATTGAACATTTGTCTCTTTAGAGAAAGTCTGGTCATGAATCTAGGTCTGATAAGGAAAATGAAATAATGATGTGACACTATTGTCTTGGCCACCTAAATTTTATGTATCTCGGAAAATTATTTCCACATTTGTTTAGCAAGTAAAATTTCTAGTTCTCTTCAATGTGATATTTGTCAGTTTGCTAAACATCGTTGTCAATTTTTACCTCATCATTCCTATAAATCCTTTAAGCTTTTCTCCATCTTCCACAGTGATATTTAGGGCCCTTCTCGAGTCAACAACATTACTGGAGCTCGATTGTTTTTTGTCTTTTATAGACGACCATGCTCGGATTACGTGGATCTTTCTTACGAAAGAAAAATATAAGGCATGTCAACTATTCCAGAATTTAAATAAAATGATCCAGCCACAATTTAAAACTAAAATCCAAGTTTTTCGCACTGATAATGGTAAAGAGTTTTTTAATTCTATCCTAGGAAGTTACTTGCTCAGTGAAGGAATCATTCATTAAAGCACGTGTGTCAACACTCCCAAACAAAATAGAGTGTCTGAACGAAAAAATAGGCACCTTCTAGAGGTAGCCCGCTCACTTTTGTTCTCCACAAACTTGCCAAATCAATTTTGGGGTGAGGTAGTATTAACTGCTACCTATCTCATCAACAGGTTACCATCTAGGACTCTTAGGTTTCAGACTCCATGTCAACTTTTCTGGAATCCTATCCAAATACTCATATTATCTTTCATCTTCCTACTAGGATTTTTGGGTGTTCTGTTTTTGTCCACAATCATCATTTGAATAAAAGCAAACTTGACCCAAAGTCTATGAAGTGTGTTTATTCACCAACTACACAGAAGGGGTATAAGTGTTTTTATCCAGGTAATAGACAAATATTTATTTCAATAGACAAATATTTATTTCAATTGATGTTACCTTTCATGAAAATCAACTCTATTATCCGAAAAATCAAATTCAAAAGGGGGACAAGAGTCAAAAGTGATAGTAGGAGTCCTAGTCAATCACAAACACTAGAGTCAAGTCATATTGCTTCTCAAACTCTAGAATTGAGTCAGTATCCTTTATTTGATCAAATCCAACAACTTAATCAACTTGAGCCGAATTCAAACTTTGAATTTTTTTCAAACAGTTCCTGATTCTCACCCACACTAATTGAGTTTAGCGACACACAGTCCTAAACAAAATGAAGACCTTATACCGACTGAATATCCTAACCAGAACAAAACACACTCCCAACCGATTCATACAAAAGATATTTGTCAGTACTAGGAGAAATAAAACTAATAAGGTGACAGAGTCCTTGACTTGTCTTAGTTTTGACCAAGAATCATAACCTGCTCAACCAGTGCAGAATGATAACAATGAGGCTGAAATTGTGGCAGCCACCGAAGAATCAAAGGGAAATAATTCTCAACCTACTCCAGATGAAGAAGACAAGTCAGAATGAGAGTTGCATATTGCTGTAAGGAAAGGAATGAGGGAATGCAAGAATCATCCTCTATATCCTATGAGTAATTATGTGTCGTATAAGGCACTGTCATCGGATTTTTATTCTTTTCTAGCTAATATTTATGAAATACAAGTTCAAAAAGACATACATGAAGCTCTAAGGAGTCCCGAATGGAAGAACGCTGTTAGTGAAGAGATAAATGCCCTAGAAAATAACAAGACATGGGAATTATCTACATTGCCGAGTGGAAAGACCAGTGGGTTGCAAATGGATATTGTGAAAAGTTTATGCTTTATTTACTTAATGAACTAATCTGTACAAAACAGCCCATATATATACACACTACGCAGTAACAAACTGCTTAATCTACAGAATTTATTTCCTCTTTAAAGAAGGAAACTAATACCAAATCATCTAATAATAGGAAACCTAATATACATCATAATTAAATATCTAGATCCCTAGAAAACATTAACAATATCTCCAACACTCTCCCTCAAGCTGGGTTGTATATGTTTAACATACCCAGCTTGCTACACAGATCTTCAAAGCCAGTCCTTCGGAAGTGCTTTTGTAAGTATATCTGCATTTTGTAATGATGAAAGAGTGTATATAGGTTCAATGACTCCCCTCTCTATATTCTCTTTGATAAAATGTTTATCAATCTCGATATGCTTAGTCCTGTCATGTTGAACAAGATTTTTAGCAATACTAATAACTGCTTGACTGTCACTCAGCAACTTTATAGATCCATCAATAGGAACCTTCAATTCAGCTAACAAGTGTTTCAGCGAAATTCCTTCACAAATCCCTTAAGCCATGGCTCTAAATTCAGGTTCAGCACTACTTCTTGCCACAACATATAGCTTTTTACTCCTCCAGGTTGTCAAATTTCCCCAAATATAAGTACAGAAACCTGAAGTTGATCTCCTGTCAGTGACTAGACCCAGCCCAATCTGCATCTGAATACACCTCAACATCTCTTTCTGTATTCTTTCTAAAAAACAATCCCTTTCCTGGAGTCATTTTTAGATATCTTAGAATCCTCTGTACTGCTGTCATGTGTTCTTCAGTAGGATTGTTCATGTACTGACTAACAACATTTACAGAAAAGGCAATGTCAGGTCTTGTATGAGAAAGATTAATTTCCCTACAAGTCTTTGGTACATCCCCTTTTCAACAGGAGCACTATCCTGAATTGACCCTGGTTTGGTGGTAGAGTCCATTGATGTATCAGCTGGTTTACAGTCGAGCATAGCAGTGTCTTTCAGCAAATCTAACACATACTTCCTTTGTGAGACAGCAATACCTTTCTTCGATCTAACAATCTCCATCCCTAGGAAGTACTTGAGGTCCCCTAGATCCTTGATTTCAAATTCTTTTGCAAGAACTCCTTTAATTCTAGTTATTTCCTCAAAGTCTCCTGTAAGCACAATATCATCTACATAGACAATTTAAACAGCCAACTTACCACTAGGAGAATGCTTTGTGAACATTGTATGATCAGTTAGCCCTTGGATGTATCCTTGCTGTTTCAACACCTTGGAGAATCTCTCAAACCATGCTCGGGGAGACTGCTTCAGACCATATAAGGACTTCCTTAGCCTGCATAACTTGCTGCCGTTGATTGCATTTTTAGTCGTAGGAGGAATTTCCATGTACACTTCCTCATTTAAGTCTTCATTCAAGAAAACATTCTTGACATCTAACTGATAGAGGGGCTAGTCAAGATTAGCAGCAAGAGATAATAGAACTCGGATGGAGTTTAACTTAGCCACGGGTGCAAAAGTCTCCTGGTAGTCAATGTCATATGATTGGGTGAATCCATTGGCTATTAGTCTTGCTTAAACCGTTCAATACTGCCATCTGCTTTAGTGTTGACGGTGAAGACCCATTTGCAGTCCACTGGTTTCTTCCCCCTAGGTAAGTCACAGATTTCCCATGTCCTGTTCTTTTCTAGAGCCCTAAGCTTCTCTTCTGCAGCACTCTTCCACTTGGCTATAGACAAAGCTTCCTCCACACTGTTAGGAATTTGCACTTCTGAAATTTTTGCAATAAACCCTCTATATCTCTAAGACAGCCCTTCATAACTGATATATTTGTCTATAAGGTACAACGGTCTACTTCTGCATTCTCTTACCCCTTTCCGGACTGCTATTGGCAAATCACCATCAATTTGTTTACTGTCAAGGTTTGAACTGTTAGGGGAATTATTGTCAACTTGTACATTAATTTCTTGAATTTGAGGTTCAGGCTCAGATGATTGAACTGACTGAGTGTGTGTTGGAACCACTACTTCTTTCTGTTTTTCCCGTCTCCTTGTGTAAACAATATCCTTTTGGTCAATAGCAGCTGGGACATGACACTTAGATGGTTCTCTAGGAGTTTAACTCAAAAACTGACTGCTAAGAGGTTCATTAGAGTTCGGTTTAGGAGTATGAGGACTAACTGAAGAAATTTCAACCAAGCTAGGAGTCCAAAATACATCTAAACTCTCAAAGCTAGGTCTCTTAGATTTCCAAAACTGATATTCACCATAATTCTCCCCCTGAATAACGGTTTTGGTAAAAAATGGTTTTGTTTCAAAAAAGGTAACATCCATACTGTAATAAAACTTGTGATTAAGAGGACAAAAACACTTGTAACCCATATGAGTTGAAGACTAGCCAAGCAAAATTCCCTTTCCAACTTTCCCCGTGAGTGTTTATGAAGATGAATAAAAATAGTACACCCAAATATTTTCGGCTGTAAATTAGATATTAGGCGACATTGGAGATAGAAGTGAAGAAGGGTTTTACTAGGAGTTGAAAACTGCAAATTTTTTGATGGAAGACTATTGATCAAATATGTTGCTATAAAAAGAACATCTTCCCAAAACTTTTTAAGCATGTTTTTGGAAAACAACAAAGATCGGGCAACTTTAAGGATGTGTTATTCTTTCTCTCGGCAATACCATTTTGTTGTGGGGTATCAAAACAAGAACTCTGGTGAATGATACCCTCACACAATAGGTAATTGCCAAGATGAGAATTAAAAAATTCCCTGCCGTTGTCAGTCCTGAAAATCTGAATTTTATTATTGAATTAGGTTTTAATCATGGTATTGAATGTTTTGAAGATTTGAGAGACCTCAGATTTGTGTTTCATGAGAAAAATCCAAGTAAGTCTTATGTGATTATCAATGAACGAAACAAACCATCTAGTACCAGTGACATTTGAGGTTTGTGATGGTCCCCAAAATCACTGTGTCATGGAAAAAGGTTTAGATGATTTGTAAGTTTTGACTTGGAAAACTTGTGCGAGAGTGTTTAGAGAATTGGCATATTTCACACTGGAAAGACATAGGATTTTTATTTTTGAACATTGAAGGAAACAATTTAGCAAGATAAATAAAACTTGGGTGTCCTAAACGATAATGCCATAACATCACATGACTATCCAGACTAGACTCCCTAACAAGGCCATGTTTGCTAATATTGTTAACACAAGGCCTACTCACTGCTGTTGATGCTTGTAGTTTAGGAGAGGGTTGAACTTCCAGAAGATAGAGTACTTCACAACGTCTAGCACTACCAATCATCCTCCCCGTAGTCAAATCCTGAAAAACACAAGTATTTGAACAAAATTCAGCCACACAGTGAAATATCTTTAACAAGTTTACTCACTGATAATAAGTTGCAATTTTGTTTAGGCACATATAAGACAGAATGCAAAGTCAGATTCTTAGAAGCAATCACGGTGCCAATGCCCATTACTCTAGATAGAGTTCCATCAGCAATGCGTACATGAGGGTTGTTACCACAGACTGAGAATTGATGAAAAATGTTTTTATCTCTAGTCATGTGGTCTGAAGCTCCAGAATCAACTATCCATGACTGAGATTTTTCTAAGTTAGCAGTCAAAGCATCAAGAAAGTTACCTTTTTGTGCTACAGAACCCGTACCAATTACAACTGGACTAATAGACATTTGTGTTTGGCTAAGGATCTTATGCAGTGCATCCAACTGATCTTTACTGAAAGGTTCAGTTCCTGTTGTGGAAGACAGGTTCGCTCGACCCTCACGATCCTTAGCTGGTTTCTAATCGGCTGGTTTCCCATAAATCTTCCAACACTTCTCCTTTAGATGTCCAGGTTTTCTACAATGATCACACCATGGTCTACCTCCCCTGCGTGATTCCTGATGATTGCGGGCAGCAAAGCAGAAGCTTCACCCCCTGTTTCTTTTGTTTCTGTCCCAAGCATTAGAGTTCTACGACTTTCCTCTCGTCTGACCTCAAAGAAAGCCTCACGAAGACTCGGCAGTGGTTTGGTACCGAAGGTCCTTCCTCGCACAACATTGAGATTGGAAGTTAAACCCAAGCAAAATTTGTACTCTCTTAGTCTCGATAATCTTCTTGTACTGTTGAGAGTCTACGGGTGAACTCCACTTATGTTTTTCAAATGCATCAAGCTGCTACCAATAAGTCTGAAGTTTGTTGTAGTAGTATTCGGTCACTGAGAGATCCCCTTGCCTTAGGTCATGAAGTGCCCCTTCAATTGTCACTAATTCAGGAGTGTTGTTCTTGTGAGAGTATGTCTCCTTCACTGCATCCCAAACCTCGACAGCTGTCTCATAAAGGAGGAAATTCTCACCGATATTAGGCATCATCGAATTTATCAACCAAGACATGAATTGGCTGTTATCTTTCTTCCAGGCTCTATATCTAGCATCCTTCTCTTCAGGTTTGATGATTTTTTCTGTAAGATAGTCTTCTTTCTCTTTGCTACATAGATAAAGTAGGACGGATTGAGACCACTGGAGGTAGTTTCGACCGGTAAGTTTGTAGGAAGTAATGGACATATAAGGGAAATTTTGAGGATCTCCACCATTGCCGCCAAGAATGGTGGTTTCGGAAATTGTATATTCAGCTGTAGTTGTGTTAGAACTGCTGGATTCAGTTTCTTTGGACATGATGATTGATGAGGATTGTTGCCGGAAAGAGCAACAAGAAGATCGGAGTTACTGTTGGAAAAGGCAGCAAGGAATTCGGAATTGAGATTACTGCTAAAAAAAAGAAAAAAGAAAACTATCGGAAAAACAAAGGGAAGAGCTGTCGGAATAAACTGCCGGAAAACTGCTATTAACAATATCTCTAACAAATATTTACAAAGAAACATAGAGTTGATGGTAGTGTTGAGCGATAAAGCTCGACTTGTTGCAAAAGGTTTCACTCTATCATATGGCATCGATTACCAGGAGACGTTTGCTCCGGTGGCCAAGTTGAACACAGTTTGGGTTCTATTGTCTCTAGCTGCAAATTTAGATTGGGCATTACATCAATTGGATGTAAAAAATACTTTTCTCAATGACGATCTCGAAGAGGAGGTATATGTGGAGGTGCCCCTAGATTTTGACACACACAGCAACCGAAACAGAGTATGCAAACTTAGAAAATCCTTGTATGGACTCAAGTAGTCCCCGAGAGCTTGGTTCGAACGATTCACAAAAGTAGTGAAGATATGTGGGTATTTCCAATGTCAAACAGACTATATACTATGTTTATTAAGGAGTTAGGAAATAGAGGTTTAACTATTTTGATAGTTTATGTAGACGACATCATTCTCACAGGGAATGATGAGGAGGAAATACGAAAGTTGAAGAAGTTCCTAGCTCTAGAATTCGAAATCAAGGATCTTAGGGGACTTAAATATTTCCTAGGCATGGAGATTGCTAGGTCACATAAGGGGCTGTCAGTATCTCAAAGAAAATGCACACTAGATTTGTTGAAAGAGACCGGTATGATGGACTGCAAACCAGCTGACACACCGATGGATTACACTACTAAGTTGGGGTCGGTTGAAGGTAGTATTTTAGTCGATAAAAGGAGATATCAAAGGCTGGTTGGTAAATTAATTTACCTCTCTCATACCAGACTAGATATCAGTTTTGCAGTGAGTTGTGTAAGCCATAAGAAAGGATGTGGAGATATTTACATATGCAGATTGGGCTGGATCAGCTGTGGACCGAAGATCCATATCAGGATATTGTACTTATGTGGGGAAATTTAGTAACCTGAAGAAGTAAGAAGCAGTTGGTGTCTCCAGAAGTGGTGCAAACTGCAGAGACAGAGTTCAGATCAATGTCTCTTGGTATTTGTGAAGGTATATGGCTGAGAAGACTTCTAATGGAGCTGAAAGTTCCTATTGATGGTCCTATGAAGTTGTTATGCGATAACCAGGCAGCTATACTTATAGCAAAGAACCCGGTTCATCATGACAAAACAAAACATGTTGAAATCGACAGACATTTCATCAAGGAAAAGCTAGATGAAGGGATTGTCAAACTAGTTTACACTCCAACAAAATTACAAACTGCAAATGTCCTAACAAAAGCTCTCCCTAGAATTGATTTTGAAAATATTTGTTACAAGTTGGGAATAATTAACATTTACAACCCAGCTTGAGGGGGGCGGTGATATTTGTTAGTTTACTGTTATTCTTTTCTATTATCTATTTAGGTGTTTCTGTTTTAGTTAAACTCTTAGTTTAACTCCTACTCTGTCTCTACTTCTATGGTAGAGTCAGTGAGGTGTTTTGTTTCTGTATTTAATAGCCTTTGAGGCAGTGAATAAAATCAAGAAGATTAATTATCTTTCTCAATTAATTCTTCAAAGTACATTGTTGCTATAAGCTTCCAGCTTGATCGTTCCTTCTATGATTTTATTATTTTTATTTTTTCAAGTTATTTTCTCCCTGTATGTTAAAATTGGCTTCTGTATAGGTGGCTGCCTGGAAAGATGATGATGGAGACTGGTATGAGACGGGCCTGCACATATTTTGTAAGTTCAAATATACTTTTTTCCTTTTTGGATGTTAACTTTGAAGTTTGTGACTGTACAACTTCCCTTCTGAGTAAATTTTGTGGAAACTTGAAATGATATAATCAATTTGATGTTTTCTGTGCATGTCTGCTGACTTTGTATTCTACACACAGATTTCTTGCTCAATGAAAAATTGTATTTTATTTGCTTAAGCAGGTGTTTAATCTTATGTGCTTTTGGTTTTTCTTAATTCTTTTCCTTTCTTGTTGGCTAGTCGGGGCTTATCCTAATGTACAGAACCTGTTTGGAGAACTTGGTATCAATGACCGGTTGCAGTGGAAAGAGCACTCTATGATATTTGCAATGCCTAACAAGCCAGGAGAGTTCAGCCGATTTGATTTTGCTGAAGTTCTTCCTGCACCTTTAAATGGTTAGAAACTTATTCTCATTATGTAAATGATTTACGGTCTTATATACACTGTTTAAAGAATTATAGCTAAATGTATTTTTTATATATATCTACCAAAATGTGGTTTTGATCCTACAAGTCTCTGTTAGAGAGCGAAGGTCAGAAATGAACAATAACAATAAATTGGCTTCTTGCTTTATTCAGTGTGAACTAAAGCTCGACTCTCGTTTGATTTTTTTTGAGGTTGTGGCTCTTTAATCAATATTAGATGAAGTGATAATCACTTATCTTTTGAATCAGTGTTTCAAAAATCGAATGAGGCAGCCACCTCGAGGCCCGCATTGTTCGCCTCGCGGCCGAAAGCGACTCGACTCAGCCGCCTCGCATGGAAAGAAGTAGGAACCCGCCTCATGAAGGTGAGACGGGTCGAGGCGGACCGCCCGAGAGAGAGAGAGAGAGAGAGAGAGAGAGAGAGAGAGAGAGAGAGAGAGAGAGAGAGGGGCGATTTTTCATAGTTAGGTGACTGACAGAGAAAACTTGGAAGATGTGTTTTTATTTTATTTTATTTTATTTGTTTATAGGGATGGTAGTGGTGATGTGGCTACATGTGAGTGATTAACATGTACCTGTTGAGTTTCCAATGGAGACAGTGCACAGAAAATAGTTGGTGGGTGGATGGATTTTTTAACTTTTTAATTACTTTTTTTTAATAATTATATTGGTACTTTTAATAATTAAATAATACATTTTTATTGTTCTTTATTATTTATTAATGTTTTTAATTTAATAAATAAAACTTTATTTTAGTCCTTATCTTATTGGTCCCTAAAAAAAAAGATTATTTATAAAAAAAAAATCTAAAATCCTATTTATTATAATTGGAATCTTTATGTTTGTGTTGGGATTTAGTTTAGTGTGTTTATAATAGTGTATAGGCTCTTTTCTTTTATAAGGGTATTTTAGTCTTTTTGAGTTTCCTATTCTGATTAGGAAACATATTCATTGTATATATTTTAGGGTTACTGTTCATGAATAAAATATTCAGAAAATAGGATGCAAATATTCACATGGTATCAGAGCAAACCCTAGCTGTCGCCCCTATTTCCGGCCGCTGTCGCCCCTATTTCCGGTAGCCGCGTGTCCTTCTAACTTAGGCGCTGCTCATTCCGGCAGCCTCCACCAGCTAGAAACCCACCTGCTGCTCATTCCGGCCGCCTCAACCTGTTCGAAACCCTAGCCACCTTATTCCGGCGTTGAACCCTAGCCAAAACTTATTCTGGCAGCCATCTAAGCCTATTTTGGCAGCCATTCAAGCCGTTCGAAATCATTCGAGTAGCTGGTTGAAACCCTAGCCGTGGCGACCTCCCCCACAATCGCCCAAAACCCTAGCTGCCATCCTCCACAGCAGTTTCCGACCGCCTCTGCTCCTCCACAGCAGCTTCCGGCCGCCGCTGCTCCTCCACAGCTTCCGGCCGCCGCTGCTCCTCCATAGCAGCCTCCGGCCGCCGCTATTCCTCCATAGCTCAAGCCATCTTCCTTCCATTTAGGCTCCTGAAACCCTAAGTGGACAAAATAGGCAGCAGTTCAAATTCTATAGCAGAAGCAACTTCCGATTCTGCCATCACCGCTGCTGGTTTCGGTGGAAATAATTCAGACCTGCCCCACTTCCCACATCTTTACATCACTGGCCACAAACTTAATGGTAAAAATTATTTACAGTGGTCGCAATCTGTATTGATGTACATCAGGGGCAGAGGAAAGGCTTATTATCTTCTCATTGATATCGCAACACCGGAAGAAATGGATCCTGGATACAAGAGATGGATGATCGAGAATAACATGATCATGTCATGGTTGGTCAATTCAATGACAACCGAAATTGGAGAAAATTTTTTTCTTTATTGCACAGCGAAAGAAATATGGGATGCAGCAAAGGAGACATACTTAAACAAAGATAATTCATCCGAGTTGGTGACAATCGAAAGGATTCTACATGATCATTGGCAAGGCGACTCCAATGTCACTCAATATTTTAACGTCCTTCACAAGAATTGGCAACAATTGGAGGTGTTTGAAAAATACAATTGGGCACACTCTACCGATGCAGTCTTGTACAAGATCATTGAACTGGAGTGAGTGTTTAAGTTTCTCTTAGGCCTTAACAATGATCTCGATGAGGTAAGATGACAGATTCTCGGTATGAAACCTATCCCGAGCTTGCGTGAGGCATTCTCGGAAGTCCGGAGGGAGGAAAGTCGCAAAAGCTCATGATGGGGCCTAGAATTGATACACCAGCCGTTCTCTCCACTGAAGCTTCTGCTTTTGCCGTGAAAAACATGCATTTTTCGAACCAGCGCAGAGGTGGCAGGCCTTGGTGCGATCACTGCAAGCTTCCAGGTCACATGAAAGAAATATGCTGGAAGATACATGGAAAATCAGTCAATGGGAAGTCAAAGAATGCCTCTGCCGAGAAGGAAAGCCGGGGACACATGGCTGCCAATACTGATTCAGGGATGTCACTTAGCTGAGGGGAACTTAATGCACTTTGACAACTACTGCAGCCTCAAACCTCGGTAATTGGGTCAGGTTCTCTTGCCCAATTAGATAATTTCTTGCATGCCTTACTTGCCAAACAAGAACAAAAGAAGGTTTGGATTATTGATTCCGGAGCTACTGACCATATGATAGGGGATAAAAGTGTTTTTCATACGTTTATTCATTGCAAACAAAACCTAAATGTACGGATTGCAGATGGTTCCTTGTCTAAAGTGGCCGGAACAGGAACTGTCGTACTGCAAGGGGGTTTAAGTCTTCATCATGTCCTATTTGTCCCAAAGCTAAATTGTTGTCTCCTATCTGTAAGCAAACTAATTCTAGGTAATAACTGTATGGTTAAATTTTTTCCCTCCATATGTGAATTTCAGGATTTGGATTTGGGGAAGATGATTGGTAGTGCTAAAGGGCAGGCTGAACTTTATTATCTTCATGTTCAACCATCGTCTCCAAAGTCAATGGCAGTAAGTGGACCTTCCTTACATGAGATGCATTCCTCTACTACAAATACATCCCACAGTGAAAGTAGGACTGATAGTGATAGGGCTATTATGATGTGGCACTATAGATTAGGCCATCCAAATTTTATGTATTTATCAAAAACGTTTCTAACTTTATTCATCAATAAAAGTCCTATGTTATTTCAATGTGAAATGTGTTAATTTTCCAAACATACTCTTGTTTCTTATCCAAATCAAACTTATAAATCTTCAAAACCATTTTCAATGATTCACAGTGATGTATAGGGTCCTTCTAAGACTCCCAACTATCACTGGCGCTTGATGGTTTGTCACCTTTATTGATGATCACACGAGAATGACCTGGATTTTTCTCATGAAAAGTAAAGCAGAGGTGTCACAAATTTTTAAAAATTTTAACATTATGATTCAAACTCAATTCAATGTAAAAGTTCGAATCTTTAGAACAGACAACGGAAAGGAATTCTTTAATTCAACTCTTGGCCATTACCTATCTGGTGAGGGTATCGTACACCAAAGTTCATGTTGTTTTATGCAAATGCGCCACATCGTTTTTGGGGTGACGCTGTCTTAACTGCAACTTATCTTATCAATGGACTCCCTTCAAAAGTGTTGAACTTTTTATCTCCAAATAAGCTTTTTCTTCAAATTTTTCCAATGTCAAATCTTCCTCCCAAGATCTTTGGATGCACTGCATTTGTCCATATTCACGCACATCAAAGAACCAAGTTAGATCCTAGATCACTCAAGTGCATATTTGTTGGTTACTCTCCATCACAAAAAGGATATAAATGTTTTTGTCCTCAAACTAACAAATTTTATCATACTATGGATATAACATTTTTTGAAACCCAACCTTTTTTTTTCACAAAACTGCTATTCAGAGGGAGAAAGTGAGACCAAATGAATTAGAATATCAGTTTTTGAATGACACAAATGTTTTATGTCCTAGTCACAGTGCCCATCATGAGTTTAATTACTATTAATCTCAAGATTTCACATTTCAGCCCACTGAAATCACCTCAACAGCAACTGATGTACCAAACTCACTCACAAATCAACCCAACTCTCAAAATCAAAGTCTGCCGAACACCCTAAACTAGTTAAATGTAACTCAGCCAATTCTTGTTTATCAAAGGTGCTGAAGAAACATGAGTATGTGCTGGACAGGCAGATCATACAATGTTTGTGAAACAGTCTATTCATGGGCAATTAGCTATTTTAATAGTTTATGTTGATGATATTGTCATTACAGGTGACTTTGCAGAGGAGATTCCCAGAATCAAACAGTTTCTGGCTCAAGAGTTTGAGATTAAGAATCTGGGAGAACTCAAGTACTTTGGCATGAAATTCCTCAAGGCTTGGAAGATACATCTAATAGAAATCAGGTGTGCAGATTGAAGAAATCTTTGTATGGCCTCAAACAGTCTCCTAGGGCATGGTTTGAGAGGTTCACAAAGGTGCTGAAGAAACATGAGTATGTGCAAGGACAAACATATCATACAATGTTTGTAAAACAGTCTATTCATGGGCAATTAGCTATTTTAATAGTTTATATTGATGATATTGTCATTACAGGTGACTTTGCAGAGGAGATTCCCAGAATCAAACAGTTTCTGGCTCAAGAGTTTGAAATTAAGGATCTGGGAGAACTCAAGTACTTTCTTGGCATGGAAGTGGCTAGATCTAAAATGGGGATTGTTGTTTCTCAGAGAAAGTATGTGTTGGATCTTCTCAAAGAAACAACAATGGTGAATTGCAAGCCAGTTGAAACTCCAATGGACTATACTACAAAGGTTGGTTCTAGTCAGGAGAGTGCTGTAGTTGAAAAGGGAATATATCAAAGACTTGTTGGTAAGCTGATATACCTCTCTCATACACAGCCAGATATAGCTTTTCCAGTTAGTGTTGTAAGTTAGTTTATGAACAACCCTACCGAGGAACACATGAATGCTGTCCATAGAATTTTGAGGTATCTCAAGATGACACCTGGTAAGGGATTGTTTTTTCAGAAGTCAACAAGAAGAGAGGTAGAAGTTTTTTCAGATGCAGATTGGGCTGGTTCAATCAGTGATCGCAGATCTACCTCTGGGTACTGCACTTACGTTTGGAGAAACTTGACAACTTGGCGGAGTAAAAAGCAGGCTGTAGTTGCAAGAAGTAGTGCAGAAGCAGAGTTTAAAGCCATGGCTCAGGGCATATGTGAAAGAATTTAGTTGAAAAGGCTTTTAGCAGAGTTGAAGGTTCCTTCTGACGACAGTCAAACTGCAATTAGCATAGCAAAGAACCCTGTTCACCATGATCGTACTAAACATGTGGAAATAGATAGGCATTTCATCAAAGAAAAGGTGGGGGGAGTTATATTGCATCTCTATACTCCATCAGCTTTGCAAACTACAGATGTTTTGACAAAAGCTCTCCCTAGAGCTAACTTTGAAGATATGTGTTGCAAGTTGGGTTTAGTGAATATTTACAACCCAACTTGAGGGGGAGTGTTGGGATTCAGTTTAGTGTGTTTATAATAGAGTATAGAGTCTTTTCTTTTATAAGGGTGTTTTAGTCTTTTTGAGTTTCCTATTCCGATCAGGAAACATATTCATTGTATATATTTTAGGGGTTACTGTTTATGAATAAAATATTCAGAAAATAGGATGCAAATATTCACAGTTAGTAATGTTGATTGTGAACTATTTATCAAATGTTATGGATGATTTTATATTTTAGCAATTTTTTTTTTCTTTTTTTTGCATTATTTACCACTTTCGAATTGAGGCAACCGCCTCGCCTCGCGAGGACATAATTGCCTCGCATCGCCTCGTGCTTTTTAAAACATTGCTTTGAATGTACAGCTCTCATGCCAATTTTCTTCAAAAATGTTGTTCGTGTCACCTAAAAAAAACCTTTAGTTGAAATGATCAAATGAAATTTCTTCTGTTTCTACTACAAAGTTTTTCCAAATTTTACATATAGTTCTTTTTAGTTTTTTTTTTCCCTGATGAACAATAATCAAAATTATCATAGTTACATTGTCACTGGCACTGACAGTTAACTCAATAAAATAAGTGCTATTGTACACTCATCAAAATGTCTTACCTTGTCTATAGCGTCCAAAGCTCTTTGACATCCCAACTAGCCAAGCAAGTGTAATCCCCTCTATCCCAGAGTCAAAGTAAGGCGGCTGGGCCAACACTGTGGTTGTTAATTATTGACTTAATCATGCTCAAATCAGCTAAATGGGGCAATGATTTTTATCTGATTGCAATTATCTAGGCAAATAGCTTTGACTAGAGCCTATGTCTTAGCTTTTCTAGTCTATATGCTGAGCAAGAAGTCATTATTTAATTATTTTATATTTTTGTGAACTTTCCCTTACAAATGTTATATAATTGTTTAATGCAGATTGACTGTGCATCTTTTTGTTTTTTTTAATATTATTGTCAGGGATATGGGCCATTTTAAAGAATAATGAAATGCTGACTTGGCCAGAGAAAGTTAAGTTTGCAATTGGTCTGCTTCCAGCAATGCTTGGTGGGCAGGCTTATGTTGAAGCTCAAGATGGTTTATCTGTTAAGGAGTGGATGAGAAAGCAGGTATAAAGTATACTGGTTATTTTGATCATTCGCGCTATTAGCATCTAGTGTATAAATTACTTCTGCTGTTAGTTAACCCCTACAGTTTGGCTATGACTCATGAGCGTGCCTCATTTCTGATTTGGAACTTTAGATGAGAAGCGATTTGATAGCACAGGCCTTACCTGAATTTTGGTCATGAAATTGTGTTCTTCTGCTTGCCAATCATTAGTTTTTCTGGAGTTTTTGATATAACATGTGCATGTTAAGGTTGATGCCTATTAGACATTCAAAATTACATACATTCTTGTGGAATGTGCAGAACACTGTATAGAAGGTATCAACATGGCCCATATTAATAACTTTTTCAAAATTGCTGCATTGAATACGACATCTCTGTGTTTGTATGCACAATATTTAAGCAACTCTGCCTCTGGAAATTTTAGCATTGATACTTTTAAAATACATATATATAAACTTGTCAAAAGGATATTATAGTGGTTTTGATATCACTTTGATTGTATGTACAAGCCTCAGATTTGGAGAATCTGAAAGAAGCTATCATTAGCTTCTAGGAAACTGGTGTTGAAGAAAAAAATGTGAAAATTTCACTCTTTGAAGTGTAGATGAGTAAAAAGTCTTGATTACCCTCAGAAGTTATTTTGAATGGAGATTCATGTAAATATGTCATCAAATGGAGATTACGTTTTTCTTTGAAAATTTATATTCGATGTATAAAATTTTTTGTTTATCTTTTTAGTTGAGCTGGATATTATCTGTGAAACTTGAACTTATTAAATGCACAGTGCTTTACAACTTGGCATGTACTTTGCAAATATTTGCAAAATGAAGAATAAGCAATTTTTTTTTTTTTTTGTATTAATAATTTTCTAGGGCATACCCGACCGAGTGACTACTGAGGTGTTTATTGCCATGTCAAAGGCACTAAACTTCATTAACCCTGACGAACTGTCGATGCAATGTATATTGATTGCTTTAAATCGATTTCTTCAGGTATGTTTCTTGCTTTTCTCTGTTCAATTGCCTACTGAAAAATTTATGATGTATCTCTACAGAAATCAATTAACTGATTTTTGGCAGGATTCTGTAGGACGTCTAACATTGGATTAATATGTTGGTCTAAATTTGAGCACCTCAAAATTGCCTCAGTTTCAATTCTTGTTGACAATGATCATATTTGTTCTCAAGTATCTGATTATAGTGCACTTCCTGCTTTTCATATTCGAAGGCTTTCAACCAGGGATTTTGATGACTCAAATTTAACTGTAGTTTTGTGGAAAACCGTTAATACTGTGATATGTTAGCTGCTGCATAGTTTCCTTCTCTACTAATTTTAATAACTATGTTGTTATTATCTATTTATCTATGTTTTCTGTTATTAGTTTAGGAGTTATTCATTTAGTTTAGTTTATCTCCTAGTCTCCTATTCTATCTCTATTTCTAAATAGAGTTAGATAGGGACTCTTTCACTTTCTGTATTTATATTGAGCAGTAGCAATAATGAAAAACTAAGAAGAATATTATTCTCATTCTTCATGGTATCAGAGACCAAATCTAAAACTAACATTCCATGAAAATAGTTTATGGAATGACCACCACATCTTCTTCTTCTTCGTCTGGCTTCGATCCCCCTACCTCTATCAATAATGGAAGTTCGGGCAATGGAGTTATTGAAACTCCTCATCATACTCACATGTCCCTTACTAGTCATAAACTAAATGGACATAACTATTTACCATGGTCCCAATCCGTAATGATGTTTATATGCGGAAAGGGTAAAGACGATTTTATCACCGATGTTGCTGCCTCTCCAAGCGTTGAATCACCTACCTACAAACAATGGAAGACTGACAACAGTATGGTGATGTCTTGGCTCATTAATTCAATGACCAATGACACCGGAGAAAATTTCTTACTATATGGAACAGCGAAGGAAATTTGGGATGCTGCCAAAGACACTTACTTTAGCAATGACAACATGGCAGAACTCTTTGGGATCGAAAGCATACTCCATGATCTACGACAAGGAGAGTCCTCGGTCACCCAATATTACAACAACCTAATCCGCCACTGGCAGCAGATTGATTTGTTCGAACAGCACACTTGGACATGCAATTCAGATGTCATGTTGTACAAGGAGATTGTTGAACAAAAAAAGGTGTTCAAATTTCTCTTGGGGTTGAACCAAAATCTTGATGAAGTAAGGGGTAGGGTTCTCGGTGTAAAACCCTTACCCAAGTTGCGTGAAGTCTTCTCTGAAGTAAGAAGAGAAGAGAGTAGAAAGAAAGTCATGATGGGAACCAAGGCAAAATCTGATGAAACACCTACAGCCACTGAAAGATCTGCCCTTGCAATTCGAACCGGTGGTTCATACAATGATAACCGGCAAAGAAAGGGTAGACCATGGTGTGATCATTGTAAAAAACATGGTCACATCAAGGAGAAGTGTTGGAAGATACATGGCAAACCAAGTGACTGGAAACCACCGCATGAAAGCCGAGGAAACATGGTGGAGACAGACTCAAATCCGTTTAGCAAGGAACAATTGGAGATGTTACAAAAATTGTTGCAACAACCAGCACAACAGCCATCTCAATCTTCCATTGGCAGTGTCACTTTAGCACAAAAAGGTAATTTTTCATCAGCGCTAAATGTGAGAACAGAAAATATGATTCGTGATTAGATTGTAGACTCTAGACATCCGATCATATGACAAGTAATAGACATCTACTTTTATGAATTTTGGCCATTCAAAAACAACTATACTGTACGTATAGCTGATGGATCCCTGTCAATGGTGTCTGGATCCGGTTCTGTAAAAATCTCGGGAAGCTTCAATCTTAATTCTGTTTTATTAGTTCCCAACTTGGATTGTAATTTGCTATCTATTAGTAAATTTACAAAAGAATAAAATATTACTACTAGATTTCTTCCTAATTGCTGTGTTTTTCAGGACTCGGTTTCGGGGATGACGATTGGCAGTGCTAAGGTTCGTTCGGGGCTTTACATCTTGGAAGCAGACAATAATCTTGAAAGACAAAATTCTGCCTCTTCCCAAACCGCACTTGTGTCCCTTAAGTCTAGTCTTGAGTCTAGGTCAAATAGAGATAGAGAAATAATGGTATGGCACTATCGTCTTGGCCATCCAAACTTTATGTATCTTGAAAAAAAATTTCCGCAGTTGTTTAGCAATAAAAATTCTAGTTCGTTTCAATGTGATATTTGTCAATTTGCTAAACACCATCGTCAATTTTTGCCTACTCATTACTACAAAACATCGCAGCCCTTTTCCATGGTACACAGTGATGTTTGGGGCCCTTCTCGGGTCCATAACATTACTGGAGCTCGATGGTTTGTTTCTTTTATAGATGACCATACTCGGATTACATGGATCTTTCTTATGAAAGAAAAATCTGAGGTATGTCAACTATTCAAAAATTTTAATAGGATGATCCAAACTCAATTTAAAACAAAAATTCAAGTTCTTTGTACTGACAATGGAAAAGAGTTTTTTAATTCGATTCTAGGTAGTTACTTGTTGAGTGAAGGGATTGTCCATCAAAGTTCGTGTGTGAATACTCTCAAACAAAATGGATTTTCTGAGTGAAAAAATAGGCACCTACTAGAGGTAGCCCGCCCACTTTTGTTCTCCACACACATGCCTAGCCGTTTTTGGGGTGAGGCAGTACTTACTGCCGCCTATCTCATTAATCGATTACCATCTAGGACTCTTAAGTTTCAAACTCCTTGTCAAACTCTTCTCCAATCCTATCCGACCACTCGTCTTATCTCTAATCTTCCTCCTAGAATTTTGGATGTCATGTGTTTGTTCACAATCATCAATTGAATAGGAGTAAACTTGAACCAAAATCTGTTAAGTGTGTGTTTATTGGATACTCACCCACTCAAAAAGGTTATAAGTGTTTCAATCCTGAAACTAAACAAACTCTTATTTCAATTGATGTAACTTTCCATGAAAATCAGACTTTTTATTCGAAAATTCAAATTCAAAGGGGGGATGAGAGTCATCAAAGTGATAGGAGTTCTGAATTTTTTATTTTCGAACCTCTAGAGTTAAGTCCTAGACAATCTCAAACACTAGAGTCCAATCACAGTCCATCTCAACCTCTCAATCCTTATCAGTTCTCTTCTCCAATTCTAACTGAAACACAACCATCTTTATCCACTCCAATTGAACCTAATCCTCCAATCATTGATCCCGACTTAAACACAAACAGCCCACGTAAACCTAACTCTCCATCTCATAGTTCTACACAAACTCAAAACCAAACCACCTCACAGCAACCCAATCCAAACCCGGTTACTACACAGCCTCTCAATGACCAAACAGCAAACAAGAAAATTATTGTCTGCACTCAAAGGAAGAAAAATGCAAAAATAATACAGCCCTTGACACACCCTCTCACTGACCGAGAGTCAGAACCCATGCAACCAGTCCAAATCAATGACAATGAGGCTGAAATTGTGGCAGCCATTGAAGAGAAAGGTATGAACCAGTCACAGCCAACTCAAGATGAAGAAGATAGCTCAGAATGGGAGCTACCTATTGCCTTGAGAAAAGGAATGAGGGAGTGCAGAAATCGTCCCTTATATCCTATGAGTAACTATGTCTCTTACAATGGCCTTTCATCAGATTTTTCTGTTTTTACTGCCAACATGTCTGAAATTCAGGTTCCGAGAGACATACATGAAGCTTTAAACAGCCCCGATTGGAGAAATGCAGTCAATGAAGAGATAAATGCCCTTGAAAAGAACAAAACATGGGAATTATCCACTTTGCCGAATGGAAAAAGACCCGTGGCATGTAGATGGATCTTTACCGTAAAGTATAAAGCCAATGGAAGTGTTGAGAGATACAAAGCACGGCTTGTCGCAAAGGGCTTCACTCAATCCTACGGCATTGACTACCAAGAGACATTTGCACCGGTGGCCAAATTGAACACAGTCCGTGTGTTACTATTTCTAGCGGCAAGCCTAGACTGGTCATTACATCAATTGGATGTAAAAAATGCCTTCCTCAACGGCGACCTAGAAGAAGAGGTTTACATGGAAATTCCTCCTGGGTTTGACGCTCACGGCAATCAAAACAGAGTATGCAAACTCAGAAAATCCTTATATGGACTGAAACAGTCCCCGAGAGCATGGTTCGAACGGTTTACAAAGGTTGTGAAGACTTGTGGGTATGTTCAATGTCAAACAGACCACACTTTGTTTGTCAAGGAATTAGGAGACGGAAACTTAACCATTTTAATTGTGTATGTTGATGACATCATTTTCTCAGGGAATGATGAGAAAGAAATACAAAAATTGAAGAAGTTTTTAGCTCTTGAATTTGATATCAAGGACCTTGGAGGATTGAGATATTTCCTAGGCATGGAAATAGCTAGGTCGCGGAAAGGACTGTCAGTGTCGCAACGAAAATATACGCTGCACTTGTTGAAAGAGACCGGTATGACAAATTGCAAACTTGTGGACACACCTATGGACTATACTACCAAGTTAGGGTCAATTGAAGATAGTCCACCGATGGATAAGGGAATGTATCAAAGGCTGGTTGGAAAGTTAATTTATCTCTCCCACACTAGGCCTGATATAAGCTTCGCGGTGAGCTGTGTGAGTCAATTTATGAATTGCCCCACAGAAGAACACATGAAGGCAGTATATAGGGTACTGCGGTACTTGAAAATGGCACCGGGCAGAGGTTTGTTTTTCAAGAAAAACATGAGAAAAGATGTGGAAATATTCACCGACTCCGACTGAGCTAGGTCGGCTGTGGACCGAAGGTCCACCGCGGGTTACTGCACTTATGTGTGGGGGAATTTGGTCACTTGGAGGAGTAAAAAACAGTCTGTTGTCTCCCGCAGCAGTGCGGAAGCAGAATATAGGGCTATGTCCCTTGGCATTTGTGAAGGTATATGGTTAAGGAGGCTGCTGAACGAACTGAAAATTCCTATTGACGGACCTATGAAATTGTTTTGTGATAATCAGTCCACAATTCTCATAGCAAAAAACCCCATTCATCATGATCGAACGAAGCATGATTGACAGACACTTCATCAAGGAGAAGTTAGATGAAGGGATTGTTACACTTGTGTACACTCCTACTAAACTTCAAACTGCAGACATCCTAACTAAAGCTCTTTCTAGGAGTGATTTCGAAAACATGTGTTATAAGCTGGGGGTAATTAATATTTACAACCCAGCTTGAGGGGGGGTGCTGTTATTATCTATTTATCTATGTTTTCTGTTATTAGTTTAGGAGTTATTCATTTAGTTTAGTTTATCTCCTAGTCTCCTATTCTATCTCTATTTCTAAATAGAGTTAGATAGGGACTCTTTCACTTTCTGTATTTATATTGAGCAGTAGCAGTAATGAAAAACTAAGAAGAATATTATTCTCATTTTTCAAACTATTTTAAGCAAAAGAAGACACATACATAAATGTACATATTTTCTCAGCTTCAACTTGTCTCTGGATAAATTTTTGTAATATTTATAATTTTATGTAACTGTAAATAGCTTCCAAATTAGAAGATCGATATCAATCTAAATTAAATTAATAATTGTTGTTTAAAAAGATAATTGCTTTTGGTTTCTTTTATTTATCTTTTGCTTTTTTATTCTAGGATTTACATGAAAAGAGTACTCTATAGATCCTTAATGATTTATGAATGTAAACCAATTACCTAGTTGAGTGGCTTTCACTGAGTCAATGACTGACTACCTAGATGAATGTACACTAACTACTTAGATCAGTGACTTTCACTATGACTTGTTTTATTTCTGCGAGTGACATTAAAAACCTTATACTAATTTTACTCATTGATAATGAGCTGTATATGTGCGTGCTCGTGTTTATAAGTACGTATCGGTATTTGTTTGTATATATTGATGTATATACCTTGCAGAAGCTTCATGGTATAATAGCTATTAAATTTATATGTCCAGCAATTTATACTAACCTTTTAACTATGTCCAATAGGAGAAGCATGGTTCCAAGATGGCATTCTTAGATGGTAATCCTCCAGAGAGACTCTGCATGCCTATTGTTGATCACATTCAGTCACTGGGTGGTGAAGTCCGACTTAATTCACGAATACAGAAAATTGAACTAAATAGTGATGGAACTGTGAAGAACTTCTTACTAACTAATGGGGATGTAATGGAAGGAGATGTTTATGTATTTGCCACTCCAGGTATATTTCCATGTATTCTACTGCATATAACTTGTGTTATTTTGATGGTTAATTTTCACTAATAGATTTAATGGGTCTTTTTCCATTCAGTTGATATCTTGAAGCTTCTTTTACCTGAAAACTGGAAAGAGATTTCTTACTTCAAGAAATTGGAGAAATTGGTTGGAGTTCCAGTTATTAATGTTCACATATGGTTAGTCTGATGAATTCTATGTTTGTCAGATAGTAATATAATGACTATAAGTCCCCATTCATGACATTTGAACTAGATAGTCTCCATTGAAGTTGCATTTACTTAGAAATAATGGAAAATGATTGTTTTATAGGATGTGAAGTTTGTTGTAATCTTTAAAATTTCCTGAAATCCATGTACTGAGATAGCATAAGAAATTCATATTAATTGCAGTTTTTGCCTGTCATCACTCTTTTACCACTTCTTCTTCTTCATCTTCTTCTTCTTCTTTTTTTGTTTTTTAAATAATAATAATTCCATTGCCTAAACACTTATGAAATGAGTCAATAGAGAAAATAATACTTATTTCCGCAAGTGATTATATAATTGAAATTAATGCCTCATCAGCTAAGGTTGCCATAAGAAGCTTTTTTTTTATCTCTTTCTTTATATCTTCAAGGAGAGCTAATATTTGAAGTGCATTGGTTCATTGATATGTATTATTTCTGATTACAGGTTTGACAGGAAATTGAAGAACACATATGATCACCTACTCTTTAGCAGGTCCTGCTCCTACTTAATAATCAGTTCAGTTTAATAAGAAAGATAGAGAGGTGTTATTAGGCTAATAGTTCATTAGCATTTTAGTGGAAAGTGGCTTACAACTTTTTCAGCTATCTTGGTACTATTTGGCATAGGAAAACTATTGTACTTCTTTATAGGTGGCCAAGGATGGGAGAAGACTTATTCTTTCGCTTTCATTTGATGATGATTCTGTATTATGATTTTTATCAATTTTTTCTTCTTCATTCCACACTGAGTTTCATCTCCATACCCTTGTCTTTCTTCCTGCAGAAGTCCTCTCCTAAGTGTGTATGCTGACATGTCTGTAACATGTAAGGTAAAACTTCTAACTGAGACTTCCCATAGTATATATATATATATATATATATATTGTTGAACTCTTGTACTTTTGGCCATCACATTTATGTTATTTTAGACCTTTAAATGAAGGGATAATTCAAAAAGCCCTACCGAGGTAAGAAAATCAGAAAGCAGTTTTGTGATTTCGGAATTAGGTATACAGTTTATTTATTTACTTTTGCCTATTATGTGGTTGTTTTTCAATTTTCACGGGCAAGCGGTTTGTGTGTTCCTTTAATAATCTGTATCACAATATATGTTTCATAGAACTCCAACCACCTTTAGAATTTTAAGGGACATTTTATAGAAATAAGAATAGTTATGATTTTGGACATTTTAAAAACAAAATATTCATAAAATGCATGTGGCTTAAATGAGGATGTTAAGATATATAAGAACATGAAAAGCAGGATTTTATTATATTAATCTACTTATTGCGAGATATATAAAAATCCGCCTATTTATAGCATATGACATTAGATCTAATTGGTAACAAATCAAACATAATCAAATAGAAATGAAAACATATAATATGATAACAATATCAAGATTCCCTAACAAGATAGATGCATGAGATGCAAAGGAAGGATATGATGAGAAATAAATATATATTTCTTAGAAGTAATGATGGTACTCTATAAAATAAATTAATTTATTAGAAGTAATGATGGCACTCTATAAAATAAATTAAGGTAAGTTGAAATCGTTTCTATATCAAACAGAGAACCATTTTAGTTTCTGGTGGAAGAGTATTTGATTTAGATGGTGCGACGGATGACAAGGAACACGGAGATGAGAAAAAAATATATGCTGGGTAGTAGTAAATAAAAGTCTAGTTCTACACAACTTACGAGAATGGGCTTAGTTAGTGCAAAATTGAGGAAGAGGAGGCATGTTTCAGTCTGGGATTTGAGTTGATTCTTAATTATCTATTTGCCAATTTTTGTACATGCTTAATGATTTTGATACAATGTGTTGTGTCCTAACAACACTGCTCGATAAAACGTCTAGTTTCGCTCCTTGCTCTTGAGTGGTAGAAAAATGACAGAAATGTAAGTTTTAACCAGGTAATTATTGTCTTTTCTTTAACAACATTGCAGACATGTGTAGGAGTGCTGGTGGGACAGGCAAAGAAGCACTGCTGAACATATCTTGTTTCTTTAAGTCGCATGATGTCTGGGGAAAAGAATAAATAAATAAGCTTTAAAATTGATGAATAATTGTTATAGACCTCCCATTTTAATTTTGTTAGAGTACTTTAATATTATTGTTGAACCCTTTCCTATCAGTTTAAGTTTTTAGGTTCGTTGGTTACTGACATGGTATCCCAGTCTTATTATTTCAAAAAATCCTAGGTTCGAGGCCCCCCACGTGATTATATTTGAATTTGTTATTTGTTATGTGTTTGTGTTTGGATTCGAGTCATGTGGTAAACCCGTTGGTTTTGCACGTGAGGGGGTGTGATAGAGTGCTTAAATACTATTGTTGAGCGCTTTTCAATCAGTTTAAACTTTTAGATTTGTTGATTACTAACAAATTTAACCGGACAACTTATATGTTAATGAATGTCTCTTTGCCATGTTTCCTTATACAAGGTACAAGTTGACCTCATTAGCTTCATTTTTTCCATTTTATTTGCTTGGAGTAGTTTTTACTTCATAATTTTTTTTGTTTCTTTAGGAATATTACAACCCTAACCAATCCATGCTGGAGTTAGTTTTTGCCCCTGCTGAAGAGTGGATTTCTCGCAATGACTCAGAAATCATTGATGCTACAATGAAGGAGCTTGCAAAATTGTTTCCTGATGAAATTTCTGCTGATCAGAGCAAAGCAAAAATAGTGAAGTATCATGTTGTTAAAACACCAAGGTTAGACTTAAAGGCCAACTTTTTCTAACCTTCCTGTTTTTTTCAGAGCTTTTAAATTGTGATTTTATTTAATGTAGAATCATTATATTGCATGCGCCAAAGTAATTCAGCATTGCTTCTAGTGGCTTATGGTCTTTAGTCCAGGATGTTGTTTTCGTTTACACTCCTTGAGGGTTTCCATAAATTCACTAGGCTACCTCTTGTTTGGAAATTCCTCAAGAATATAGCCTCTGCCATTGCTCTGAAAGCCTGAAACCATTAAACTTAACTGGAGAAGGACATTTCACCTCAAAACATAATCAGATCAACTTTTTTGAGGGTACAGAGCTTCCTACTAAAATCAAACAAATAAAATTCTTCGGTACAATTAAACTAATTTTATAGAATCTTAATTAAACTTGACTAACATAAATATTAATATTCGAAATAAAAGATTATTTATACCGTAGAAAAAAATTAAATAAAAATAAGGTAAAAAAAAAACCAAAAATAACAAGTGTTGAAGAGGTCACTCCTGTACACATTACAGTAGTGTAAGAGGTCGTGGTTAACTTTCTTTTACTTTTTCACTTTTTCTTTTCAAAAAACTATTTTAAGTTTTTTATTTTAAATTCTTTCTGCATAATTTTGTCAAATTCACTTTTTATTTCATTTAATTCAATTGAGGTGTCTGATTAACTTTTAGTGGTTTTAGGAGTAATGGTGGGCTGTCTAGATGAATTTCTTAAGTTGTGGTAGTTTAGGGTATATAGGAAAACCCTTAGGGTGTATAAATGATAATAACCTTAGTCCATGGCAATACATGTTAGAAAATCTGTCTGTTCATATCCTTTTAAGGGATGAATCAATAGCATAATCTGCGGTGTGACGACTCGAACTTGAGATTATTGGCAAACTGAATGAGTGCCTTTACTATCAACCCACATTGGGCAGTGTTGTCTCAGGGCTATAATTGATAATATATTGTTTTGCCATTTCATAAGAGCTATTGCACATATTAAGTTATAGGGACAACCATAACTACATAAAAAATTCTTGTACTTAATTGACTTGCTATCAGCAGATGCCTAATTGATAATCATTTCAGATCTGTGTACAAAACCATTCCAAATTGTGAACCTTGTCGTCCCTTGCAAAGATCTCCCATAAAGGGGTTCTATTTAGCTGGGGATTACACAAAACAAAAGTACCTAGCATCAATGGAAGGTGCTGTTTTGTCGGGGAAGCTTTGTGCACAAGCTATTGTACAGGTACTTTATATCTAAACTCAAGTATATTTCTTCTGTGTTGTTTTATAACAAAGTTTTCTTGAAATAAACATAATAAAAAAGTTATGTTGGTTAAAATGCTCAAATCATGGTAAAACATTAACGGATAGGAATAAGAAAAATGCAAAAGAAAAAGATTTAGGGGTTATGTACTGTTAGCCCTAATTTACTGAACTTTGCAGGACTATGAACTCCTTGTTGCACGGGGTGAAGGGAGATTGGCTGAAGCAAGAATTTAGTAACAGCACATTAATTTATTGAATATCATGATCATCTAAAGATTGGTTGGGGCTTGTATATCAATTTAGACATCATTTGTTAACTTAAAAAATTCTAATATAAGTGAAAGTTGAAGCTCTTCAAAGGTGAATCTTTCCTAATACAACATTTCCACTATTTTCTTTATGATTCATATAGTGATCATTGCATCTTCCAAGATCTCTCACATGGGAATATACTACTTCATTGCTGAATTTAATTTGCATTTGTATAGTACTGTCTTGATGCAGATTTTGTGCTTTAATGAATTCATAATTTTAAAACTTATTTATATATACAGGGACAGAATCTGCAGCCCTAAAAATTAAGTATATTCTTGCACTAATATTTTGACTATTGGATTGTGGTGGTTTTAAATAGTTGAGATTAGGGGTGCGTTTGATGCGCGGGATATGATTTTAGATTATTTTTATGGGACTGGACTGAATTGGATTGTATTGAATTAATAATAATGTTGTCCTGTGTTTGGTGCACAAGGATATAATTAAAAATAATCCAGTTTTGTGTATGATATGTCATGAGATTGGACAAAAATAATGTAATACCATATTTGTTATAAGTTTGAATTGAATTATAATTAAATTACTTTTTTTAGAAAAAAATCTTTAATTTATTTTTTAAATGAAAATATATAAATTTATTATCTAAAATGAAAATATATAAATTTATTATCTAAAATGAAAATATTTAAATTTATTATCTAAAATGAAAATATTTAAATTTATTTAATATAATAATATTAATTTAATTGATATTTATTAAAAATGTTATTCATGATACATTGATATAGCCATTTTATTTTCTTCCAATTCGTCTGACCAATACAGACATGAGTTTTCTTAAAATAGTCATGTCAAAATAAAAGCTCACCTTGGAGTTCACATGCAGCAACATAAAAGTTAAAAGTTGGATAACCATAACCTTTTTTCAATAAAGAATTTGCCAAGTAACGGTCTAAATTTCGAGTCGATTCGATTTTATTTAAAATTTGTATCGATTTGTACTGTATCCATCCCTATTTAAAGGTATCTATTAATAACAATATACACACTAATAAAAAAGCCTCTAAGAAAATTGGGATCCCTAGGGTTGCACTTCCGAAGGATCAATCAGGTTTTCTAACACAAGAAGCTGGTCCAAGAGTGCTACCTTCTCATATTCAAGTCTTAACCTCATCTTCAACTTCTCTCAACTCCTTCCCCCAGTACAAAGCTTTCTTCTTCAAGCAACAAGTATTTTCTTCTTAGTGCCCGATACTCATTTCCAGATGCAGAGTTCGATCTCTCTGGTTGCTGGAATGATTTGAGAGGCTTCATTTTTTGAGTTCCTTTTGGAGGACTTGTGACCCATTTTAAGTGGCAGATGCCCTTGGTGTTTTCAATCTCTTTAACTTCATTTCCTTGCAATTGAAGCAAAGAAACTTTTTGTGTCGCAATTTTCTTTTTCTCAAGCTTAGGAATTGAAATTTGCTAGCTAATGTTGTACATCATTTGAAACACATAATAGCAGAAAGAGTGAAAATTTTTTAGAGGAGTCAAGCGTATTCCAAAGCAGAAATCTTTAAAATATAAAATTAGAATAGGCTTCTGATTTCCACACTCCTCGGTCCACAAAAGTCACATATATTTCTATGTCGAAGAATGTAGGATATTTCTTATATAAAAGACTCTACACACATGCATATATTGGTTAATTATAAGTTTTCTCACAAGAGTAACAATTTTCGATAAGAATGATATTTGTTGCATAGTAGGTTACCACTATCATTAGATATAACTTCTGGGTTTTCAACAACTAAAAGAAAATATTACTAACAACAAAAAAACAAAACAAAAAAAAAAATTATCTAAGCCTTCAAACAACACAAATAAACTGAAAATTCAAAAGAAAAGGAAAACAATGCTATGATAGATTGCATTGCAAGAGTAGGTGTTACGCTTTCTCGTAACCCTGCAAGTATACAAGGTTGGCACAAGTAATAAAATAGAAGTAAGAGCATCGTTCCTACGAGGATATTTTAGGTATTGACTACTAAAATTAATCAAGCCTACTTCTATTTGAATAATCGAAAGAGTTGTGTAAAAATTGTTTAATTAAAAACTAATCGAATTACAAAACTAAATAGTAAATGGTGTTCTACCAAAGTAAGAAAGAACTAGGGATTCCAACTTTACTAAGTATGTCTTTTGAGTGAAATTACTATGTAATGAGATTGAATTATTACCGGTTGATGATTATGTTAACAAAATTATTTAAGATTCTCTCTCGAGATAAATCGAACCTATTTCCACATATACTAATATGCTATCTCTCGATGAATATCCAAATATATGTGAATGCATTAACTTACAATAACACTGTCAATAATCACACAAAACAAGTTAATATATCTCTATTTAACTCTAAAATTGTGGTGGATATTTTATCGAACACATTGTAAGCGTCTCTTCTCGGTTCATAACTCACAAAAAGAAATACTCTTAAGGAGTGATCAATCACTTAACATTCATCTAACATAAAATAACTACTCAACCATGTAAATAATCAATCTCAAACATATATAAAACCTGTAACACCCCCTGACCAAAATCCACTCGGACCGAATCAGGGAGCGCTACTATATACTAAAAACTAACTTTTACTGTAGATAAACATTATATTAAAACCTTTGTAAATGTCCAAGCATTTTCGAAAATCTTGCCAGAGTTTCCTCGTTTTTCGACTTTCCAAAACCTGCTACAGATAACAATTATTAAATCAACGTTCCACATTCTCAAATCAATTTTGCGCACCCTTCCAAATATAGTGCGACTTACCAACCAATTTATCACAAGATAAGTTATAAAGATTCACATAACATAAACATATCATAAAATATTTACATAGCGGAAGCTCGTTAAATATTTACAAACAGTTTCTGTATATGCATACGGTATCAAAATATATAAACTTAATACAAACAAACTACCAAAATGTATGCAGGAAAGATGTGATCTTGACTCTGGTTCTGCAAACTCTACTCTTCTCTATCTTTTTCGCCCTTGGAACCTTTGTTACCTGCGTGCGAGAAAACTCAACACGCTAAGCATATTGCTTAGTGGATGTACACAAAATCGTATATACACATATTTGAAATCAATTAAAACTATAAATAACAAATAGAGAATCAATATATGGGGCTCATATCAAATCAAATATCCAAAAACAATTAATGCTCATCTCAAATCAAACATATCCAAACACAATTAACAGACATATTTTCTTAAATTTCTCAAACGTTTCCAGATAACAAATCAATTTTTAGATTGGGCTCCTGACATATAAAACATAAGTTATCGGACTGGATTACGGGTTGTTCGGTATTGGACGCAAACGGGGTCACTCACCGAACATCATATCAGAATGGAACACCAACGGAATCACCCGCTGTAAATGTCTCATGACAAATTTCAGAACCCTAGGACCGGCACTTGGGGCCTGTACTATCCAAAGGGTGGTATAATCGGCACAGTACTGTTCAGACAGAAACCCAATTGACATGTCAACCTCCTATATCCATATCTATGTTCATACACATCAGAGCCAAAATATTTTCTCCAATCCATTGTCAACATCTGTTATTTCTGTCCGAATAATCGAATTCAATTGCAATACATTTATATGTTTGCAAATTCAAATTTCATCAAATATAATATAACGGAAATATACGAATATATTTATAAATCAATAAACGTCGAAATCAATCCAAAATATACTCAAACGTATTTCATAATTCCGTTTCGAATCAAATTGCCCCAAAATCATTTTCCGATACATTTCACAATATAATATAATTTAACAATATATTTCCTTAAGAATATATTTCCATAACACTATTAGAACCAAATCATATTCAAATCAGTCCGAAATCAGTTTCAAACTATCCAGTGTACTCAATGGAATTCAAATACTTCACAAACTATAAACTTTGATAATTCCAAAAATTTCTGAAAATCTGAAAAAATTCGAAAACTCGTATATATTGAACCTGAACTAGATTCGATAATCAATATAATACAAATAACGCAAATTTAATCAATTTCAATCAATCTGAAATATTCCGAAAATTTCTGGAAAACTGAAAAAAATTCCAAAACACGTATATAGCAAATCTAAACTATAATCTATAATCCATATAATTCAAATAACTCAGAAACTCTAAAATTGAACAATTCCGAAAATTTCTGGAAAACTGAAAATTCGAAAAATACGTGTACACCAAACCTGAAAGCTTCCTCCTTCTCCTTTCCTTCTTCTCTTTCTCTTTCCTTCTTCTTCTTCTTCTTTTCTTCTTCTTCTTCTTCTTCTTCTTCTTCTTCTTTCTCTCTCCTCTCCTGTCTTCTCTCTCTCTCTCTCTCTCTCTCTCTCTCTCTCTCTCTCTCTCGTTCTATGTTTATGTTTCTGTTTCTGTGTGTGTGCTAAAGTTTTGAGAGCTGTTGCTCTCTTTGGTTTCTTTAAACACACCGCTCCACCGCTTTATTTTTTTACAATTTTTGAGTCATCGCGACCTGTATCGCGAGCGGTGGTCGCGCCGCTTTGGTCGCGATGCTCACTGGTCGAATTTGCCACTTTCATCGCGAGCTGATCATCGCGATCTGTGGTCGCGATGACTGGTCGCGATACTCACTGCCCCAAATCATCCTTTTCATCGCGATCCAGTCATCGCGATCTGTGGTCGCGATGACCTGGTCGCGGTGCTCACTGCCAAGAATCACCATTCTTCATCGCGAGCAGCTCATCGCGATCTGTGGTCGCGATGGCCAGGTCGCGATACTCACTGTCTCAGTTTTTCACTCTCTCTTCGTGCATCGTTTTTGACCGTTCAATTTGGTCCACTATGAAACCCAAAAATATACATACATTTAATTACAATTTTCACCCCTCAAATCATGAACATCATTTTCACATATTCAAAATGAATTCAATCATACTTTTCATATGTATTCGAAATTAGGGATGTTACAAAACCAATCATAATTTCATACAAAGATCCATCATCATCCCTAGTATACAAATTAATTCATAACTAGATAATCAAAACAATACTTGATATTCGGTGATTAAGACATGAATAAAATCATAAAGGAATGAAGAATGAAAGAAAAAAGAACTCTAAACGGAATGACTCTCGTCTAATTCCATTTGGGTGAACTCCTCCTTCAACACTCCGAATTCCTTGCTTGGTGTAGACGAATGAAGAATCTATCGAGGGTTATGCTTCTAGTCTCCTAGTAGCTCATCTTCTCTTCTCTGTTTTCTGTCCTCTCCGAATTGCATCTTTTTGGTTTCCCTATTTCTTTTTATATGAAGCTAGTATTAGGGCGTCAGATGCTTTTCCGCGACTTGTGGGTTGCACTGCAAGTCGCGCCCCAAGTCGTGGAACTCTCTGGCAAGAACTAAAAATTTGATTTTTCGCGACTTGTGGATCGCGTTGCATGTCGCACCACAAGTCGCGGAACTCTCTGGACAAAACTGCGTCTTGCAATTGCCGCGACTTCTGGATCGCACTGCATGTCGCGCCACAAGTCGCTAAGGCCTAAAACGCGTAGTTTTGCCTTGAAATCCTCCGAATGCCCAGATTGACCCTATTTACCTGCATACTCAAGAAAAAGATTAAAAAACAACCATTAATCACTCAGGAACAAACAAAAGCAATTAGAGATAGTGGCCCATTTCAAGTGAAGAAATGGTTCTAATAGTAGGCCATTGATGAAAAGACCTGGTTTCAAATTCAATGGATCAACAATCACGGATGATGTTGCAATTAAACAAAACAAACTACAGGACCGGAGAGGAGAATCTTCAAATGCCACAAGCCAGCAATAGCAATCGGATGGCTTGATTTAGAACAAAACAAACATAAACGATGCATGTTAAGCAAATCAAATGCGAAACAATGAAATCAATATGCTTACAATTTCAATTGTACATGTAAAATAATAACCCTAAATTTGTCAAATATTCTAGAATTCAAGGGAAAAACCTAATAATTATTAAAAAAATAAGGTAGAAACCACATAATCGAATAGGAAGCAAAATTAAAACGATTACCTTGTTAATTTTAGCGAAGAAAACAAAACTTGTCGGCATGTATTATTGACAAAACTTGTCCAAAGCAAACTATGGAACTTCTTCCTATATCAAAAACAACCCCTAAATACTTCAATTCATAAAAAAATTAAAAAATAAAACCCTAAACCCAAATATTGAAAACCATCAATAATTAATCAAAGTTCAAGAAGACAACTCACCTCAAAATCTCCAGTATTAAGCGTGAAAGTGAGAAGAGAGAAGCAAATCGCAGAGTAAGAAGAGAAGTAGAGAAAATTTCATGGGAGAGCATAGCATTGAGCGTGAAAATGAGAAGAGAGGAGATAAGAGGATGAAAAAATGGTCTGGATAATTTAACCCACCTTATTTGATTGGTTTATTTTCTCTGGTCAGATTGGGATTAAATGGTTAATACGACTAAATTATCCACAGTGGTTGGACGGGCCAAATATGGAATTGAACTAAAAGTACAATCCCAAGTTAAACCCATGCAACAAACGGGCCATAAGTGTATGTTTAGAAGAGTTTCTCTACTAGTTAAAAGATCTTATTTAATCTTAAAAGTTCTTTTTTTTTTTTTGTCGTTTGGTTGACACTCTGGTAGAGCTTTTGGACGATTAAAAAAGTAGTTTTACGTTAACTCGGAGAAACTCAAATTTTGGACTTTTTTTTAAAACCATTAAAATATCTAATATAACTCTATTATAGTTTGTATATTTTATAATACTATTTTACGTAAAATCATGTCTTTTTTAGTTATCTTAAATTTTTGTTTTTACTTGGCAACCAAACGCTCAACGATTTTTCTTTATAAACTCTATTTTTAAAAACTTCTACTCGAAGAAGCTACTTCCAAGTAGGTCTTAACTCATACCTTAAATACAATTATACACCTCACTATTCTTTTCAGGAGTAATTACACTTAACATATCCTGAGTTTATTGAATCAAGTGAAATTTCAAATAATTGAAATTACTACAAACAAATGAAACACTCCATGTTAAAGTGAGTTTGTTAACTTTTAACGTGACGAGAGCATTGATTTTTTTCTTTCTTTTTTTTTTTTGGTACAGAAGCATTGATGTTTTTACTTTTCAAGTAAATTAAATAATTTTATAGTGACCCTAAATTGCTAAATATTTTTACAGCTCATGTTTTACCCGAAGAAAAATTATACTCATAAGTTTTCATAATTATAATCTGCCCTAAGTTATAAAACTATGAAAAACATTACTCCACTAGCAGTGTCCACCATTGGTGCAAGTCGAACATCCTCCTTGGCAGAGGAGATAGATCTCCTCCAGAATGGGATCTAAATCTCCTTCGTGAGGGGATCTAGATCTAATAGCAGAAGACGCCATCAAATATATCATCAAAGATGGAAGGAGATCATTGATCTTCTTTTTTCGAGGAAGAGATATGCTCTCCACCGCAAGTAGAAGATCATTGATCTTCTTTTGTCGAGGAAGAGATATGCTCTCCACCGCAAGTAGACTTCATTGTCGGTGGAGTTTGAAGCCTTTTTTTTTTTTTTCAATTATTGTTTTGGTAAAATTGCACAAACTTCCTCCCTATTTAGATAATATTGCACATAACAACTTTTTCCATAATTGCACAAACATTCTTTGAAATTCGTTGATTAACCATTGACTAACTTTTGAATTAAACACTGCACTAACTGTTGACTAATTGATCTAAGAGTAAAAATGTCTTTTATACCACAATGAATAATTAAAAGAGAGATTATCAATTTGGTCCTTAACTTTAGAGGAATTATTAATTTAATTAAAGCAGTTTTGTTTATTGGTATCTTTGGACCATAACTTTCTGAAAATGTATCAATTTGGTTATTCTGTTACACAACTGCTAGTCAAACTTAACTGTTCTAGGGGCATTTTTGTCTTTCAACCTACCCCTAATTAAAAATTTAAATAAATTAAAAAATTTTAAAAAAAAGTTAAATAAAAATTTTCACCATCCTTCAAAATTGATGGCCCGTGGAGATTATATTGAAATGTTTTTAAAAAAAATCAAAATTTTTTTTTTTGCTGTTCATAAAAAAAAATTGTAAACTTGATGTTATTGGTGGAGATCTAGATTGAATCTCCATCGTTCATCATTGTTGATGGACGTTCGAGATCCAATCTGAATATCCACAAAAAAAAAAAAAAATTTTGAGGTTGAAGATCTAGATTCGTTATTTAACGAATCTAGAAATTTCAATGAACCCAGTTTTTTGGGTTCGAAGCTAACCCAAAACTGGGTTCGTTTCGAATCCAGTTTTCTGTGGACGATGGAGATTATATTGAAATTTTTTTTTTAAAAATAAAAATTTTAAAATTAATTTTTTTTCTAGTAATTTTTTTTTTCTGTTCATAAAATATTTTTTGAAAACTTGATGTTCTTGGTGAAGATCCAGATTGGATTTCCAGCATATATCATTGTTGATGGACGGTGGAGATCCAATCATCTCCACCAAGAAAAGCAAAAAAATAAAAAAAATAAATTTTAGGTTGAAGATCTGGGTTCGTTCTTCAACGAACCGAACTAACCCAGATTTAGGTTCTTCTTCAATGAAATCAGATGGGTTCGTTGAAGAACGAACCCAGATAGGTTCATTGAAGACGAACACAGTTTTCTAGGTTCGAAATGAATCCATAACTAAGTTCGCTTCAAACCCATTTTAAAATCTAAAGATACCAATAAATAAAACTACTTTAAAAAATTAATAATTCTCTAAAATTTTGATACGAAATTAATAAATACCCAAAAATAAAATTAGATTCAGATATGAAGCTTCCTATGAGTTACCAACTTTTACATCGATTATCTGGCCCATTTGTCTCTAACAAGTTACATCAATGTCTCTATCTACTTTAACCAAATGGGATGGGGAATACAATTACCAGCCTAGCAAATTAAATTATTGCTTTCAAATGACAATTATGACATTATCTATCTTTTGGAAACTTCGACCGAGACCTGCATCACTATCACAAGAATCACATTCACATGATCTCTGACACTGATATTGCTCCGAGAGAAAAACATCACCCAGAGAATCCCAACAACAATATGTGACCTGAAAAATCTAACCATACTTGACCTTACCTTGAAATACATTCCAGGAGAGTTTCCAAAAAAACTGTACAACTGCACCAAGCTTCAAGTACTCGACTTGTCTCTAAACCATTTCGTGGGTCCGATACCTGATGATATTGATCGAATTTCCAGTCTCCAGTTCATAGACCTCGGGGGCAACAATTTTTTCCGGCGATATACCGCCCGCTGTAGGCCGGTTATCGGAGTTGCAGGTGTTGCAACTCTATCAAAATGAGTTCAACGGCACGTTTCCGATAGAAATCGGTGACTTGTCGAATCTACAAGTTTTGGGTCTGGCGTATAACGATAAGTTGGTGGCTGCAAAGATTCCTGTTGAATTCGGAAAGTTGAAGAACTTGAAGACTCTGTGGTTCACGGAAGCGAACTTGATAGTGTCAGATCGGGCCTCTCAAAGACTTGGCAGGGCTCTAATGGAGAGATCGAAGGAGAGAGAAGCTAGGGTTTGGGTTGAATTTAGGGATTTCGTTTCGAAGAGAGAGGAAGGGTGAGACACGAAGAACTTCGAAAACTTGAAGTGTTGGAATGCTAAGGTTGCTGTCTGAAAACAGATATTTATACTTAGCTTTAAACGGCACCGTTTAGTCAGATAATGGCTTACCAAAGCTGTGCGTTTTGGGTGTTAAATTGTTGTTTTGTTTCCCTAAATGCGATACCGTTTTACCGCTAGCTCATGTAATTAGAATGGCTGTTCAGTAGGTGAATTTTTCCCTGCTAACAAACTATCCGTAATTGTTAAAAGTCAGTGGAGGAATCAAATGAAAGGCATCAGAAAATTATTACACATATTCCTCTCTCTCTCTTCTAACAAATTCTCTTAATTTCTAACCTATCCTTATCTGTTTTCTCTCTGTTTCTTCTTCTTCCACAGTCAATCCAACTCCATTTATTGCTTAATCCCTGCATTCAAATAATCAAAACCATAAAAATCAATTCCAACAGATCAATATACAACAAATTGGTATCAGAGCACTTTCCGGGAACACAAAAACCATGGCAGAAGGAACTAGGCAGCACCATTATGTGGATGGAAGGTTTCAGGAGATTGAAACTAGGGTGCAGAAAGTGGAGGAAGGGGTGCAGAAAATGCAGGAAGGAATGCAGAAATTGGAAGGAGGGATGACCACCTTCAAGATGGAAGTAGCTACCCAACCTTTCTGAACAAACAGCCCAAATCGAATACAAAATGCAAGAACTGCTCACTGCAGTGTTTAAGGAAGCCAGACCTGAAGGAATGAGTGGAAATGGGAAGGGCATTTTGGGCTCAGCACCTGCGGTGCCATCTGCAGACCCAAGGAATGCTAGATCTGCTGGAGAGCACAGATTTACAAACAACTAAGGGTCATCCAGTCAGGTATTTTCAGACTCCCTAGTTAAGATCCCAAAATTAACATTTCCTAAATTTGACGGGACAGACCCTAAGACTTGGCTAAGAAAGTGTGACCGATACTTTCTAATACACCCAGTACCACCAGACCAAAAGGTGTTAATAGCTTCTATACACTTTGAGAAAAAGGCGGAGGTATGGTTTCAGTCATACTATGACTTACAAGAGGGTGTTAGCTGGAGGGAATTTAAGGAATCCTTACTCACTAGGTTCCTTGATGTAGAGCAAGAAGATGTGATAGGGGAATTGTATAGACTAAGGCAAACAGGCACTGTCTCGAAATACCAAGACAAATTTGAAGAGCTGCAGCCAAGGCTAAGGGCTAAAGGATATGGGCTAGGTGAGGGATTTTTTTTGGAGAGCTTTTTGAGTGGGCTGAAATCGGAAATTAAAAACCAAGTTAAGATGTTCAGCCCCTCAGATCTGAAAACTGCCATACATTTGGCCTCGAGGCAGCCATCGAACCCAAGAGGAACAGACCTTGGGTACAGAAAACTGACACGACTTTTTGTACCCGCAAGTATACGGGGTCGGCACAAGTAATAAAATGATGAGTAAATTATCGTCTCCACAGGGATATTTAGGCGTTGAGTACTAAAATTAACCAAGCCTATTTCTATTTGGATAATCGAAAGATTTTAATAGATCGAATTGAAAGATAAAAATATAAAAACGTAAAAGTAAAGCAAACAACCAATATGAGAGATTAGTTAGGGTATTTGAATTCACCTAATCCATCCAATTGAATTTCATGAAAGCACATTGTTGTAGTTTAATTATTCATATTGATGATCGTGTTTATCTAAATTATCCAAAGTCCCCTCTCGAGGTAAATCGGACCTATTTCACATACACTAATATCCTATCTCTCGATGGTATATCTAAGTGCATGAGAATACATTAGTCACAATAAACACCCTATGTGATCACACAAGCAAATTAGTATATCTCTATCTAATTCTACTTGTGGTGGACATTATATCGAGCACGTGGTGGGCGTCTCCTCTCGGTACATAACACACAACCAATTTATCATCTAAATGTAGGCCTTCACATTCAAAAGTATTAAGCACAATAATACCACTCAACAACAAATTAAACAATCAATTCATTCAATCATCATAGAATAAGATTCATCAAAACCCTAACTTACAAATTTAGTTCATAATCAAAGATTTACAACTAAATATGTTTTCCAATTAATAAAGAGAGTTACAAGCATGAAAATAAAGAAGGAAAGGGATAGAAAAACTCTAGGTGTGATGAACTTTCGTCCTCCTCCTCATTGGGAATTTGTCTAGCTTCCACTTTCTCCAAATCCAAGCTTGATGGTGAGATTTTGGCTCAAGGATTGAATCCAATCCCTCTTGGTTACAAGGTGATCTTCTTCTCCCCTCTTTGCCTCTTCTCTTCTCTCTTGGTCTCTTCTTGGTCCTCTCCTTAGAGCCCTAGTCGAATCCCCTCTCTTTAGAGCCCTTTTTCTACTTATAGGCATTGAAAAATAGGTTTCTCGCGTCGCCATTGCGACCATGGGTCGCTACCGCTGGTCGCGGCACTGTGCTCGCAGTGCTCACTGCCAAAAAATTGATGTTTCATCGCGACCACTGTAGCGCGACCTATGGTCGCGGTACTAGGTCGCGGTGCTCACTGGTCCAAATTTCAGGATTGTGCACTGTTACGAAAATGACCATAACCTCCTCTAGAAAACTCCAAATCACGAATCGTAAAATGTATGGGAAAGTAGACATCTATATCGTTCCATACATATAAAGCTCGAAACCCAGTTCATCTTCTGCAATTTATGACGGCCTCCGAAACATGACTCGTGACTTAACTCTCGACATGAAAGTCGTGAGTCTGCGCACTGTTGTGAAAATGAACATAACTTTCTCTAGACAACTCGGAATCATAAACCGTAAAATTTGCCGGAAAGTAGATATTGTGACCTTTCCAAAAATATAAGGTTCTCAACCCAGTTCATCTTGTAGAATTTATGGCAACCTCCAAACGATGACAGCTGTGCACTCCCAAATCTTCAATTTAATCCACCAAAACTCTTCAATAACGCACAAAACCTTATTACCTGTACACTAGAGGAAAACACGTCAAAAACACCAAAAGTACTCAAGAATACAATTAAAAGATACGGTTTAAGGGTCGTAAATATATGAAAATAAATGACCGATCAAATACCCCCAAACTTATCTTTTGCTTGTCCTCAAGCAAATTGGAACACACCACGATTAAAAACAAAGACAAAATTGGCTAAAACTAACAACAAAAACAAACTAAGCTATATCCATTTTCGTAAGATGCAACGATGGCACTTAGCACGTGCCACAAGCCTTTAAACCCCTAGGTGGCCCTAGTGGACGAGTTATAGTCTCGTGAGGGTTTACCAGCTACGATACCCACAAACGTCCTAAGTTAACCACACACATAGCTCAACATCAAAATAAGTATATACACAAATGCAAAGGTATAAGAATAGCACAAAATCAGAAATTCAAAATGTTGTCAATAAGTCTAATACACCATATATCATACAGGACACTGACATGCAACGCATTTATAATCGTGACACCTTCCATTTTAATAAACCACTGATATAATTCGCCTCGACTCTAGTCTCACAAGTTTTCACTCAATGACACTCAGAACCTAAGCTATCACACTTTCAACTGCATACGACTGGAATTAACGAACAAAGAATTTCAAAATCTGTCGTACGCAACAATAATTAGAAAGAACGCCCAGATTAAGCAAAGGATCTCATGAAAGATATCAAATGTTAAGAACGGAAAAATCAATACACATACATGTCAAATATTACAATTAAGTTTCCTAAGGAGATCAACAGGTCTTTAAATGGTTGTAATGGGGCTTTGGGTGATTGGCTAAAAAAGAACGGAAATCGGGCTCAACTCACTTGGAAACCTATTGAGAGACTTCATAAAATTTTCAATTCGTGCAACTTCTCTCACGACTACCAAATTTGCTCAACTTTCTTCCCTTCCTCTTCTACACCTTTCTCCTTCAACCTCTTTTTCAACCATTTTTCAATTTTTACTTTGTGCATTTCACTCCTTTTTTCTCATTTTAGCCAACTCTTTATATATATATATATATATATATATATATATATATATATATTTTTGTTTATTGGCTATTCTCTTTTTCTGCACATTTCCACATCCTTTTCATATTTTTAACTCCACTCCTCTTTCTCACTTAACACGTACACATTTTTCTTTTAATTGTCTCTAGTTTCCAAGCGTCAAAGGTAACGTCTTACAATTTCGGTTAGGATTTTTGGATATGTAGGTCATACAATAAAAGGCTAATATGCGAGTGTTTGGCCGCGAATGGGATAAGGAGCACACAATTACGAATAGGAAATCAAGCTATTTAGGAATTCACACACAATGCCTGGATCATATCTCCAAAATCTACTCAATCGAACATTCAAAACATATATACAAGATTTTCATAATGCAGTTCATTAACATCCAATGCAAACCTATAGAGATCAATCTAATGACAATAAAGCTCAAGAAAGTGTATAAGAGTAGAAACGAAAAATTCCCTCAACATAAATACGCAATAATCTCAAAATCTCACTAAGGGTAGTCTCCACTATTAATCAGAGCTATTAATTGAAAATTGTCACATATTACAATGCAAAGAGGTCAAACCTATATGTTTAGATGCACAAACACTACCGGCATTATTCCAAATAACAACTTTGTACGCTCAAATGACCTAAGTATTTACATATTATTACTCAATTATCTGTAAAGCATGCATATGGTTTCGCTATCCTAACACAAACACAACAAAATACGAAAATACAATAAAAGACTCGAAAACTGGTGTACGTGACATTGTTATACCTAAGTCTTCCAAACGCATTGCGTATGAGGAATGTCTAGGTTTCCAGCCTATATACACCAATCAGACGCACAAATACACAAACACTAAACAATACCCCCAAACTTAAAATAAACATTGTCCTCAATGTTTTACACCTTACGTACGAAGAAAAGGGGCTTATAAAGAAATAAAAAAAACTAAACACTAGAAATAAAAACTAAAAACAAAAATAAATAAGACAAAAAAACAAAAATGCACAAAATAAATTAACACAAAACAACAGTCCTAATATCTACAACTAACAACCCTATATATCCATAACTAACAAATCTAAATAGACACACAAAAACAAACAAAAACAAAATCAAAGAAATCAAACACTTCAATAATATGTACATCCAACCAAACTTCCCCCGAACTTCAAAATTTTTAACTCAAGGCACAACACTTCAAAATGTTCATGGGAAATAGTTACGAAACACTAGAGAATTTAAACTAAAAAATTTAAAATAAAATAAAAGAAAATATGTACAAGTTTTTACCTCATCGCTTGAGCTTTCGCCCACCTTCCCCATAATTGGTATCTCCTCATTAGCTTACCGCACCATCCTAACCAAATGACTGGAAGAGAAGATGACTCTCCCAGCACTGCATACCTTGAATGCGAAGGTATCTCTTTACGGCCCAAGTGCGGGTTCTGCTCAAAAGGCGGAGGCGGTTTGGGCTTCCCTTCTCCGAGGTCTACAGAAACGTATGTATCTTGGTGGCTTTCTTCTTTCGCAGTGGTGCTATGGACTAGACATAACTCAAGTGGCTCTGGAAGGGTAGATGTATCATCTTCTTGCAACAAACTCTTGCTCCCTTCCATCTCTACTTGATCAACCCAAATCTGATGCTCAATTTGCTCTTCGATTTCCATGGCCGTTTCATTGCATTGCACCATAGGATATGGTTCGTGCTCTTGCCATTGGATCTCTGTAGCTAATTTGCTGATTTGAATCTCCAAGTGTTGGGTAGCTGCTTGAGTATGTTGAGTAACTTGATCAAGTTTAACTTCCAGCTTCCTTAGGGCCTCATCTTGGGAATCCATTCTTTCATCCATCTTAGACATGAATTTTAAAATCATGTCCTCCAATGCTGGATCAACTTCCTGATATTTCTACTGGTCGCTCCAATGAGATTCGGAATGATTGCTCCACCCAGGATTGTACGAGCTCAGGTAGGGGTTGTTCCGTTGATAATGTACATAGCCCTCGTACTGCATTTGCTCAGTACGGCTCTCAGCAAACGGATTGCCCACCTGACAATCAGTACTCACATGTGGCCCCCCACATAAGAAACAACCCAAAGGTGCTTCGTAGTTTCTAGTCGCCACTTCCTCGGTAAGCTCATGCGCCTCATACCAAGGATACATGTCCTCTATAGAAAACAAAAAAAATCAAAATTAAAAAGAATAAAAATAAAATATATACAAATCCAAATTATCTATAGACTTAATCGGTATTAATATCAACACAACTGAAAATATCCCCGGCAACGGCGCCAAAAACTTGATACACCAATTTGTACCCGCAACTATACGGGGTCGGCACAAGTAATAAAATGATGAGTAAATTATCATCTCCACAGGGATATTTAGGCGTTGAGTACTAAAATTAACCAAGCCTATTTCTATTTGGATAATCGAAAGATTTTAATAGATCGAATTGAAAGATAAAAATATAAAAACGTAAAAGTAAAGCAAACAACCAATATGAGAGATTAGTTAGGGTATTTGAATTCACCTAATCCATCCAATTGAATTTCATGAAAGCACATTGTTGTAGTTTAATTATTCATATTGATGATCGTGTTTATCTAAATTATCCAAAGTCCCCTCTCGAGATAAATCGGACCTATTCCACATACACTAATATCCTATCTCTCGATGGTATATCTAAGTGCATGAGAATGCATTAGTCACAATAAACACCCTATGTGATCACACAAGCAAATTAGTATATCTCTATCTAATTCTACTTGTGGTGGACATTATATCGAGCACGTGGTGGGCGTCTCCTCTCGGTACATAACACACAACCAATTTATCATCTAAATGTAGGCCTTCACATTCAAAAGCATTAAGCACAATAATACCACTCAACAACAAAATAATCAACCACAACAAATTAAACAATCAATTCATTCAATCATCATAGAATAAGATTCATCAAAACCCTAACTTACAAATTTAGTTCATAATCAAAGATTTACAACTAAACATGTTTTCCAATTAATAAAGAGAGTTACAAGCATGAAAATAAAGAAGGAAAGGGATAGAAAAACTCTAGGTGTGATGAACTTTCGTCCTCCTCCTCATTGGGAATTTGTCTAGCTTCCACTTTCTCCAAATCCAAGCTTGATGGTGAGATTTTGGCTCAAGGATTGAATCCAATCCCTCTTGGTTTCAAGGTGATCTTCTTCTCCCCTCTTTGCCTCTTCTCTTCTCTCTTGGTCTCCTCTTGGTGCTCTCCTTAGAGCCCTAGTCGAATCCGCTCTCTTTAGAGCCCTTTTTCTACTTATAGGCATTGAAAAATAGGTTTCTCGCGTCGCCATCGCGACCATGGGTCGCTATCGCTGGTCGCGGCACTGTTCTCGCGGTGCTCACTGCCAAAAAATTGATGTTTCATCGCGACCACTGTAGCGCGACCTACGGTCGCGGTGCTCACTGGTCCAAATTTCAGGATTGTGCACTGTTACGAAAATGACCATAACTTCCTCTAGAAAACTCCAAATCACGAACCGTAAAATGTATGGGAAAGTAGACATCTATATCGTTCCATACATATAAAGGTCGAAACCCAGTTCATCCTCTGGAATTTATGACGGCCTCCGAAACATGACTCGTGACTTAACTCTCGACATGAAAGTCGTGAGTCTGCGCACTGTTGTGAAAATGAACATAACGTTCTCTAGACAACTCGGAATCATGAACCGTAAAATTTTCCGGAAAGTAGATATTGTGACCTTTCCAGAAATATAAGGTTCTCAACCCAGTTCATCTTGTAGAATTTATGGCAGCCTCCAAACGATGACAGCTGTGCACTCCTAAATCTTCAATTTAATCCACCAAAACTCTTCAATAACGCACAAAACCTTATTACCTATACACTAGAGGAAAACACGTCAAAAGTACCAAAAATACTCAAGAATACAATTAAAAGATACGGTTTAAGGGTCGTAAATATATGAAAATAAATGACCGATCAAAAACCAGCATCTACAACTCCTCCACCAGCACACCCAACCAAACACTAGCCAAAACTCATAATACCTACCAAAACACACACCCAACCAGCACCAATACAGCCCCGAAACCAACTGAACCCATTCCCATTAAAAGGTTGACACAAGCTGAAATGAAGACAAGGAGAGACAAAGGGCTCTGTTATAACTGTGATGAGCCGTACACTTATGGCCACCAATGTACTAAGAAGAGGTTGTAATTGCTCATGGGTGAAGATGAAGAAGACCAGGAAATTGACACAGAAATTGAGGAAGTGCAAGAGGAATCAGTACCAGAAATCTGCAGGGAAGAGATGTCAATTTCACACCACGCCCTAACTAGTTGTTGATACGACTAATTTGTTACCCGCAAGTATACGGGGTCGACACAAGTAATAAAATGATGAGTAAATTATCGTCTCCACAGGGATATTTAGGCGTTGAGTACTAAAATTAACCAAGCCTATTTCTATTTGGATAATCGAAAGATTTTAATTGATCAAATTGAAAGATGAAAATATAAAACATAAAAGTAAAGCAAACAACCAATATGAGAGATTAGTTAGGGTATTTGAATTCACCTATCCCATCCAATTGAATTTCATGAGAGCACATTGTTGTAGTTTAATTATTCATATTGATGATCGTGTTTATCTAAATTATCCAAAGTCCCCTCTCGAGGTAAATCGGACCTATTCCGCACACACTAATATCCTATCTCTCGATGGTATATCCAAGTGCATGGAAATGCATTAGTTACAATAAACACCCTATGTGATCACACAAGCAAATTAGTATATCTCTATCCAATTCTACTTGTGGTGGACATTATATCGAGCACGTGGTGGGCGTCTCCTCTCGGTACATAACACACCACCAATTTATCATCTAAATGTAGGCCTTCACATTCAAAAGCATTAAGCATGATAATACCACTCAACAACACAATAATCAACCACAACAAATTAAAGAATCAATTCATTCAATCATCATAGAATAAGATTCATCAAAACCCTAACTTACAAATTTAGTTCATAATCAAAGATTTACAACTAAACATGTTTTCCAATTAATAAAGAGAGTTACAAGCATGAAAATAAAGAAGGAAAGGGATAGAAAAACTCTAGGTGTGATGAACTTTCGTCCTCCTCCTCATTGGGAATTTGTCTAGCTTCCACTTTCTCCAAATCCAAGCTTGATGGTGAGATTTTGGCTCAAGGATTGAATCCAATCCCTCTTGGTTTCAAGGTGATCTTCTTCTCCCCTCTTTGCCTCTTCTCTTCTCTCTTGGTCTCCTCTTGGTCCTCTCCTTAGAGCCCTAGTCGAATCCGCTCTCTTTAGAGCCCTTTTTCTACTTACAGGCATTGAAAAATAGGTTTCTCGCATCGCCATCGCGACCATGGGTCGCTACCGCTGGTCGCGGCACTGTGCTCGCGGTGCTCACTGTCAAAAAATTGATGTTTCATCGCGACCACTGTAGCGCGACCTACGGTCGCGGTACTAGATCGCGGTGCTCACTGGTCCAAATTTCAGGATTGCGCACTGTTACGAAAATGACCATAACGTCCTCTAGAAAACTCCAAATCACGAACCGTAAAATGTATGGGAAAGTAGACATCTATATCGTTCCATACATATAAAGCTCGAAATCCAGTTCATCCTCTGGAATTTATGACGGCCTCCGAAACATGACTCGTGACTTAACGCTCGACATGAAAGTCGTGAGTCTGCGCACTGTTGTGAAAATGAACATAACTTTCTCTAGACAACTCGGAATCATAAACCGTAAAATTTTTCGGAAAGTAGATATTGTGACCTTTCCAGAAATATAAGGTTCTCAACCCAGTTCATCTTGTAGAATTTATGGCAGCCTCCAAACGATGACAGCTGTGCACTCCCAAATCTTCAATTTAATCCACCAAAACTCTTCAATAACGCACAAAACCTTATTGCCTGTACACTAGAGGAAAACACGTCAAAAGCACCAAAAATACTCAAGAATACAATTAAAAGATACGGTTTAAGGGTCGTAAATATATGAAAATAAATGACCGATCAGTTGTGCTGGACTGCAAACCATAAGGTTAAGAGGCAAGGTTAAACATCGAGAAACCACAATATTGGTGGACAGCGGCTCTACCCATAATTTTCTGGATCCTAACACAGCCCAACTGACAGGGGTAGAGATAGAGGAAACGGAAACATTGTGGGTCACAGTTGGAGGAGGAGGGAAAATAAGCAGCAAGGCTAAATGTAAGGAATTCACTTGGGCCATGCAAGGGGTCACCTTCTCAACAGAAATGAGATTGCTGACCCTAGGGGGCTGTGACGCAGTGCTAGGCATGCAATGGATTAGGGAAATAGGACCCATAATGCTGGATGCTAAACAGTTGAGTATAAGCTTCATGAAGGAGGGAAAGTGGGTTTCCCTACAGGAAATAAGAACGGAGAGCAAGTTATCTCAATTGACAGGGAAAAGGGTAGGCAGCCAACTTGAGAAGGCTCACAATCAAGCCGAAGCTGTGGTACAACTTTACTCACTAGAGACAGAAGAAAAAATGGTAGAAATCCCTACTGTGTTGAAGCCCTTACTTGAAGAATATGCAGAGGCGTTCTCTGAACTTAAATCCCTACCTCCCCACAGAAAACAAGACCACAAAATACCATTAATTGTTGGCTGCAGCCCAGTGAACGTCAGGAATTACAGGCACCCCTATGTGCAGAAGAATGAGATAGAGAGGATCGTGAGGGAGATGCTTGACAGTGGCATCATTTGACACAGTAACAGTCCCTTCTCTTCTCCTATTTTATTGGTGAAAAAGAAGGATGGGACTTGGAGGTTCTGTTTGGATTACAGGGAATTCAATAAAATAACAGTTAAAGACAAATTCCCTATTCCCCTCATAGATGAGTTACTGGATGAGCTGAATGGAGCTAGGGTGTTCTCTAAACTCGACCTCAGGGCTGGGTACCATCAGATCAGGGTGGCTGAAGCGGACATCCACAAGACGGCCTTCAGAACTCACCAAGGGCACTACGAGTTCAAGGTAATGCCATTTGGCCTCACTAATGCCCCAGCTTCTTTTCAGAGCCTTATGAATGAGATCTTTAGGCCTTACTTAAGAAAGATGATTTTGGTATTTTTTGATGACATATTAGTTTATAGTCACAACATCCTAGAGCATCAAGAGCATCTCAGGATTACCTTCTCTATCCTAAGGGAAAACCAGCTGTCTGTTAAGAAAAGTAAGTGCAATTTCAGCTGTCATGAGTTGGAATATCTAGGACATATCATTTCTGAAAAAGGGGTGGCTGCGGATAACAAAAAAATTCAAGGCATGGTTGACTGGCCTACTCCTAAGTCAATTAAGGCATTGAGAGGATTCCTAGGGTTGACGGGCTACTATAGGAAATTCGTTAGGGGGTATGGAATTATCAGCAAACCCTTGACAAATTTATTGAGGAAGGGAGGATTTATTTGGAATGAAGAAGCAGAGATGGCATTCCAAAATCTCAAGGTTGCCATGACTACCACTCCAGTTCTGGCCTTGCCAGATTTCCAGCAGCCCTTTGTGCTTGAGACTGATGCTTGTGACACCGGAATAGGGGCTGTTTTAATGCAACAAGACAGACCTATTGCTTACATAAGCAAATCCCTACCTAACCGGAAAAAGGGATTATCCACTTATGAGAAGGAGTTGTTGGCCATTGTTTACGCAGTTCAGAAGTGGAGGGCTTATTTACACGGTAACCGATTTACAATAAAAACTGACCACCACAGTCTAAAGTATTTCCTGGAGCAGAAAATCACTACTCTAATGCAACAAAAGTGGTTAACAAAGCTGCTGGGGTATGACTATGTCATTTCCTACAAGAAGGGAAAGGAAAATGTTGTAGCGGATGGCCTGTCCAGGGCCTTCCAAGAAGAAGAGGTTCCATCCTACTTGGCCTTGACTGCCACCAAACCAGCTTGGGTACAGGAGGTTATAGAAAGTTACTACATGGACCCTAAGGCTACTGCTCTCATTCCAGAGTTGTTAATAGGCAGCCAAGCTAATCAGGAATTTACCATGAAGGAGGGAATCCTACGCAAAAATGGAGTGATCTATGTAGGAAGCTATGGAAATCTTAGGCAGAAATTAATAGAGGAAGCTCACTCCTCAGCTATGGGGGGCCATTCTGGAATTCAGGGTACTATGAAAAGGTTACGGCTATATTTCTTTTGGGACTCTATGTTGAAGGAAGTTTCTGCAAGGGTTTTAGAGTGCACCGTCTGCCAAGAGAACAAGTCACTTCACAGCAAACCAGCTGGGTTATTACAACCCTTACCTATTCCAAACACTCTTTGGTTGGACATAGCTATGGATTTTATAGAGGGGCTGCCCAGGTCTACAGGAAAGGATACCATCCTTGTGGTCATTGACCGACTCACCAAATATGCCCACTTCCTAGCCCTCACCCACCCTTACACTGCACAACAGGTGTAGCACCCCCCGACCCGATCCGGGCGGACCGACCCGGGGCGCGCTACTCGGACTTTCTAACTTTTTCAAAACTTCATTTTTCTTTTTAAAATCAGTGTGAGCCCATAAAACATTTTAAACTTTTTACGAAAATTCGGCAGAGTGCCCTTTGTTTTTCGGACTTTCCAAAAACCTGTTTTCCACAAATCAATTCAATTCCAATTTCAATAACACTTCAATATCAATTTCAAACAATTGCGCACTCTGCCGTTTAGTGCGACTTATCAATCACAATTTATAAAATAAAACAAACAGACCTTAATATTTACAAACAGTTTTAATAATAAGAGACATAAATCATAAACTAATTAATTACAAAACATTTTACAAAACGTATTTACAAATTTTCTGTATATGCATGCTTTCAGAATATATACACATAACAAAAGTATAGCTACCCAACTGTACAATCCTGTGACCCGGTCTGCAATTCTTCCAGTTCTTCTGTCTTTACCTTCGTCCGGATTCCTGGTACCTACGCGTTAGACACAAAACTAACGCGCTAAGCATAAAGCTTAGTGGGTGTACTAAAATCTCAATATGGAAACATATATAACTTTTAATAACAACAATTCACAATATATATATATCAATTCAAATCATGTTCAAAACAATTAAATTGCAGAATCAAAGTATATAATAATTTCAAGCACTTGAACTTCAATAATGGGGTCTATATATAATTTTCGATCAATAAAAGTATTCAATACACTTTTCAATTCCAATCAATTCTGGCCCGCTAGAATACTAAACATATACGGACTGGAATATGGGTCAAGCTCCCAACCCCCAGGACGAATCCTGAGGAGGTACGTATCTCCCAACTCTAGGACCGTGGGTACGGAACCTAGAGAGGTACATAGCTCCCTATCCCAGGAACGAATCCTTGGGAAGGTACATTAACTCCCAACCCCCGGGACGAATCCCGAGGAGGTACGTATCTCCCAGCCTCTGGACGAATCCAAGAGGAGGTACATCAGAATCATCAATATCAATCAATCAATATCGGCGCAGTACTGCTCAATAAAACCCAGCTGGTATACCAACCTCCTATATCCACTTCTATGTCTACGTATCCTAGGGCCGTTTCAATAAACTATTTTCACAATAATCACAATATAGTACAAATCATGAACAATAGTCATGCGAGCAATATTTTTCACAAATCACAACAGTCGAAATGCTCGAAAACGAAATTGAAATACAATCTATCACAAATCAGTCCAAAATCAACAATAATCGTACAAAATATAAATCATGTAGTATTTATGAAATCGACAAAATCGAAAGAAAATCAAGATGCGATCTAATATAAAAGTATTCCAAAATCGACAATAGATGTAGCAAGTACATATAAAATACACACTTTACTTACGGAAAATCGATAACGAAAACTTTGAACGAAATCGAAAACGAACACGGAAACGAAATCGAAATCGAAAACGAAAACACTAACGAAAGTCTTTGCGTAACGATTTCGAAAACAAACGTACACCTACCTCGGTACCGTCTTTTCGTTCGAGAATCGCGGTTCTACGATTTCGTCTTTCCTTCTCCTTTCTTCTTCTTCTTCTTCTTCTTCTTCTTCTTCTTTCTTTTTCTCGCTCTTTTCTCTCTCTCTCTCTCTGTTCTGTGAAGATTTCTGGCTTCCTCGAGAAGCCACTTCTTTTTTTTATATTTTTTTTCGCTACCGCGACCGCCGTCGCGACCTGTGGTCGCGGCACCAGGTCGCGACACTCACTGGAGTGCGCGCACCGCCTTCGTCGCGAGCGCGCCCTGGTCGCGCGAATGGTCGCGTTGCTCTCTGCCTGTTTTTGACAATTTCGTCGCGAGCAGTCCATCGCGACCTGTGGTCGCGGTGGCTGGTCGCGTTGCTCACTGCCAGGTTTTGCCATTTTCACCGCGAGCGAGCCATCGCGACCTGTGGTCGCGGTGACTGGTCGCGGTACTCACTGCCAGATTTTGCATTTTTCACCGCGAGCGAGCCATCGCGACCTGTGGTCGTGGTGACCAGGTCGCGATGCTCTCTGGTCCAGTTTTCCAATTTTTCATTTTTCACTATTCAATCCGGTCCGCTGGAAATCATAAAATAACCATACATTTAATTACATTTACACCCCCTCAAATAGTAAAATTTTATTTTCACATATTTCACATATATCAAAAATTCATTACCCGAAATCCGGGATGTTACAACAGGTAGCTCAACTGTTTTTGGATAACATACAAAAATTACATGGCATACCAACCACAATCGTGAGTGACCGAGACAAGATTTTCACAAGTCATTTCTGGCAGCACCTATTTAAGGCAATGGGCACTCAGTTGTGCCTCAGCACTGCCTACCATCCGCAAACAGACGGGCAGAGTGAGAGACTCAACCAATGCCTAGAAAATTATCTGAGGTGCATGACCAGCTCTAAACCTAGCCACTGGGCTAACTGGCTGCCTTTGGCAGAATGGTGGTACAACACCAACTACCACACAGCCCTAAAAATGACCCCATTTGAGGCACTCTATGGTTACCGACCCCCTATCTACTTAGGCAATCCTAGAGACTATTCAGACCCAGAAAGCAGAGCCTTCGTGAAAGACAGAGACAGAATTCAGCACACCCTTAAAGAGTCACTAATACAAGCATAATCAAGGATGAAAACATATGCAGACAGAAAACGAACAGAAAGAGAATTCAACACAGGAGATCATGTATATTTAAAATTGCAACCATACAGACAGACCACTCTCGCAGTTAGAAGAAACCTTAAATTAGCCCCTAGATACTTCGGGCCATATCAAATCACAGAGAGGGTGGGAAAAGTTGCTTACCGACTGCTGCTGCCTCCTGGATCACAGATCCATCCTGTTTTCCACGTCTCCCAGTTGAAAGCTAAGATTGGTTCTCGATTCACTTACAACCCGCAGCTTCCCCATGCAGGTCCAGACGGACAAATATTAGCTCAACCAGTGGCAATATTAGAGCGAAAAATGGTAAAAAAACACAACAAGGCAGTTGTACAGTACCTGATCCAGTGGTCTACCACTTCACCAGAGGACGCGACTTGGGAAGATGCTGAGATGATTCGCAAATGCTTTCCATCCTTCGATCCTTGAGGTCAAGGATCGTTTTGAGAGGGGTGGAATGTCAGATCGGGCCTCTCAAAGACTTGGCAGGGCTCTAATGGAGAGATCGAAGGAGAGAGAAGCTAGGGTTTGGGTTGAATTTTGGGATTTCGTTTCGAAGAGAGAGGAAGGGTGAGACACGAAGAACTTCGAAGACTTGAAGTGTTGGAATGCTAAGGTTGCTGTCTGAAAACAGATATTTATACTTAGCTTTAAACGGCACCGTTTAGTCAGATAATGGCTTACCAAAGCTATGCGTTTTGGGTGTTAAATTGTTGTTTTGTTTCCCTAAATGCGGGCACCGTTTTACCGCTAGCTCATGTAATTAGAATGGCTGTTCAGTAGGTGAATTTTTCCCTGCTAACAAACTATCCGTAATTGTTAAAAGTCAGTGGAGGAATCAAATGAAAGGCATTAGAAAATTATTACACATATTCCTCTCTCTCTCTTCTAACAAACTCTCTCAATTTCTAACCTATCCTTATCTGTTTTCTCTATGTTTCTTCTTCTTCCACAGTCAATCCAGCTCCATTTATTGCTTAATCCCTGCATTCAAATAATCAAAACCATAAAAAATCAATTCTAACAGATCAATATACAACAGATAGGTGAAATTCCGGATAGTTTCCGCAATCTTTCGAATCTTCAAGTCTTAGATTTGTCAAGAAACCAATTGGAAGGTACTATTCCCGGTTGGGTGTTTACGTTAAAGAATTTGACGGAACTATATCTGTTCCACAATAGATTGTCTGGTGAGATTCCAAAAACTGTTGGGTTCGATACCGCAAGATTTTGGCAAGTTACAGAATTTGCGACTGCTGAATCTATTTTCGAACCAGTTATCAGGAGAGGTACAATCAAGTATCGGTCAAATTCCGACACTGACAGATTTTCGCGTGTTCTACAACACACTGAGTGGAGCCTTGCGACTAGAACTAGGCCTCCATTCAAGGCTTGAAGCAATTGAGATGGCAGGTAATCAATTTAGCGGCCAGCTACCTGAAAATCTATGCGCTCGAGGTGTTTCGCAAGGAGTTGTTGCTTTCACAAACAATCGCAGTGGGAAGGGTCCGAAATCGCTTGGAAACTGTAGTACTTTGCACGCGGTTCAGCTTTACAACAACAGGTTTTCGGGTGAGATTGCGGAAACTACCCGGAATTTTGCCTATCAAGTTCGCTTCCGTGAACCACAGAGTCTTCAAGTTCTTCAACTTCCCGAATTCGACAGGAATCTTTGCAGGGCAAGACCCAGAACTTGTAGAATATTTGGCATAGGAAAACTATTGTACTTCTTTATAGGTGGCCAAGGATGGGAGAGGACTTATTCTTTCGCTTTCGTTTGATGATGATTCAGTTTTATGATTTTTCATCAATTTCTTCTTCTTCTGTTTCTAGTATAAAGTTTTTCCAAATTTTACATATAGTTCTTTTTAGTTTTTTTTTCCCTGATGAACAATCATCAAAATTATCATAGTTACATTGTGACTGGCACTGACAGTAGATAAAATAAGTGCTGTTGTACACTCATCAAAATGTCTTACCTTGTCTATAGAGTCCAAAGCTCTTTGAAATCCCAACTAGCCAAGCAAGTGTAATCCCCTCTATCCCAGAGTCAAAGTGGGGCGGCTAGGCCAACACTGTGGTTGTTAATTATTTACTTAATCATGCTCAAATCAGCTAGATGGGGCAACTGATTGCAATTGTCTAGGCAAATAGCTTTGACTAGAGCCTCTGTCTTAGCTTTTCTAGTCTATATACTGAGAAAGAAGTCATTTTTTAATGTTATTGTCAGGGATATGGGCCATTTTAAAGAATATTGAAATGCTGACTTGGCCAGAGAAAGTGAAGTTTGCAATTGGTCTGCTTATGTTGAAGCTCAAGATGGTTTATCTATTAACCCCTACAGTTTGGCTATGACTTATTTCTGATTTGGAACTTTAAATGAGACGAGATTTGATAGCACAGGCCTTACCTGAATTTTGTTCATGAAATTGCGCTCTTCTGCTTTCCAAGATCTCTCACATGGGAATATACTATTTCCAAGATTTGGTACAACATTTCCACTATTTTCTTTATGATTTATATAATGATCATAGCATCTTCCAAGAAGGAATATACTATTTCATTGCTGAATTTAATTTGCATATGTATAGTACTGTCTGGATGCAGATTTTGTGTTTTAATGAATTCATAATTTTAAGACTTATTTATATATACTGGTCAGAATATGCAGCCCTAAAAATTAAGTATATTCTTGCACTAATATTTTGACTATTGGATTGTGGTGGTTTTAAATAGTTGAGATTAAGGGTGCATTTAGTGCGCAGGATACGATTTTGAATTATTTTTATGGGACTGGACTGAATTGAATTGGATTGAATTAATAATAATGTTGTCCTGTATTTGGTGCACATAGGATATAACTAAAAATAATCCAGTTTTGGTATGTCATGAGATTGGACAAAAATAATGTAATACCATATTTGTTATAAGTGTGGAGTGGATGTTGCTTATTTGTGTTGAGGGCTCTCGACCGCTTCATGGTATCAGAGCCTTGTAAGGTATATAGGCTGGAAACTAGTAAATTGCATGTCCTAGACCACTGCAGATTTTTGGTATAACAACGCCACGTACTTTAAGGTTTTGAGGATTTTGTTATAAGATAGACGAAAAACTTAGTGGTAGTAGGGAAAAAACTCTTTAGAATCTTGACTTCAAACACTTCCAATATTATTCCAACTTCAAACTTTACTCCTCGTTCCTCCTCTACTTCTACACCAAACCAACTTTCTTCCTCAGTTTCTTTACCTTCAGCCATTAAAAGAACTACTTCTTATAAGATTACCAATCTTGTAGAATACACTTATATTCTCGAAGATGCCTAGATTACTGAAACAGATCTGCCACTTGTTAGCTCTTACAATGTCTTTAAAAGACACAGAAGCTTCAAGAGATCTATTCAAAGACTCATAAATACTCCAAGACCTTCTGTCAAGGAGTATGTCCAGTCAACTGGTCTAGATAACTGCCTTATTCCAGTTTCAGCAACAGAATAATATGTTGATCTTGCTCTTCATCAACACATGGTTACAAAATGGATCCAAGAAGGATACTCACACTTACACTTGGGTGCTGTCAGTATCATTTTTACTCTTCATGGCCGAGGCTTACCAGTTATTGCCAGACTTGCACTGCTCAACTCCATCTATTGCAAATATGACCAGGCTGTCATTGGCACCTCCATCACCACCCTACATGCAGGCATTGTTTGCCTAACTTTTTATCCAAACATCAACATTCCTCTTACAGATCCAAATATTTGCAAATTTCTCAAGATTCAAGTTCAGATCTCCGGGATCTCTATGGTTGCTGGTTCTTATATGGCAACCCTGCACCACCAACTTGCTTACAGATTACAACATCATGCTAATGATATTCCTCTTCCAGGAACTTCTACATCGCTGAAAGACAAGATGAAGTTCCTACCATTACACAAATCCCCAAGCAAATTGCTCGAGAAAAGCTCATTGAGGTTATGCCTCTGGAATGAGTTACTAATTATGAGAAGTTGTACCAGGACACATCTCCTGTTCAGATCCAAGAACCCCACTTTACCAGATTATCAGATGGATCTGTTAAAACCACTTTTCAACCTCTTCAAGAATCTTTGGATGCTACTCCTCTTATATTCCAGTCCATAATGATTACCCCAGTCGCTTTTGAAGATAATATTCCAATGCATTCCTTCCATTCTGATGGATCTGTCACCTACAATAACAAGATAAATGGTCATTTTATCTGGGATGTTGACCCAGACATGTGCGATGCTGATTGCCTTTGTTGTAAGATTGTAAAGAAACCTAAAGCTTCATGCTCCAGTCCCAGACGACCTTTTAGACTAGAAGATCCAGATTACTCTTGGATTGGTCTTCACAAGCCTAGAACAAAGTTCTCCACTCCTAGAAAGACTTTTAAGCTGGGAGATCCAGACTCTCCTTGGATCGGCTTTCACACACCTTGCAAACCTCTTAATAATTATGAAGAAGCTTTATGAATCCTCAAAGAAGAAGGTCTCCTTCTGCCTTCTCCTCCTAAGCCTAAGCTCATCAAGCCTCCAGCACCTCAGCCAATCATTTGCCATATGGCATCCTCCTATGACTATGATGAAGATTTTCCTCCTCTCGAATGCCTTACTGACAAGGACCACAATATTGCGACTCGTGCCTTTGTACAACCTAATGAAGTCCTTCCAGATGGACGGTAAAAACCCTGTTCGCAAGCTGAAGAAGTTCTCAACCGGCAAACAAAGAATGCTAGATCACAGAATAGAATCTTAATGATCATTGATTCTAAGCTTGATAAAGCTTTAGAAAAAAACAGTTCAAACAGATGACAGAATTGCTGGTCTAGATTCTACACTCAGAAAGTTCTATTTAGAACTTCAAGAGCGCATTTCCTCCCTTGATTCTGAGTTAAGATGCTTGCTGAAAAAATAACACTTTGGTCCTGAGTTTGATAAAAAAGAGAAGGAGATTCAAAAATTAAAAGAAGAGATGAAACGCATACACAAAGACCTTGACAGACATAAACCATCTCCACCACCCTTATATGGCTATTCTCCTTTTGAATTGCCACCTACTCCTTCACTTACAGACTACTCTAAGATGTTCAAAATGACTCATGAGACTTTCAGAAAACACCTTATCCAAGACCAACCTTCCCGACCTACTTTCAAGTCATCCCACGAATCCAAAAAATCTCAAGATGGAGGAAAACAACCCTTTTCATCCAAACCCAAAAACAAATGCCCAAAAAAGTTCGTTTTTATCTCTGAACCAAAATTCCCAGAATTATCATCATCTACCTCTGTTTCTTCAGAATCCGAATAATCAGAAACGGCTGATATTAGCCGCATGCTCATGGCCACACCAACAGGCTATACTTTTGGTGAAAGTTCTCGCACTCATGACAACGAACCTATTGTTGAAGATGATCTCCCTGACACTCTACAATATACAAACTTGAGGCTAGAATTCTCCCTTCAACCCTCAAACAAAGATACAAATAGTCCCTGGTTTTCCTTTGAAGGAAAAAATCCTGACGATTGGTGCTAGAAAATTCATGAATTTGGTGCATGGATTGATCTTCAAATGACAAAGTCCAATCGTACACTAGAAGATATCCTTTGAGAATTTACTTCTAGATTCACTGGTATTCTCCGCGATTGGTTCCAAAGTCTTGGTGAGTACAAACAACTCCAACTTGTCCAAATGACTAGTGCTACACAAGTTTTTGGTTTACTTTTTACAACCTTCATTGGTGATGCTCAATTGGTGGACAAGCAGAAAAAACAAGAGTTTTTCGACATGAAATGTTGCTCTCTCAAAAGAAAAGATTTGAACCATCATTACAAAAAGATGTCAGAAAGATATTACATGCTTAATGGTTACAATGATGAATCCTTGACACAAGTCTACATCAACTCTCTCCTAAAAGAATTACACTCTGAGCTTCAAAGACAATTTTGCTTCTACGCGAAGAAATTTGGCTAATATCACCTTGGGAGAAATCCACCAAATGACTCTTGCTTCTTTAGAAAAGCTCTGTGATACACAGAAATTTTTCTCCAAAATGATTCAAAACAAGAAGAAGTTTGAAAGAGTTTGCTAGAAATCTCATCTACAGATCAAATGCAAACTTGACAAATGTTTTTGTCCTACAAAGAAAAAGAAGCATTTCTTGCCCAAAGAAGGAAGAAAGAACCGTAGGTTCCGTTACTTCAGAAATAAAACAATGCAGAGGAGTTCGTAAAACCAACCGATGCTTTATTTGCAAGAAAAAAGGACATTTTGTCAAACAATGTCCCAGCAAAACTAAGCAGTCGGCTAAAATGATTCAACAAATCCAATACTCTAAACCAGCCTTTGACTCAGATGCAGACATTGAATCTCTTTATTCAGAACAGTTCGAGATGAATAATGATGCCTTTGCTTTTCCTGAATTCGAACTAGCATTTGTTTCATCTGCTTCAGACACCGAATATTCTGACTCCTCAAGATCCACTATTTTCCAACTCCAACCGTTTCAGTCCCAGCCTAATATACTATCCAGTCAAGACATTCAAAGCCCACATGTTTAGGCTTAAATTCTCCTGGATAAGTATGACAAACCCATCAATGTTGTGGCCTACATTGATATTGGAGCTTACAAATCTTTGTTAGACTCAAAAGTCATTCATCCATAGTATTGGACCACTCATATCCAACATTTTAAAGTAGCCAATGGAGAACTCGTCACTACCAAGCTTATCACTAAGAAACGAATTGGTATTAAATTCTTCCCTTGATGTGTCATATGGAGCAAATTCATTAGTAGTCCTTTGCAAGGAAAGGATTTACTCTTAGGATGGGATACATACTGTCAATTTGACAAACTCAGAATTCTTCCAAATGGGATTAGATACAAAAGAGACTTCAAATATTTCACCACAGCCTTAAAGATCTTTTCCCTTCAAGACAGTCCACAGTCTTTTGAAGACTTTAAACAAACCCTCTTGTCCTATTATGCTGATAATCATGCCCTATTTAAACATCCTAATCCACTGTGGCATAACCCTAACTTCTTTATTAAGCTCCCTTTTAAGCTTAATGAAGATGTTAATCCCACTAAAACCTTTCATCTTGGTATGTCCCCTTTAGACCTCCAACTGGCTAGACAAGAATGTGAAACTCTCTTGCAACAAGGCCTCATTAAACCCACCAACTCTCCTCGGGCTTGCTAAGCTTTTTATGTTGAAAAACGATCTGAAAAACTCGGAGGAAAAAAGAGACTTGTTATTGATTACAAACCCTTAAACAGAGTTCTTCAAAATGACAAGTTTCCTTTACCAAAAACTTCTACCCTTCTTATTTACCTAGCCAAAGCTAAATTATTTTCAAAATTTGACCTTAAAGGTCCTTTCTGGCAATTAGGTATTCACCCATCATATCGTCCTAAAACAGCCTTCTGCATTCCAAATGCTCAGTACCAATGGAGAGTTCTACCTTTCGGTTTAAAAACTGTTCCATCTCTATTTGAAAAGGTCATGAATCGCATCTTTCACACTATCCTTCATAGCACGTTGGTATACATTGATGACATCTTGTTGTTCAGTTCAATAGAAGCAGAACACCATTCTCTTTTTTCACAATTCGGTGAACTCATCAAACAACATGAGATCATGCTCTTTGAGAAGAAAAGTTTTACAACATGAAATTGATTTTCTTGGCATGCATATCACACATGGAACCTATTCCCCTGGACCACATCTTGCACATGAATTACTAAAATTTCCTGACTCACATCTGTCCAGAGAACAAATCCAACAGTTTCTTGGAACAATTAACTATATCCGTGACTTTATTTCTCATTTTGCCAAGTATACATTTCCCCTTTCCAGTCTTTTGAGAAAAACACCATCCTCGTGAGGCTCGGAACACACTCAAGCTGTCTGCTACCTCAAAAAGATAGCACAACAGCCACCACCATTGCACATTCTATCTGATGGCACCTGAATCCTCCAGACAAATGCCTCTGATTGCCATTGGGATGCTTTACTGTTAGAAGAAAAGGACAAGAAAAGGTACTACTGTGCTCATGCCAGTGGTACATTCAAATCTTCTCAGCAACACTATCACACAATCTACAAGGAGATCCTTGCTGTCAGATATGACATTGAGAAGTTTGATTTTTACCTTAAATGACACTCATTCAAAGTAGAAATGGATAACTCATCCTTTCCATGTGTCCTTGAATTCAAAAATAAGGTCCCCCCTGATCCTCTGCTGCTCAGACTCAAGTCTTGGTTTGAGAGATATGACTTTCAGACTTCACATATAAAACGATCCCAGAACATTATACCTGATATGCTTTCACGCCACAAACCAATTTAGCTCATTACTCTTTCTACAGCTATCCCTCTTATCTACTCTTCCTTACTAACAATGGTCTTGTCCTCAAAAGCCCAATCTGGTCCCAACTCAATAGAAAATCTCCCTGCTAAACAGATACCAACTTTTCCTCCCTCCTTTTTAATGGATTTTCCTCATGACAAAACTGCAGACGATGTTAAGAATTTTGCCCTCCAAAATGTTTCCCGTTACCTATTCAACCTTCATGAACCAGGTCACTGTAGCCTGACTCTCACCCAAACAGACAGGCTATTTCTTAACCTTTTTCACATTCGCCCTTACCTAGTTACCACTTTTACCCATAACACTTTATGGTATGTTTGGTGTCTCTCCCTCCTTTATTCTCACCCTGTTGCTTTTCCACTGATGCAAACTTTACCTGCACCTCTATGACCTAAAAAATCAGGACTTTCTACTCTAGACCTTTCTACAATGGTTTTTCCCTCTTTCCACGTGGAGAAAAGAATTAACAAAATTAATGGGTTATCATAATGTCTGGAAAATGGATGACTTCATGAGTAATAAGATAACTTGCATTTACATTTTCCACATGCCTTATGTGTTCAGCAAGCACACTAAAATGCTTTGATCCATTCACAATGCATATGAGTATCAGACTGTCTATGATATGGACGTACAATGGCCAGACATTTATCCTTCACTTATGCAGTTTGTTTGTGAAGCTAATAATGTGAAGCCTGACTACCCAGATCAAGTCTTTCTCCTTCCAGATTCCCACACTCCTCCTGAATATTTTCCAGATTCACAAGACCTCATGGACCTTGACCCTGATGTTCTCCGACTCATTCAGCTAGATCGTGACCAAGATGTTGGACCATCTAACCCATGGTATAAACAGTTTACAGGAAACATTGGCTCAGAAGATGAAGAATATGACAACAACAACTTGTCTCCTTCTAAGAATTCGATGTGACTTACCAGTTCACAAGTCTAAAGTTTATTTTTTTAAAGCTTGTACTATTTACTATATTGTTTTGTTGTAATCATGGAAGTTGCATGTGACCTTCCTTTATCCGTTTTACTTTTTCTTTGGCATCTACTTTTGTAAAAAGTAGATTGTCCGTTTGTAATCATGTAATTTACTTTGTTTGTTTGCAATCATGATGTTGGATCCAGAGAGTACGCTCTCCCTATATAAAGGTTAGATCACTCTCAAGTTTGGGATTATCGGCAGAAAAACCTTTGGAAGATATTGTGATCAATAAAATGTTTGCTTAAACACTTTTTCTCCTTTCCTGTAAACCCAAAGTGTATTCTATTTTATGATAAAATTCTGCTAGACTATTCAAGTATACTCTGTGCTTGCCTTCGGTGGAGGATCCTGCACATCAGAATGAATAACAGTTTGATCCAGTTGCTACGGTCCCTCTCACAGTGTAGTAGTTAACCATGAGCTTCGTCGTAAGTCTCGTTTTGAGTAACTTAGGGCAATGGGAGTGGGTGTTGCTTATCTGTATTGAGGGCTCCCGGCTGCCTCATAGATCTGTTTCAGTACTCTGGGCATCCTCGGGAATATAAGTGTATTCCATAAGATTGGTAATCTTAGAAGAAGTAGTTCGTTTAATGACTGAAGGTAAAGAAACTGAGGAAGAAAGATGGTTTGGTGTAGAAGTAGAGGAGGAAGGAGGAGTAAAGTTTGAAGTTGGAACAATATTGGAAGTGTTTGAAGTCATGATTCTAAAGAGTTCTTTCCCTACTACCATTAAGTTTTTCGTCTATCTTATAACAGAATCCTCAAAGCCTTAAAGTACGTAGCGTTGTTATACCAGAAATATGCAGTGGTCTAGGACATGCAATTTACTGATTTCTAGCCTACATACCTTACAAGGCTCTGATACCATGAGGCGACCAGGAGCCCTCAACACAAATAAGCAACATCCACTCTTATTGCCCTTAGTTACTCAAAACGGGACTTATGACGGAGCTTCGTGTTAACTACTACACTGTGAGAGGGACCGTAGCAATTGGATCAAACTGTTATTCGTTTTGATGTGTAGGATCCTTCACCGGAAACAAGCACAGAGCATACTTGCATAGTCTAACAGGATTTTATCATAAAATAGAATAAACTTAGGGTTTTCAAGAAAGAAGAAAAAGTGTTTAAGCATACATTTTATTGATCACAATATCTTACAAAGGTTTTTCTACCGATGATCCCAAACTTGAGAGTGGTCTAACCTTTATATAGGCAGAGCGTACTCTTTGCATCCAACATCATGATTGCAAACAAACAAAGTAAATTACATGATTACAAACGGACAATCTACTTTTTAGAAAAGTAGATGCCAAAGCAATAGTGAAACAGATAAAGGAAGGTCACATGCAACTTCTATGATTACAACAAAACAAGATAGTAAATAGTACAAGGTTTAAAAAAAGTAAACTTTAGACTTGTGAACTGGTGAGTCACATCGAATTCTGAGAAGGAGACAAGCTGTTGGTGTCATATTCTTCATCTTCTGAGCCAATGTTTCCTGTAAACTGTTTATACCATGGGTTAGATGGTCCAACATCTTGGTCACGATCTGGCTGAAGGAGTCGGAGAACATCAGGGTCAAGGTCCATGGGGTCTTATGAATCTGAAAAATATTCAGGAGGAGTGTGGGAATCTGGAAAGAGAAAGACTTGATCTGGGTGGTCAGGCTTCACATTATTAGCTTCACAAAGAAACTGCATAAGTGAAGGATAAATGTCTGGCTATTGTACGTCCATATCATAAACAGTCTGATACTCATATGCATTGTTAATGGACCAAAGCATTTTAGTGTGCTTGTTAAACATATAAGGCCTGTGGAAAATGTAAATGCAAGTTATCTTGTCCAGACATGTAACGCCCCTAATTTTTTTGTAATTATGAAAAGTATTCAAGTTAAGTATGTGATTTAAATTGGTGGAAAATATAGTATTTTCAAGGTGTATTTGGATGATAATAGGTCCAAGTGAATTGGGTTTCTGTCTGAACAGTACTGTGCCGATATACCATCCTTTGGTTAGTACAGGCCCAAAGTACCGGTCCTAGGGTTCTGAAATTTGTTATGGGACATTTACAGCGGGTAATTCCATTGGTGTTCCATTCTGATTTGATGTTCGGCGGGTAGCCCCGTTTGTGTGTCCGATGCCGAACAACCCGTAATCCAGTCCGATAACTTATGTTATGTATGTCAGGAGCCCAGTCTGAAAACTGATTTGTTATATGAAAACATTTGAGAAATTATGAAAAATTTGCCTGTTGATTTATTTTGGATATTATACTTGTTGAATATATGATTTGATTTGATATGAGCCCCATATATTGTTTATATATTTGTTATTTATATTTTCAATAAACAGATAGAATTTTTTTGATATAGTATATTTGTAAATGCAATTATGTGTACATCCACTAAGCAATATGCTTAGCGTGTTGAGTTTTCTCACATGTAGGTAACAGAGGTTCCCAGGGAGACAAAGACAAAGAAGAGTAGAGACTGCAGAAAGAGAAGCCAGAGTCACATCGGTCCCACATATATTTTGGTAGTCTTTTTGTAATAAGTATATATGTTTTGATACAGCATGCATATACAGAAAATGTTTGTATGTATTTAAAGAACTTCCACTGTGTAAATATTTTATTATATGTTTATGTTATTTGAATCTTTATAAATTATATTGTGATAAATTGGTTGGTAAGTCGCACTATATTGGGAAAGGTGCGCAAAATTAATTTGAGAATTTAGAAGTTGATTTTTATAAATTTTAACTGTAAACAGGATTTGGAAAGTCAGAAAAACAGAGGAAACTCTGGCAAGATTTTTGGAAATTTATTTGGACCATTTTCAAATGTTTTTAAGATAGTTTTAAATTATGATTATATAAAAGTAAAGTTAGAAGTTAGTATATAGTAGCGCTCCCTGATTCGGTCAGAGTGGATTGGGTCAGGGGGTGTTACAGTTTTTGGTATCAGAGCATGGTTTAGGCGTTCCTAGACCAGAGTAAAATATTTTGTATATGCATGCATTGTGGAAAAGAAAAATAGGAGGATGTGACTCTAATCTACAGAATTCCTCTTTTGTCTTATATAGGATAAAGGAAGAAAAGAAATGGAACCTTCTGAAGGTGGAGATAGAAATAGACCTGGAAGTTCTACCAGTGTAGCTGGGGGAGCTTCAGGAGAATCAGTTAGCCTAAAAATGGCTGGACCAGAGATGCAAGGTCTGCCAATTAATCTGCAACAGATGGCAGAATTTTTCCAGAACGTGGCCAGAGCTGCGCCACGAAGGTCAGCAATTGAAAGGTTAGCCAAATACAGACCTACAGATTTCTATGGTAGAAGAGAGGAAGATGCATTCGCTGCAAAGCATTGGTTTGAGCGGACTGAGCGGATATTAAAGCAGTTACATTGCACACCAGAGGAGAGTCTGGAGTGCACAGTTTCTTTATTACAGGAGGACGCTTATCAGTGGTGGACCTCCACTATACAGACAGTATGACCGGAGGAACGAACTTGGGACGTTTTCCAGAGAAAGTTCCGAAGAAAGTATGTTGGTCGTATCTATATCAAGACTATGAAAAGAGAGTTTGTGAATTTAAAACAGAGGCAGATGACAGTCATCAAATATGAATGGGAATTTATCATATTAAGCAAGTATGCGAATGAGATGGTGACTACGGAGGAGAATAGGTGCAGGAGATTTGAAGTCGGACTGAATGATTATATACGTCTTCAGGTTGCAGCTTTTGAGATGATTGATTTTCCCAGATTAGTATCAACAGCCTTTAGTGTTGAAAGGGTTCGAAAAGATGAACAGGCTAGGAAGAACTGGAGTCAGCAGAAAAGAGGTCCTGGACAGTCTAGTTCATCCTAGCAACTTAGTAAGAGATTTAAAGGGCCTCAGATGAGTGTATAGAGGCAGACATAGAGACCTCCAGTTCCAGTTAGACCAGGACAGTCGGTTACCTCAGTGGCTAGTGCTCCTGGAAGTACAGCGAAAGGACCAGCTTTAGTACCTTGTGAGCACTGCGGGAAATGGCATATGGGAGAATGCTGGAGAGTGACCGAAGCCTATTACAGATGTGGATCCCGAGATCATTTCCTGAGGGATTGTTCGCAAAATCAAACTGTTTCTGGTAGGCCATCGGAGAGATCAGTTCCTATGGGTTCTAGAGGGAGGAGACCCAGTCAGGTAGGGACTGAGGCTAGCAGGCATAGAGGGGTAGCAGAATCTTCGGAGAGGCAGGATAGTCGTGCTCCAGGTCGAGCCTATGTTGTGAGGGCTCAAGAGAATAGAGATGCACCTGATGTGATCACTGTTATGATTTCTATTTTTGATATTACTGGCATTGCATTGATAGATCCCGGATCTACACTTTCATACATATGTGATGCCATGCTGAGAAATAAAAATTTGAAACCTGAATCTACTGAGTATGATATAGTGGTGAGTAATCCTTTAGGGCACAGTGTGATTATAAACCGGGTATTTAGAAATTGTCCTATTGGAATTCAGGGATATAAATTTCTGGGTGATTTGATGGAATTACCATTCCATGATTTCGATGTAATATTGGGCATGGATTAGTTAACCAGACACCAGGTTATAATTGATTGTAGTTTGAAGAGTATAATGCTTAGATTAGCAGATGGTATAGATGTAACATCCCTAATTTCGAATACATATGAAAAGTATGATTGAATTCATTAAAATAACTCAGAAACTCTAAAATTTGACAATTCCGAAAATTTCTGGAAAACTGGAAATTCGAAAAATACATGTACACCAAACCTGAAAGCTTCCTCCTTCTCCTTTCCTTCTTCTCTTCCTCTTTTCTTCTTCTTCTTCTTCTTCTTCTTCTCTCCTTCTTCTTCTTCTTCTTTTTCTTCTTTCTCTCTACCCTCCTCTCTTCTTTCTCTCTCGTTTTCTCTTGTTGCTGTTTCTGTGTGTTTGCTAAAGTTTTGAGAGCTTTTGCTCTCTTTGATCCCTTTAAACGCACCACTCCACCGCTTTATTTTTTTACAATTTTTGAGTCATCGCGACTTGTACCGCGAGCGGTGGTCGCGTCGCTTCGGTCGCGTTGCTCACTGGTGGAAATTTGCCACTTTCACCGCGAGCTGATCGTCGAGATCTGTGATCGCGGTGACTGGTCGCGGTACTCACTTCCCCAAATTATCCTTTTCACTGCGAGCTGCTCATTGCGATCCCTGGTCGCGGTGAGTGGTCGCGATTCCTACTGTCCAGATTTTCACCCTTTTCTTCGTGCATTGTTTTCGACCGTTCAAATTGGTCCATGATGATTTACATAGCGGAAGCTCGTTAAATATTTACAAACAGTTTCTGTATATGCATACGGTATCAAAATATATAAACTTAATACAAACAAACTACCAAAATGTATGCAGGAAAGATGTGATCCTAACTATGGTTCTGCAACCTCTACTCTTCTTTATCTTTTTCGCCTTTGGAACCTTTGTTACCTGCGTGCGAGAAAACTCAACACGCTAAGCATATTGCTTAGTGGATGTACACAACATTGTATATACAAATAGTTGATATCAATGAAAACTATAAATAACAAAGATATAAAATATGTTTATATAAAATATGTATATACAAATAGTTGATATTATCCTTTTCACCGCGAGCTGCTCATCGCGATCCCTGGTCGCGGTGAGTGGTCGCGATGCCTACTGTCCAGATTTTCACCCTTTTCTTCGTGCATTGTTTTCGACCGTTCAAATTGGTCCATGATGAAACCTAAAAATATACATACATTTAATTATAATTTCCACCCCTCAAATCATAAAAATCATATTCACATATTCAAAATGAATTCAATCATACTTTTCATATGTATTCGAAATTAGGGATATTACAATTCTTCCCTTCTTAAGAAATTTCGTCCTCGAAATTTACCTTATTCGAATAATTGTGGATATTGATGTGTCATAATCTCTTCACTTTCCCATGTTGCTTCTTCCACATTATGGTTTATCCAGAGAATCTTGACTAATGGTACTGTCTTATCTACAGTAAAAGTTAGTTTTTAGTACATTGTAGCGCTCCCTGATTCGGTCCGAGTGGATTTGGGTCAGGGGGTGTTACAGTTTTTGGTATTAGAGCAATGGTTTAGGCGTTCCTAGACCAGAGCAAAATATTTTGTATATAATAATATTGTATATGCATTCATTGTAGAAAAGAAAAAAACAGGAAGATGTGACTCTAATCTGCAGAATTCCTCTTCTGTCTTGTGTAGGAAATGGAACCATTTAGCATTAATAGTCCCGCCAGTGTAGCTGGGGGAGATGGAGGAGATTCAGTAAGCCCAGGGGTGGCTGGACCAGAGAGGCAGGGTCAGCCAATTAATTTGTAAGATATGGCAGACTTTTTCCAGTGTGTGGCCAGAGCAGTGCCACGAAGGTCAGCAATAGAAAGGTTGGCCAAATATAGACCGACAGATTTTTGTGGCAGAAGAGAGGAAGATGCATCCGCTGCCGAACATTGGTTTAAGCGGACTGAGCGGATCTTAGAGCAGTTACATTGCACACCAGAGGAGAGTCTAGAGTGTGCAGTTTCTCTATTGCAGGAGGATGCTTATCAGTGGTGGACCTCCATTGTACAGACAGTACGGCCGGAGGAACGGACTTGGGGGTTTTTCCAGAAAGAGTTTCGAAGGAAGTATGTTGGCCGTATCTATATAGAGAATATGAAAAGAGAATTTATGAACTTAAAACAGAGACAGATGACAGTCACTGAATATGAGCGAGAATTTATAAAATTTGGAGAAAATATTTTGACTCTGATGTGTATGAACATAGATATGGATATAGGAGGTTGACATGTCAATTGGGTTTCTGTCTGAACAGTACTGTGCCGATTATACCACCCTTTGGATAGTACAGGCCCAAAGTGCCGGTCCTAGGGTTCTGAAATTTGTCTTGGGATATTACAGCGGGTGATTCCGTTGGTGTTCCATTCTGATATGATGTTCGGTGAGTGGCCCCGTTTGCGTCCAATGCCGAACAACCCGTAATCCAGTCCGATAATTTATGTTTTGTATGTCAGGAGCTCAATCTGAAAATTAATTTGTCATATGGAAACGTTTGAGAAATTATGAAAAATTTGTCTGTTGATTGATTTTGGGATATGTGATTTGATATGAGCCCCATATATATTGTTTATATATTTGTTATTTATAGTTTTCATTGATATCAACTATTTGTATATACAATGATGTGTACAACCACTAAGCAATATGCTTAGCGTGTTGAGTTTTCTCGCACGCAGGTAACAAAGGTTCCAAAGGCGAAAAAGAGAAAGAAGAGTAGAGGTCGCAGAACCAGAGTCAGGATCACATCTTTCCTGCATACATTTTGGTAGTTTGTTTGTATTAAGTTTATATATTTTGATACCGTATGCATATACAGAAACTGTTTGTAAATATTTAACGAGCGTCTGCTATGTAAATATTTGATGATATGTTTATGTTATGTGAATCTTTATAAATTATATTGTGATAAATTGGTTGGGAAGTCGCACTATATTTGGAAGGGTGCGCAAAATTGATTTGAGAATTTGGAAGTTGATTTAATAAATTTTATCTGTAAACAGGTTTTGGAAAGTCAGAAAAACAGAGGAAACTCTGGCAAGATTTTCGAAAATTCTTTGGACCATTTTCAAATGTTTTTAATATAAATATAAAATATGTTTATCTACAGTAAAAGTTAGTTTTTAGTACATTGTAGCACTCCTTGATTCGGTCCGAGTGGATTTGGGTCTGGGGGTGTTACAACAGAGGTGATAATGGTGGGTGATAGGAGGGATTATCTGTAACATCCCAAATTTTGGATAATTAATTTTGAATATGTGGATAAAATCTTTGTAAGTTGAGGGGTGTAAATGTAATTAAATGTATGTTTATTTGTATGGTTTCCAGGTGGACCAGATGGAACGGTCCAGAAATGATGCATGAAGAGTGAAAAAAACTGGGACAGTGAGTACCGCGACCTGGTCACCACGACCACAGGTCGCGATGAGCTGCTCGCGATGAAAAAAAATGAAATTCGGGCAGTGAGCATGGCAACCACCAGCGCGACCAGAGCACCGCGATGAAGGCGGTGGAGTTGCTCCAGTCAGCAACGCGACCTGGTGGCGCGACAACAGGTCGCGACGACGGTCGCGATGACTGAAATGATATAAAAAAAAAGTTGGCTTCTGTGAGAAGCCATCGAAACAGAACAGAAAGAGGGTGAGAGCAGAAAACGGGAGAAGAAGAAAAAGAAAAGAAAAGAAGAAGAAGAAGAGGAAGAAGAGAAGAAAAAGAGAAAGAAGAAAAGAAGAAGAAGAAAAAGGAAAGAAGAAGGAAAGAAAAGAAAGAAAAGAGGAAAGAGGAGGAAGAAAGGAAAGAAAGGAAAAAGGAAAAGTCAGAAGGAAAAAGGCGTAGAATCGGTAAAACGGTATCCAGGTTGGTGTACACACGTTTCTGAACTTATTTTTGATAAATGTTTTGATTTAATAAGTCTGGAAATATAGTTATGGATTTTATACATCTTCATATGGATGTGTTTATATACTCGTATTGTATTTTTGCATATTGTTGAACTATTTGTGCAATATTCTGCTATTATGGAAATTCGAATAAAAACGTATGTTGTCAAAACCTGATTTACAATTCTTGATTGATTTTCCTATTTAAGGATTTTGATTTAAAATGATATTCGTTGATTCCTGAAACCAAAGAGTTAATTGGTTATGATACTTAAACGGCCCTGATATATGTATAGGGATATATGGATATAGGAGATTGACATGTCAATTGGGTCAATTTATGGCAGTACTGCACCGTGATTTATGATGCCTCTGATTATCGATTATACGGATACCATTTCCTCGTGAAATGGGAAACCGACTGTTAAACACGGATACCATTTCCTCGTGAAATGGGAAACCGACTGTGAGAATATCCGGATACCATTTCCTCGTAAAATGGGAAACCGACTGTTTATATAGGGATGCCATTTCATATGAGATGGGAAACCCGACTGTAAAACCCTTAATCGAGTCCTGTAAACCCTGTTATGTGTATCACGGGCCAGATTGAGAATTTATGGTTAGAAAATGTTATGGAAAATAAAGAAATGATATTGAACTGAAACCTAGAAACGTTTGAAATACTGTATGTTTACATCGTTTCAGTAATTGAAAAACGTTTGTTTTGTATATTTATATTTCTGACATTTTGACTTCAAGCTTTATTGTTTATTTATATATCTTTCTGAATTTCTGAATTTACCATTTAGTGTTTCATATGCTATTGCAATTTATTTAGTGTACACCCACTAAGCATTATTGCTTAGCGCGTCGGTTTTTATCGCGCGTAGGTAACAAGGATACTGAGGAGGCTAAAGATTGAAGAGAGAGTTGCTGACAGAGAGCCAGAGTCACTACATTTGGGTAGTTATATATGTATTCCGGTATATTGTAGTTAGATATGCATGTATATACAGAGAATTTGTACTTATGTTTTGTAAATATGTGCTGTAATTAATGGTTTTATGCTTTCTGATTTTCATTTACGAAGGACTGTAATTAATGAATTGTTTTATAAACTGTTTGAAAGTCGCACTAAACGGTAGAGTGCGCATTTGAATGAAATGATATTTGAAGTGTTGTGGATTTTATGTGATTTGAGTTTTATTTGAAAACAGGTTTTGGGAAATCAGAAAAACAGAGGGAACTCTGCCGAAATTATTAAAACTGTATTGTCAATGGGCTCACTAGACAAACATTTTTAAATTACAAAGTGATATGATTTTTAAATGATGTGAAATGAGAAATGAGAATTTAGAAAGTTTTGAAAACCCGGTAGCACTTCCTGGGTCGATCCAGTCGGGTCGGGTCAGGGGGTGTTACATTTTAAGTGGTATCAGAGCGCGGTTTAGGCGTTTCTGGACCAAAGAGTCTGTATATGCATGCATTGTATAAAGATACCCATAGGAATGTGTGACTCTAATCTGCAGACCTCTCTTCTGTCTTATATAGGATAAAAGAAATGGAAGGAAGTGGAGATAGACCTGAGAGTCTCGCCAGCGTGGCTGGGGGAGCATCTAGGGAATCAGTAAGAGGTAAATAATAACTACCTAAAATAAGGATGGATGTAACTCGATCTTTTCCCTTGTAGATATTCGCTCTTTAGTCTTTATCTATCCGGAAGCTCTACTACCTACGCGTGATAAATTCAATGCGCTAAACACATTTGCTTAGTAGGTATACACTAATTTGTATTCACAATTTGAATTACAAATACCATATAATAAATTTAAATTTTGTAAATGATAAAATTTCCAATAAATCAAATATCACTATATAAGTTACTAAAATATATTACTCAATTATAATCAAACAAAGTGATAAACACGCATTATACTTTTCCATGCATTTTCCATATGCACTTACACAAATGTGCTTTCTCATAATTTCACAAATGTTCTCATCCACAATTTTCATTGTATATATATTACTTTTAATTCAATGCCCTTAGTAAACCTTAACATGGTACCATGGATTGAGCCACGGGTTGTTCAACATCGGACACTCGGTGCCTTCCCGCTGAACTATTTCATATATATTTTCCAATTAGACATCGGACACTCGGTACCTCCCTGCCGAATTGTTTCACATATATTTTCCACATCGGACATTCGGTGCCTCCCCGTCGAAAATATTTCACATATATTTTTCAATTATAGAACCAGACACTCGGTGCCTCCTCAAAATCCATAGAATAGGAATCATCACAATGATATTTACGGTGCAGTACTGCAATAATTACCCTATTGGCATGCCAATCTCTAATTCTCACCTACCAATATTCAAGTTTACTAGGGCCATTTTAAATTTCAATATAACATAGTATATATATTTTCACATATTCGATCAGATCAATTTCAGTTCATCTCTTTTCCTTCAAATTATCAAACTACTTTATAACTTATTCTATATGAAATCCAAAAACATCAAATATAAATTAAAACATTAAAATATCCACATTTACACCATATACCATATTAAGGTAGCTATGTATATCTTTATGAATCAATAAATTTTCATAATTTAAACACATCAAAATAATCCATAAATATTATCAAACATAGCTTTCAAAACAATTTACATTTCAACACAACATCATATATATATATATGTATATGTATATATATGAATCAACAAACTTTTATAATTTAAACACATCAAAATAATCCACAATTATTTTCAAACATTGTTCTCAAAACAATTTGCTTAAACACATAAGATTTCAAGAGTTCACATCTACTAGTATCCTACCAGAAAATGGAAGTTTTCATTAAGCAATAACTTTCATCATTTAAAAATTCACATATTATTTACATATAGTACTTAAGCATAGTTTTCAAAACAATTTACCCAAAAACATAAGATTTCAAAAATTCAATTATATTAATGTCCTACTAGAAAATTGAAGTTTTCAAATTAAGTGTACACCAACCTTTCTAGTGCTTCAGTTTACCTCTTCAAGCCTCTAATTACACCTTCAAACCCTCTTCTTTTCTTTTTCTTAAAATTCCTTATTTAGGGTTTCTTTTGGTTCTACAAAAATATAAGATTCATCAATAAAATAAAATCCAACAATTGTAATGCATAATTACTAGTTCTAGCATGCCTAAATTGTAGCTCTAACATTCAAAACTCAATTTCCTACTTACTTGAATTTCTTAGCAATCCACTCACTTGAAATTCTACAACTTCTTCTTGATCTAAGGCTTGGAGCTTGATGGATATCACTCTAATTGAAGCTTGGAATTTTTATATGGCATGAGGAGGGAAGATTAAGGTGTATTTTAGTAGAAGAAGTGAAGAAAAATTGAGAGAGAAATGGGGAGAAGCTCACGGCAACAGGAAGAAAGAAATGGGGATGTGCAGATTTTTCCCACTTCTCACTTTATATAATCATATTTTTATTTCCTAATTTGCCCCTCAACAATTTCCTAAATGCCCAACATGTCATTAGTTCAATTAAATGGCTTTTGATTGGTCACTTATTCAACTAAACATCAATTTAATTCAAACTAATTTGACCTAGTTACCATTCAACCAAATGCATGTCATTTTCTTTCTTTTATGTTGGCTTGATTTCATTGGTTTCACTTTCATGGTGTCTTGATCCCATTGGATAAATTCTAATCTCATAGATCATCAAATTATTTTCATGTTGGCTTGTTTTCATTGGATGATTTCTAATAACATAGATCACCAAAATTTTTCATCATCCTTAATCTTTCAAATATATTTTTCCACCAATCAAATCTTCTCATTCATTTCTAAATTTAATTCCTCTCTAGAAAATGTTTCCAAAAATATTATTTCCTTGAAACTTCACAAAATAAATCTTACAATATAATAAATATTTCTAACTTGATTCTTCTCCATATACTACATGCATTGCTAATCTCACTTTTTCATGCGTAATAATAAATAAAGAATACTTATCATATTTAAGAAAAACTCGGGGTGTTAAAAGTAAAGCACCCTAATGGCAATCAGAGGCATCTGTCTGGAGGATTTGGGTGCCATCAGATGGAATGTGCAATGGTGGTAGATGTTGTGATATCTTTTTGAGGTGGCAGATAGCTTTTTTTCTCAAAATACTGGAAAGGGGAAATGTATACTTGGCAACATAAGGAATAAAGTCATGTATATAGTTAACTGTTACAAGAAACTGTTGGATTTATTCTCTGGACAGATGTGAGTCAGGGAATTTTAGTAATTCCTGTGCAAGATGTGGTCCAAGGGAATAGGTTCCATGTGTGATATGCATGCCAGGAAAATCAATTTCATGTTGAGCAATAAAACTTTTCCTCTTAGAGAGCGTGATCCTATGTTGTTTGATGAGTTCACCGAATTGTGAAAAAAGAGAACGGTGTTCTACTTCTATTGAACTGAACAACAAGATGTCATCAATGTATACCAATGTGCTATGAAGGATAGGGTCAAAGATGCGAGTCATGGCCTTTTGAAATAGGGATGGAGCAGTTTTTAAACCGAAAGGTAGAACTCTCCATTGATACTGAGCATTTGGAATGCAGAAGGCTGTTTTAGGATGATCTGATGGGTGAATACCTAATTGCCAAAAAGCACCTTTAAGGTCAAATTTTAAAAATAGTTTGGCTTTGGCTAGGTAAACTAGAAGGGTGAAAGTTTTTGGTAAATGAAACTTGTCATCTTGAAGAAATCTGTTTAAGGGTTAGTAATTAATAACAAGTCTCTTTTTTCCTCTGAGTTTTTCAGATCGTTTTTCAACATAAAAAGCTTGGCAAGCCCAAGAAGAGGTAGTGGGTTCAATGAGGCCTTGTTGCAAGAGAGTTTCACATTCTTGTCTAGCCAGTTGGAGGTCTAAAGGGGACATACCAGGATGAGAGGCTTTAGTGGGATTAACATCTTCATTAAGTTTAAAAGGGAGCTTAATAAAGAAGTTTGGGTTATGCCACAATGGATTATGATGTTTAAATAGGGCATGATTACCAGCACAATAGGATAATAGGGTTTGTTTAAAGTCTTCAAAAGATTGTGGGCTGTCTTGAAGGGAAAGGATCTTTAAGGCTGTGGTGAAAGGTTTGAAGTCTCTATTATATCTAATCCCATTTGGAAGAATTTTGAGTTTGTCAAATTGACAGTATGTATCCCATCCTAAGAGTACATCCTTTCTTGGCAAAAGACTACTAATGAATTTGCTCCATATGACACATTTAGGGAAGAATTTGATGCCAATTCGTTTCTTATTGACAAGCTTGGTAGTGAAGAGTTCTCCATTGGCTGCTTTAAAATGTTAGATGTCTGTGGTCCAATACTGTAGAGGAATGACTTTTGGGTCTAACATAGATTTGTAGGCTCCAGTATCAATGTAGGCCACAACATTGATGGGTTTGTCATACTTATCCAGGAAAATTTGGGCCTGAACATGTGGGCTTTGGATCTCTTGACTGGATAGTATGTTAGGCTGGGACTGGAACGGTTGGAGTTAGAAAATAGTAGATTTTGATGAGTCAGAATATTCTGTGTCTGAAGCAGATGAAACAAATTCCGGTTCGGATTGAGAAAAATCAAAGGCAGTGTCATTATTCATCTCAGACTGTTCTGAATAGAGAGATTCAATGTCTGCATCTGAGTCAAGGGCAGGTTCCGAGGATTGGATTTGTTGAATCATTTTAGCCGACTGCTTAGTTTTGCTGGGACATTGTTTGGAAAAATGTCATTTTTTCTTGCAAATAAAGCATCGGTTTGTTTTACGAACTCCTCTGCGTTGTTTTTTTCCGAAGTAACGGAACCTGCAGTTCTTTCTTCCATCTTTGGGCAAGAAATGCTTCTTTTTCTTTGTAGGACAAGAATATTTGTCAAGTTTGCATTTGATCTGTAGATGAGATTTCTGGCAAACTCTTTCAAACTTTTTCTTGTTTTGAATCATTTTGGAGAAAAGGTTCTGTGTATCATAGAGCTTTTCAAAATAAACAAGAGCCATTTGGTGGATTTCTCCCAAGGTGATATTAGCCAAATTTCTTCGTGTAGAAGCAATTTGTCTTTGAAGTTCAGAGTGTAATTCTTTTAGGAGAGAGTTGATGTAGACTTCTGTCAAGGATTCATCATTGTAACCATTAAGCATATAATATCTTTCTGACATCTTTTTGTAATGATGGTTCAAATCTTTTCTTTTGAAAGAGCAGCATTTCATGTCAAAAACTCATGTTTTTTCTGTTTATCCACCAGTTGAGCATTACCAATGAAGGTTGTAAGAAGTAAATCAAGAACTTGTGTAGCACTAGTCATTCGGACAAGTTGGAGTTGTCTGTACTCACCACGACTTTGGAACCAATCGAGGAGAATACTAGTGAATCTAAAAGTAAATTTTCGAAGGATATCTTCTAGTGTCCGATTAGACTTTGTCATTTGAAGATCGATCCATGCACCAAATTCATGAATTTCCTGGCGTCAATCGTCAAGAGTTTTTCCTTCAAAGGAAAACCAGGGACCATTTGTAGCTTTGTCTGAGGGTTGAGGAGGGAATTCTGACCTCAAGTTTGTATATTGTGGAGTGTTAGGGGGATCATCTTCAACAATAGGTTCATTGTCATGAGTGCGAGAACTTTCACCAAAAGTATGGCCTGTTGGTGTGGCCATGAGCATGCGGCTAATATCTGCTGTTTCTGATTCTTTGGATTCTGAAGAAACAGAGGTAGATGATGATAATTATGTGAATTTTGGTTCAGAGATAAAAAAAAGGGACTTTTTTGGGTATTTGCTTTTGGGTTTGGATGAAAAGGGTTGTTTTCCTCGATCTTGAGATTTTTTGGATTCGTGGGATGACTTGAAAGTAGGTCGGGAAAGTTGGTCTTGGATTGGGTGTTTTCTGAAAGTCTCATGAGTCATTTTGAACATCTGAGAGTAGTCTGTAGGTGAAGAAAGAGTAGGTGGCGATTCAAAAAGAGAATAGCCATACAAGGGTGGTAGAGATGGTTTCTGTCTGTCAAGGTCTTTGTGTATGCGTTTCAACTATGCTTTTAATTTCTGAATCTCCTTTTCTTTTTTATCAAACTCAGGACCGAAGTGTTATTTTTTTAGCAAGGATCTTAACTCAGAATCAAGGCAGGAAATGCGCTCTTAAAGTTCTAAATAGAACTTTCTGAGTGTAGAATCTAGACCAGCAATTCTGTGATCTGTTTGAACTGTTTTTTCTAAAGCTTTATCAAGCTTAGAATCAATGGTCTTTAAGATTCTATTTTGTGATCTAGCATTCTTTGTTTGCCAGTTGAGAACTTCTTCAGCTTGCGAACAAGGTTTTTGCCGTTCATCTGGAAGGACTTCAGTGGGTTGTGCAAAGGCACGAGTCGCAATATTGTGGTCCTTGTCAAAAACTTGATGCGGATTTTATGCAACTCGCAAGTGTACGAGATCAACACAAGTAATAAAGAGTGAATAGAGTATTGTTCCCACGAGGACAATGAATATCAATTACCAAAATTAACTCAACCTTATTCTATTTGGAATAACAATATTTTAGAAATTGTAAATTAAAAACTACGATTTGAATTCAAGGGAATTGAAGCGTTAGAATATCCGATTTCACTTGGTTATTATTATCAAACACTCATGAGTTACTATCTAGATTTTATTATCGATGGTTGAATGCGTGCTTAAACTAGATTAACCAATAATCTCTCTCGAGTATTACCAGAATTATTCCATCGCACACCAATACCCTATCTCTCGATGACTACTGAGTGCGCGAGAACACATTAAGAATAAATAAACACAAAACAAGCAACACAAACCAATTACTATATCTCTATGTAATCTAGTATGTGATAGACATTAATACGAGCACGTGGCGGGCGTCTCCTCTCGGTTCATAACCCAACCACCTATGATGATTCTAAGTGATGATCAGACACAATAGAAAGCAATAAACTCAATAATATCTATTCAACACATCAATAACAAATCTAAATAGAAAACCTCAATTGTATTCAATAATTAATAAACCAATATCCATCATCAATCCTAACTATGAAAAATTAGTTCATACTTGAGTAAAAGAACAAAGTAATAATATTCTTAAATCTTAGCATGACTAATTATAACGAAAAAGTAAAGGAGAAGAAATCTTAGAAAACTCCGTTGATTCCTAATCGATTGCCTCCCGAGGCGATGCGAAATTGATGACGAATACGATGCGGAACGAAGATGTTGCTTCCAAACCATAGAATTTTCGACCTCCCCTTCTTATTGATTGAGTCTATATTTATAGCTTTTCCAATGAGAGTTTGAGAAGGAAAAGATGACATGAATTCGTGCATAAAAAAGTGCTACTTAAAAAAGGTAGCACTTCTTGGTAGAGCTTTTGATGGGAAAAGCTACGAGTAGAAAAGTGCAGGTAGCGCTTTTTGGTAGTGCCATATGATGGGCAAAGCTAGGAGAAAAATAGTGCTAGCTGAGGTAGCGCCTCCTGATGGCAAAGCTAGGAGAAAAATAGTGCTAGTTGGGAGCGCTAGCTGAGGTAGCGCTTCGCCTAGACTCACTCTTCAACTTGATTTTACGGTCTATTGATCCGAAATCATCCAAATCATCATCGATCGTCGAATATCACCTGTACACTAAATAAACACATCAAAACGTCAAATTTCTCCTTAATAATCGAGCAAATACGATAAATAATGGGGTCGCAAAATCATGCATAATTTGACATTATCAATACCCCCAAACCTACCTTTTGCTCGTCCTCGAGCAAAATCGGAAAGAAACTAAACCATAAAAAAATAAACAATAAAGTAAACTATCTTAATCCACTTTCATAGGTAAACACGATGGCAGTTAGCATGTGCAACAAGCCTTTAAACCCCTAGGTGTCCCTAGTAGGAGGAGTTGTGTCTCTTGAGGGTTTATAGCTACGACACCCACAAACGTAATCCCTGCGCGTTGAACTCATTGAAACACTTACTTAAAACATACTATCGAAGACTCATTCATGCATGACATACCAATAATCAATAACCAAAGCTCAGTCTATGGAATTAAACATCAAACAATATCTAACTAACCAATGCTCGAGTTATCATAATCTCAAAACAAACACATTCGAATGCCATTGATATAATTCGTCTCGACTCTACATCTCGCATGGAATCTCTCATTATAACTCTTAGAACCTAGGCTTATACACTCATTTAAATATATGCGAATTGGAGTTTATGCACAATAAAAATCAAATTTTTCTTCGCATATGAGTATGTAAACAGAAAGATGCTCAGATTATGCAAAAGATCTCATGAACAGATTCAGACACTAAGAACGAAATAAATCACAATGCACACACATACTCTTAAATTGGAATCATCAAAATATCAGTATGACTTTTTCTCGGTTATAATGGGGCCAAGGGTGGAGGTTAAGAAATAGAACGGAAACCGGATTTCAAAAAGAACTTAGGATCACAAACACAGAGATTTATTCGAACTTAGACAAACTTCTACATTTCTTTTCAAGTACAAATTTTTTTTTTTTAATCCAATCCTTTCTTCTTCTTCATGTTTTTTTTTTTGTTTTTTTACTTCAAGCCATTCAATCTTAACACTTTTTTTTTTTAATAGAATACGGCTTGAATGGACTTGAACAATTTCGATTTCCTTAATTTATTTTCTCACCTTCACAACTTTTCTTGAAAATTCTCTTCTCTTTTCTATGATTCATCTCCAAATGATCCCAAGCTCAAAGGGAAAGGCTAAAAGTACAAGGGCTTGGATACAGATTTTGTAGGAGATGCAAGAAAATGGTTAATGTGTTTGGCTTCAAAGGGGGTAATGGAGCACACACAAAGGTTAAGAATTATGGCCTTTAACTCGGTTTAAAAACACATATAGCCTACATCACTTCTTAAGCTTCAACTAACTCAAAAGCATAGCACACATGTGAATTTATTTAAAATAGAGTTCATTAGTATCCAAAGCAAAACCTATAGAGATCAATCTATTTTAAAATTATCACGGAGAGTGTATAAGAGTAGAAACAATAAAACCCTCTCAAAATAAAATGATAACAGCTCAAAAAAACCCACAAGGGTAGTCTCCACTATTAATCATGGTCATCCAAATATGTTGTTTCTCTATTATAATATCAAAAACATGGCTAATTAAATACCGATCGATATAAAATTCACTAAGACCTTACTTTCATAAAAGATTATTGACACTGCCTGCATAATGGTCTTACAATCATATGTATAAGCATCATATTTCAACAAATTCAACTAACAATACACGAAAGTTCGAATTCCTACCCCCAAACTTAAATCTAACATTGTCCTCAATGTTAGTCAATAAAAGAACAAAAAACAGTAATAGGGAATTCGAAACTCAATAAAATACACTAGTGAGAATTTACAATGAACACAACAGACTAACAATGTAACAAAGTTGTCAGAACTAACAATCAAAAGCAAACATACTAAAATTAAAAAGAAAAAAAAAACTTAAAAAAAACTATTAACAATCCTAACAATTCCAAAGTTTAAACAAGCAATCCCAAAGACTAACATTATTAACAAAAAATGAAATAAAAATAAATTTTACCAGGTTGTCTTCTGCTTTCGCCCACCTGTCCCATAACTGATATCTTCTCATCAACCTACCATACCATCCTACCCAAGTAATAGGAAGAGAAGATAACTCTCCTAGCCATGCATACCTTAAATAAGAAGGTAGCTTTTTAGGGCCCCAAGTGTGGCGGTTGCTCAAAGGGTGGAGGCGGTTTGGGCTTTCCTTTTCCAAGCTCTTTAAAATAAAATGTACTCCTGTACGAGGGCGGAAGCGAAGAATCTAACCAAAGTGTATCATCTATAACCTTTTGGCTATCATCCTTTTCAATAGCATGGACAAAAAAATGAACCAAGTGGCTCTTGAGATGTGGCTACCTTATCTCCATGTGACACGTTTTTGCTCACTTCCATCTCTACTTGATCAATCCCCATCGGATGTTCAACTAGCTTTTTGATTTCCAAGGTAATCTCCTTGCATTGTTCCATCGGATATGTCTCTATATTGTTTTGCAATACTTCTTGTGCTTCCTCTTGGATCTCTTTTGCTAATTGGCTGATTTGAACCTCCAAGTTTTGGATGGCTACATGGGATTGTTGTACCGCTTGGCCAAGTTGCTTTAAAGAACTTTCTTGCGCATCCATTCGTGTGTCCATCTTTGACATTATTGTATCTTGCTTCGACATGAATGCAGAAATCAAGTCTTCGACAGAGGACTTCTCTTCTTGTTGGTTGCTCCATGAAAAATCAGCATGGTTGCTCCACCAGGGATTGTATATGTTCGGGTAGGGGTTGTTCTGTTGATAGTTATAATTTTGCACATAATTTATTTGTTCATAACTGCCATCAGCAAACGGATTGTCCACCTGACAATCGATGCTCATATGCAGCCCCCCACATAAGAAACAACCCAATGGTGTTCCAACTGTTTCATATGACCATTGATAATCATTAGTTACCACTTCTTCAATAAGGTCATACGCCTCATACCACGAGTACATAACCTATACAAAAAAATAAAATAAAATAATAATAATATTAAAACAAAAATAATAAAAAAAATACAAAAATACAAAAAATACAAAAAAATACAAAAATAAAAAAAAATTCCAAAGTAGAAAAAGGCTAAATCGGTATTGATATTGACATTCAATTGTCCTCGACAACGGCGCCAAAAACTTGATGCGGATTTTATGCAACTCACAAGTGTACGAGATCAACACAAGTAATAAAAAGTGAATAGAGTATCGTTCCCATGAGGACAATGAATATCAATTACCAAAATTAACTCAACCTAATTCTATTTGGAATAACAATATTTTAGAAATTGTAAATTAAAAAACAATTAAAAACTACGATTCGAATTCAAGGGAATTGAAGCGTTAGGATATCCGATTTCACATGGTTATTATTACCAAACACTCATGAGTTTCTATCTAAATTTTATTACCGATGGTTGAATGCGTGCTTAAACTAGATTAACCAATAATCTCTCTCGAGTATTACCATAATTATTCCATCGCAAATCAATACCCTATCTCTCGATAACTACTGAGTACGCGAGAACACATTAAGAATAAATAAGCAAAAAACAAGCAACACAAACCAATTACTATATCTCTATGTAATCTAGTATGTGATAGACATTAATATGAGCACGTGGCGGGCGTCTCCTCTCGGTTCATAACCCAACCACCTATGATGATTCTAAGTGATGATCAGACACAATAGAAAGCAATAAACTCACTAATATCTATTCAACACATCAATAACAAATCTAAATAGAAAACCTCAATTGTATTCAATAATTAATAAACCAAGAGCCATCATCAATCCTAACTATGGAAAATTAGTTCATGCTTGAGTAAAAGAACAAAGTAATAATATTCTTAAATCCTAGCATGACTAATTACAACGAAAAAGTAAAGGAGAAGAAATCTTAGAAAACGCCGTTGATTCCTAATCGATTGCCTCCCGAGGTGATGCAAAATTGATGACAAATGCGATGCGGAATGAAGATGTTGCTTCCAAACCATAGAATTTTTGACCTCCCCTTCTTATTGATTGAGTCTATATTTATAGCTTTTCCAATGAGAGTTTGAGAAGGAAAAGATGACATGAATTCGTGCATCAAAAAGTGCTACCTAAAAAAGGTAGCATTTCTTGGTATCGCTTTTTGATGGGAAAAGCTACGAGTAAAAAAGCGCAGGTAGCGCTTCTTGGTAACGCCACCTGATGGGCAAAGTTAGGAGAAAAATAGTGCTAGCTGGGAGCGCTAGCTGAGGTAGCGCCTCCTGATGGCAAAGCTAGGAGAAAAATAGTGCTAGCTGGGAGCGCTAGCTGAGGTAGCGCCTCCTGATGGCAAAGCTAGGAGAAAAATAGTGCTAGCTGGGAGCACTAGTTGTGGTAGCGCCTCGAGGTAGCGCTTCGCCTAGACTCGCTCTTCAACTTGATTTCACGGTCTATTGATCCGAAATCATCCAAATCATGATCGATCGTCGAATATCACCTGTACACTAAATAAACACATAAAAACGTCCAATTTCTCTTTTATAATCGAGCGAAAACGATAAATAATGGGGTCGCAAAATCATGCATAATATGACATTATCGCATAACCTCAATAAGCTTTTCTCGAGCAATTTGCCTGGGGATTTGTGTAATGGTAGGAATTTTATCTTGTCTTTCAGCGGTGATGAAGAGTGTTTGTGGAAGTTCCTGGAAGAGGAAGATCAATAGCATGATCTTGTAGTCTGTAGGCAAGTTGGTGGGTGCAGGATTGCTATATAAGAACCAGCAACCATAGAGATCCCGAAGATTTGAAGTTGAATCTTGAGAAATTTGCAAATATTTGGATCTGCAAGAGGAATGTTGAAGTTTGGATACAAAGTAAGGCAAACAGTGCCTGCATGTAGGGTGGTGATGGAGGTGCCGATGACAGGTTGGTTATATTTGCAATAGATGGAGTTGAGCAGTGCAAGTCTGACAGTAACTGGTAAGCCTTTTCGGCCATGAAGAGTAAGAATGATATGGACAGCACCCAAGTGTAAGTGTGAGTACCCTTCTTGGATCCATTTTGTAACCATGTGTTGATCAAGAGCAAGATCAATAAATTGTTCTGTTGCTGAAGCTGGAATAAGGCAGTTACCTAGGCAGTCGACTGGACATACTGCTTGATAGGAGGTCTTGGAGTACTGATGAGTCTTTGAATAGCTCTCTTGAAGCTTCTGTGTCTTTTAAAGACATTATAAGGGCTAACAAGTGGCAGATCTGTTTCAGTACTCTGGGCATCTTCGGGAATATAGAAAAAAAATCTTTAATTTATTTTTAAATTAAAATATATAAATTTATTATTTAAAATGAAAATATTTAAATTTATTTAATAAATAATATTAATTTAAGTGATATTTAAATTATATTTGTTAAAAATATTATACATGATATAGCCATTCTGTTTTCTTCCAATTTGTTTGACCAATACATACATGAGTTTTCTTAAACTAATCATTTTTATTGATAGTCATGTCAAAATAAAGGCTCACCTTGGAACTCACAGTAGAGATCAAAATTTGATTTCTCTTACAACCATGCAATGCAGCAACATAAAAGTTAAAAATTGGATAACCATAACCTTTTTTCAACAAAGAATTTGCCAAGGCTCATAGACTTTTCACATCCTTTGTTCTTCCACTCTCTAATTATTTACAATGAGTAAACACTGAATTTTCTTCTATTGATCTTTAAAGGTAGAGGTGGTCACAAAAACATATTTGAATCATATTCGAATCGTTTTTTTGTAGTTTAAGTTGGTTTTGGATATGAATTTGGTTCGGTTCAGTTTTGATTTGAAAAAAAAACTGTGTAAAAACGACCCAAAACTGTTTTGACCCGGATATCCTTACTATGTAAAGAAAGAAAAAAAACATATCTTTCAATTTTCAATCCTAACGATTCACGCCTCACCTCACCTACTCTTGAGTCTCGCCTAACCCATACCCACACCGGCCACCGCATGTCGCTTGTTCTTTCAACACCCTAAGTCACTGATCACCGCCGCCTCTCCTTCTTCGTCCTTGCCTTCTTTCACCAAGGTAAGGTAGGTGCCGCGTCTCTCCTTCATCCTTGCCTTCCTTCACTCACCGAAACCGCGCCTATTGTTGCTTGGTCTCTCCACCCTCCGCGCTTACTATTTCTTTCTTCCTCGCTGTGCCGCCTCTTCTAAAGGTAACCTAACTCAAACCTAAAACCTAACTCGATTTTGTTTTGTGGTGATTTTCTTATTTTTTTGTTTGTTTTTGTTGGTGCTTTTGTTTTTGTTTGTGCTTATTATAGTTCATCTATGGTTCTTTTTTAGGTTTTTGTTTCCATGTGCTTGCAATGTAATGGAATCTGGTTTTTGTTCATGTGAGAATATGTACTGAATTACTCTGTATACGTATATTACATGGTTTTTGTATATAGACTAGGATTTATTCTTGAACTAATAACATCCATATTCACTGAGGTTTTGCCAACTACAAACGGAGTCAACTTTACCGTTAATGGACAAAGACCACTCTTGCCATTAGTTGACTTTAGTCAAACTTAAGATGCACAGGGGTATTTTCGTCTTTTCTCCTTTTTTAATTTTATTTTATTAAATAAAAATTTTAAAAAATTAAAAAAAATCTCAACCCTCCATCTTTGATATGATGGACGGTTAGAACTTATTAAAAAATATATATATTTTTTAAAATAACAATTATGAAAAAAAAATCTCTAGATTAGATCTCCACCGTTTATCAAAATGATCTGGATCTCCACCAAGAACCACAAAAAATCGCCAAAGAACCAGAAAGGGTTCTTCAGGATGCTGGGCTGGATCTCCAACCGCTGGGTTTGCCTTCGACGACCTAGAAAACTAGGGTTCGTTTTTGGTTCGCCTTTTAAGGCGAACCCAAGTTAACCCATATTTTTTGCGTTCGTATTCTAGATGAACCCAGATCTAGGGTTCGTCTTTGAAGACGAACTTGTGGGAATTTATACCCTAAAGCTTGTATTTCACGTATCTTGGAGTTGTGGTTTGACTTGTGGCTGAGAAGGTATGAACACAATAGTGGAATCCACTCCTTCTTGATTGAAGCAAATGAGCAGTTCCCTTAAGGGTTGATTTAGGGCTTGGATAATTATGAGGCCTTTCCTTTTTCCGTGAGGAAGACAGGATTTAATTGTTCATTATAGGATCAGTTGTCCTTAAAGGAATATATATAACTAGAGGGGTATAACAGACATTATAACTTAGCTCTAGCTATGAACTACTTGTGGAGGATCACACTATATGCAAATAGCTATATCAATGGACAATGAAATTTCAAATTGTATAAACACATCTACAGTTCTGAGAGTGCAGCCTTGGGTTTTTATTGGAATAACTCCGAGGTTAATAATCGTGAAATATTAATTAAAGAATTTAATTAATTTTAGTGAATATTATTGGAGCTCAAAACTGTAGGTTCATTAGGTCCTTTTGCTAACCCTTATGGTTGTTGGTAACGAGGGTCACGGTTAATTAATTAGATTGTCCAATTAATAGTGTTACGAAAGTAACATAATTCAATTAAAGGAAATAATTAAATAATGTGATTATTAATTAGTTATTTAATAAATTAAAAGAAAAATAATAATTATGAATTATGAATTATTCTATTTATTAAATAGGAGGTTATAGGATCAAACTGTGACAAGGACAAAAGAATTAAAATAATTTAATTATTTTAATTGTCTCATAGGTCACAGGTTCAAGTCTCTAAGGAGACCAAAAACAAAAGGATTTAGAATTCTATTTAACTTGGTCAAAATTAAAACCCTAAGAGCCTAGTATATAAGTGTTATATTGCTAGAAAAATTTGACCTAGCCTAAGTGAAAAAGAAGAGAAGTATTCGGCCAATACAAGAGAGAGAGAGTAAAAGGAAAAAAAAAGTTTTTTCTAACTTGTTTTCTTGTAAGGTGCGGCCGGCCAAGGAAGAAGAAGAAGTCTTCTCCGTTCTTTTTCCTTTGTCCTCAATCTCTATCCGTGACGTGCCCACACATGCGTTGTCAGACTACTGGTCATAGTTCGGAAGATTTGGTGGTGAATCAAAGAGTCAAGGAATCGAAAGCAACAAAAATGTATTGTAATTTAGAAATTTTTTTTTCTGTGTATATACAGAAACTTGTTCCTGATTGAAAACTATTTTCGATAAAAAGAATATTTTTGAAACTTATTCCGCACGTTTATTTGATAAAACAAGTATTTTCTACCCTTCAAATGGTATCAGAGCCCTAGGTTATGAAGTTTTTATATATACGCAAAAAGAAAAACTACATCTTTTTTTTTTCTTGTTTTTCTTTAAGATTCTTGATTCTTGATATATTATATGTGTAGGCATAAATCTAGATCTGTATGTTTTTATTATAATATAATTTGATTATATTTAAATAAAACATGGATGATCGTTAATTGTATGGTGATATGGGTTTAGGTTTGATTTTGTTATTGGTTAAAACCAATTGTTTATGGCTATTTTTTTTTTGTTTGTATTATGTTCTTGCTATATTTTGTTTTGTTTGTAATTGATCTGCGGTACGAGAAGGTCGTGGATGCGAATGATACGAAAAAATAATAATAATAAAGAGATAGCAGCAGCCCCTACACAGCACCCGAGAGCGCGAGCAGCCACGAGCGCCCACGCACTGGCGGCCACGAGCTAGTTGTCGTGCTCAGCAGTGGCCGCGTGCGTGCCTGAGTGCAGCAACAGCTGCGTGCGAGGCTGTGCGCTAGTTGATGCCGCGTTGACTTAGGGATATTTTCGTGGTTTTTTGCGTACGATTTTTAGCTGGTTTTTCTGAAAAATATTGTTGAATATTTTTCTAGAAAAAGTGCAGAAAGTTGGAGCGAAAAACTATGGGCGAACAACCTATAAACACGTGCAAAAGCGCGGTTCCAACAAGGGCTGCGCATACCTTGCGTTCGAGCGGCTTCGCTGCTGGCAACCGCGACTTCGCTTGCGTTAGAGCTGTTTAGGACTTCGTCTGGACCTTGGGTACGTGTTAAGGTAACACGTGGGCCTTGGAGCAGAAGTTGACTACAAAAGGGAATCAAATTTGACTTAATTAGAGACCAATTACAAGAAGAGTTCAACTTGGAGAAGGACACTTGAAGATCAAGGAATGCCTTGGATAACAATTGTAATTAGAGTTGTTTAAGTTAGATAGCTCATGTCACTCGGTCATTCATGTATGCTTTAATTATGTTTCATGTGATGAATTATATTGTTTTTAAAGTATTATCATATATATGAATATCATCTAGATTAGGTGTGCCTACACTTGCATTATAATATGTCATACATAATTGTCATTATTAAATGTTTTATTTTTAATGTGATTAAAATTGTAAACATCTACATAATTGGCAATTAAATAATGGGATTAATTTTTAGGTATAAAAACTTGGCAATTCCCGTTAAATAACTAATCCACAAATTAAAGTATTTAATTAAAATAATTACTTAGGTTCTTATATTGATTAAGATTAATGAGATTAAAACCTTAATTAAAGAACCAAATAATGAGATTAGTTTTTTTGGAGTAAAAACTTGTTAATTCTCATTATATTAACTAATCCATTAATTAAAGAGTTTAATTAAATTGATTAGATAGGTTCTTATATTAATTAAGATTAATGAGATTAAAACCATAATTAAAATAGAACCAAAAATAAGATTAGTTTTTAGGAGTAAAAACTTGGTAATTCTCATTATTGAACTAATCTAACAATTAAATTGTTTAATTAGACTAGTTAGGTCCATCTAATTATTAGGTTTAATTTGATTAAACACATAAATAATAATTGGATCAAAATAATGTGATTTAGTTTTAATAGTTAAAACTTAGTAATTTCACATATAGTTTCTAATTTATTTAATGGTTTATATAGATTTGAAATTAAATAATAGATTACATTTTAAAGGTTAAAATTGAATAATCTATTATAACTAATAACTTAGATTTTATATTAGCCATAGAATCTAAGTAAAGACTAGAAACATAGAGTTTTAGAAACTCTTAGTTAATAGAAAACCCTAAACTACAAATAATGAGTGGGAGAGGGATATATGATATTATATCCCGCAGTCTTCATTGTTAGTTCAACACCGTGAGACTCGAGTGACACCTCACTATGGCTTTGCTTTCGTCCTCCCTACGGAGGGTGTCCATAATAGTCAATACCAAGGTTGACTTCCTAACGTATAGGTTTTCAGAATGTATTTTGGGACTGACCTAAATTACCTAGGCACTCTCAAGTTAAGTTCATGGATTCTGAAACGATGGGTCACACTCACAAAGGACTTAATTAAGATGTTAATTTAATATCCTGACTAAACCAAAGCGATGGTTGGATAATATAAGAATAAAGAGTTATTTTGGTGTATTATCCGATTGAGAATATCTCAATCTAACATACAAGGATTTGACATAGTCCTCTTAGGCACTTACTTGTGGTATGTTGGATAATAGTAACTAATTTTCGGGATTTTTTAGTTCATTATAACATGTTCATGCATCATATTTAATTTTATGCCGAACATATTGAAAGGAGTTTTGAAAAACAGTTTTTCAACCAGGAACGAGTTCCTGTATATATGCAGAAAAAAGAATTCGTGAAACTACATACCTTTTTCTTGATTTTATTTTTTTGAATCCTCGATCTACCACCAGATCTTCCGAGCTATGACCCGCAGTCTGACAACGTGTGTGAAGGCACGTCACGGCAAGAGATGGTGGTCATGTGAAAAACGCGTGGAGAACTTCTTCTTCCTATGGTCGGCCGCACCTGCAGGGAAAGGAGTCTAGAAAAAAAAAAAAAAACTTTTCTTTTTCTTCTCTCTTTTGTGGTGGCCGAACCCTCTTTTCTTTTTCACTTAATGTGTTGTTAATTTTTCTAGTATCATAACCCTTATATACTAATCCTTTTTATTATAGTCTCCCTAAAAACTTTAATAATTGACTATTAGGACTTTTAAAATAATCTAATTATTTTAATTCCTTTGTCCTAATCATCTTTTAATCACATTACCTTATATTTAATAAATAGAATTAATAATTAATAATTATTAATTTATATTATTTTATTAAATATTTAATTAATTAAATAATCACATTATTTAATTATTCTCTTTTAATTAAATTGTATTACTTTCGTAACTCTATTAATTGGACTATCCAATTAATCTACCGTGACCCTCGTTACCAACAATCATAAGGGCTAGCAAGGGGACCTAATAGACCCACAGTTTTGAGCTCCAATAATACTTAGTAGTATTAATTAAAACTCTTTAATTAATATTTTAGGATTATTAACTTCGGAGTTATTCCACTAAAAACCTAAGGCTGTGCTCTCAGAACTGTAGACATATTTATATAATTTGAAGTCTCAGCGTCCGTTGATATACCTATTTACATATAATACGATCCTCCACAAGTAGTTCATAACTAGAGTTAGGTCATAAAGTCTGTTGTACCCCTCTAGAAATATCTTTTCCTTTAAGTACCATTGATTCTCTAATGAACAATTAAATCCTGTCTTCCTCACGGAAGCAAGAGAGATCTTATAATTGTTCAAGCCCTGAATCAACCCTTAAGGGAACTACTCATCTACTTCAATAAAGAAGAAGTGAATTCCACTGTTGTGTTCAAACCTTCCCAGCCACAACCCAAACCGCAACCCCAAGATACAGAGGTATTGGTCAAGATTCACATCGACCTCACTCATGGTAAATCAAAGGCCATGATTCAACCTGAAGGAGTTGATAAGACACTCAGGATTAAGATCACCTATAAATAGCTATCGTTTATCGATATATATGAATCTCATCCACTAACGGATCTTAGTGAGAGATTCATATAAATCGTGACCCAGTCCTATATGATCTCATCATATAAGGTGCCTCCATTCTTATGTCAACTATAAGAGCGGTCTAGGATAAGACCAGTGTACTGTACAGAATGGACCGCAGCAGTAGATCAATCACAAACAAAGTACGCAGCTTTGTTCGCTCTCTACGGACTCTTTAGATTGCATATCTCAAAATGAATCATGTCTGTATATGACCTTCATATACTCATTATGAGATTACATCTTACAATCTAGGATGTTCTTGCACAAGATGAATGTATTGTTGAAAACACTTATAAACTAGAATGATAATCTGAATAATTCTTATTAAGTCTTTAAACGTTTACATTTACAAGCTTTAAGGCATAAATCCCAACAATCTCCCACTTGTACTAATGCAGATGGGACATGTCTAGTAATCCTAGACCCTCTAGGTGACCTTCAAGCACTTTAACCGTTAAGGTCTTCGTAAATGGATCAGCTAGGTTATCTTGCGACGCAATCTTCGCCACAACCATGTCTCCTCGCTGCACTATCTCTCTGATGAGATGATATTTCCTCTCTATATGCTTCCCTCTGTTTTGGCTTCTAGGTTATTTGGAATTGGCCACAACTCTACTATTATCACAATAAAGTGTCATGGGCCTATCCACATCTGAAACAACTTCCAAATCACTCAAGAACTTCTGGAGCCAAACATCCTCTTTAGCTGTTTCACAAGCTGCTACATACTCGACTTCCATGGTGGAATCAGCAATGTAAGATTGCTTGATACTTCTCCATACTATGGCTCCACCACCAACGGTGAATACTGACCTAGACGTGGATTTCCTAGAATCCTTGTCTAATTGAAAGTCAGAATCTGTATATCCCAATGGAATCAAATTTGGATGGAAATATACAAGTATATAGTTTCTCGCTCTCCGAAGATACTTGAGAATATGCTTAACAGCAACCCAATGATCTAATTCTGGGTTGGACTGATATCTACTGGCTACTCCCGTCGCGAAGCAGATGTTAGGTCTCATACATAGCAGCATAGCATACATGAGACTACCTATTATGGATGCATAGGGAATCCGTCTCATATCCTTAATCTCTTGAGGTATCTTAAGACATTGTTCCTTAAACAGGTGAACTCCATGCCTTGAAGGTAAACTACATTTCTTGGAGTTCTGCATCGAGAATCGCACAAGTATCTTGTCAATATACGATGCCTAAAACAGCGCTAACAGTTTGTTCTTGTGATCCCTTATTAATTGGATCTCTAGAACATAACTTGCTTTTCCCAAATCTTTCATTTAGAATTGGTTAGCAAGCAAAGCCTTTACCTCTAACAATGTTCCTACGTCATTCCCAATAAGTATGATATCATCTACGTAAAGGACCACAAAAACTACTTTCTTGTCAATGATCCGCTTGTATACACAAGCCTTATCAACATTTTGCTCAAAGTCATAGGTCTTGATCACAGTATCAAACCTATTGTTCCAAGATCTAAATGCCTGCATAAGTCCATAAATGGATTTTTGCAGCTTGCAAACCTTTTGCTCTTGATCTTGAGATACGAATCCCTCTAGTTGCATCATGTAGATACTCTCGTCTAAATTGTCATTCAAGAATACAGTCTTGACATCCATTTGCAAGATTTCATAATCGAAATAGGCAGCTATGGATAAGAGTATCCTAACAAACATAAACATAGCTACTGGCGAGAAGGTTTCATCATAATCGATGCCTTCCTTCTCGGTGTAACCCTTAGCCACTAGTCTTGCCTTGAAGGTCTCTACTTTCCCATATACTCCTCTCTTACACTTGTAGATCCACTTACAGCCTACGAGTTTTATCCCATCTGGTAAGTCTACAAGTTTCTAGACTGAGTTGGAGTACATGGACTCCATCTCGCGATTCATGGCTTTAAGTCGTTCCTTGTTATCAGAATCTTCTATTGTATGTCTAAATGTCAATGGATCATCCATACTATCATCAGAAACGACACCCTGTGCCTCTCCAATGCCTAAGTAGCGATCAGGTTGTCGAACAACCCTCCTACTACGCCTAAGCGGTAGTGTATCCTGACTAGGAATCATCTGACTTTCAGATGTTTGTGAAACAATAACATTATCAACAACCCTTGTTGACTGAGCACTGGTCGAACTAGGCTCCTTTAATACAATCTTACTTCGAGGTTTATAGTTGCTCATATAATCCTTCTCAAGAAACGTTGCGTTTGTCGATACAAACACTTTGTTTTCTTGTGGATTATAAAAGAAACCACCTTGTGTTTCCTTTGGGTACCCTACATATAAGCATACTTGCGAACAAGGTTCCATCTTTCCACTTCTGTTCTTCAATACATGTACTAGACATCCCCATATGCGAAAATGTCGTAAACTAGCTTTACGACTATTCCACAACTCTAAGAGAGTCTTAGGAACAGACTTGGATGGAACTACATTCAGTATGTAAGCTGCTATTTGTTGTGCACATCCCTAAAAAGAATATGATAATTATGAGAAACTAATCATAGATCTCACCATATCCATTAAGGTCCTATTTCTCCTCTCCGTAACACCATTATGCTATGATGTTCCTAGAGTTGTGAGTTGGGATACAATCCCATTCTCAACCATGTAGTCTTTAAACTCTTAGTTGAGATACTCACCCCCACGATTCGATCGTAGAGCTTTGATGGTTTTACCTAATTGATTTTCAACTTTAGCTCGGAATTCTTTGACCCTTTCAAAAGTTTTCGACTTACGTTACATTAGGTAAACATACTCGTATTTTGAGTAGTCATCAATAAATGTGACATAATACTCATAACCACCTATAGCTCTAACACTCATAGGTCCACATACATCTGAGTGTATGAGTTCCAGCGGTTGTGTGGCTCTAACACCTTTTCCTATAAAAGGTCTCTTGGTCATCTTACCCTCTAGACAATATTCACAGACAGGTAAGGTGTCGATTTCTAACTTGCTTAAAGATCCGCTTTTACTAGTCTATTTATCCTATCAAGGTTTATATGTCCAAGTCTTAGATGCCACAAATACGTGTCATCATTTGGAGAAATCTTTTGTCGTTTTGTTTTTGGTTTTTCAACATTAAACAATTCAGTATTAAGCAGTGTTGTATGAATTAACGGTCTCAAAATATAGAAATTATTTTCTATCGTACCAGAATATATATTCAAACCATTCCTTGAAACAATAATTGACTTATCATTAAAAGAAATTGAATATAATCGTTCGAGTAATCTGGAAACAAAAATCAAATTCCTAGTAAACCCGGGAATGTAATAAACATTGTCCAATGAAAGAAGATTATTATTAAACTATATTATCACTACTTCCACTGCTCTAGCTGAGATGATGTCCCCTGATCCTACACGCATAATAAAGGACCCCTCCTCCAATTGCTACCAATCTTCAATCTACTGTAAAGAAGAACAAACATGATTAGTGGCACCTGAATCAACTATCAAACGTGAAGAGTCATCTTCCACTAAATAAGATTTTAGAATAAGTAAATCTGATTTACCTTTTTCTTTCTTCTTGGCTGCGAGCTCCTCGAGGTACTTCGAACAGTTCCTCTTCCAATGGCCAACCTTGTCACACTGGAAGCACTTTCCTTTTGACTTGTTGGCTTTGGGCTTGGTTCTCTTTTTCTTCTTTGGAGCGGGTTTCTTTTTCAGCTATGCTTTGGCTTTCCCAGCAAGCCTCTTCCTCTTCTTCGTACCTGAAGAAGATGGTTCACCAACATTTGCCTCGCCGATCTTGCTCTTATGGTCCCTTTTCATGGACTGATAAGTAGCAAGCTCATTAAGCAATTTGGTAAGCGTGAATTTTAACTTGTTCATCTCATAATTGCTTCTAAACTGATCAAAACTCTTCAGAAGAGTTGTCATGATCATGCTCACTTGGGAAGCCTCATCAATGGTCCCACCATTAACTTTAATGGTGTTGAAATAGGACATCATCTTAAGGACATGTTCCCTAACAGATGTGGGTTCCTTCATAAAGTCGAGCATAGCGGAACGAACAGCTTCGTGTTGCTTTTGCTCAGAGGGTTGTCCAAACATGGCCTGCAATGACTCCATTATTTCAAATGCAGAAGTCATTGACTCGTTCTTCGTCGTAAGCACTTCGGTCTTACCGGCCAGCAGAAATGTGCGGGCCTTTTCATCAGCCGAAATCCACTTCTCGTAAGCTTCTTTAACGGGCCTTGGCGTGTTAGGAGTGGGCTGCGGAGGACATTCCTCCGTGAGTACAAATTTAACCTTTTTACAGACCATGATTGCGTTCATATTATGTTTCCACTTGGTATAGTTATCTCCGGTTAATTTTTTGTTTGCAAGGATGAAAATTAAAGCAAAAGACATTGCTAACATTTAAAGACATAAATCTAAATTAATATCATTCATTCATGCATTTATATCGTGCTATATGTTCAGCATAAAATTAAACATGATGATGAGCATAATTTTAATGAACTAAAAAATTCCTAAAATTAGTTAATATGCCGCGACAATCCAACATCCCACAAGTAAGTGCCTAGGTAGGCTAGGTCAAATCATTGCATTGTCAGATTGAGATATTCTCATTCGGATAATACACTAGAATAACTCTTTATTCTTATATTATCCAACTATCGCTTTAGTTTACTCAGGACAATAACTTAACAACTTAATTAAGTCCTTTGTGAGTGTGACCCACTGTTTCAGAATTCATGAACTTAACTTGAGAGTGCCTAGGTAGGCTAGGTCAGTCCCAAAATACATTTTGAAAATCTATCTGTTAGGAAGTCAACCTTGGTATTGACTCTTATGGACACCCTCCGTAGGGAAGACGAAAGCAAAGCATTTATGAGGCGCTACTCAAGCATTTAAGCGGGATCAAATGTGATATGATGAGTCTAAAATCATCAAAGTGTCTTTGGACAAAAGAATCTAGTGCACTTGGTGCATTGAATAGGATCACTGTAGAAAACTTTATCCGCTGCCGTCAGTGGATAAAAGTATTCAACTGAGACAACCGGTGAGTCTATCTGAATCCTGAGATAAATGACGGACTTATGGTTGCACGCGTTATCATTTGAGCTATCAATGAGTATGATTATATCGCATAGCCTATCCTCAATGGTTTGGTGGTATTCACATGTATATCGATAGAGGACATCATTTATAGAAATGGACATCGTGACTGCATTTAGCAAATGTAAGTAGAATACATCATATAGATGTTTTGAGGTATTGGATATTTAAATCTTTACGTAAAGTTTTCAATAGTAGTTATTGAATCATGACTTCTAGACAAGTCAAAATATCCAAGTTTGAAAACATAGTCATATAAGTAAATATGGTAACTTGGAGAGCTATAGACGGTTTATGAGCTCTTGGCGATTACTGGTATTTTTCACGAGGATACATTTTCTCCATTTAGGTTGTTTAGGGCACGAATTAGTATGCTCACTTATTCTATCTTAATTTAAGAGTTCAATTTTAGTTTTTTAGTGTAATGAACTAAAATTATTGGATTGGACCTATGTGAATAATTTGTTGATTGTGATTAGGTTGTGTCTATTGAATCTTAAATTTAGATAGCTCGCCAAGATCCCCAATCCACACGAACTTGAATGGATCATTAGTTATATACTACCGGATCATTTATTTGATCCATCTTATAGAATTGTTTTTTTGGAATTCTTTCCAACCGTTTTGAGAGGTGTGTTCTTGTGTTCGATCAAGACACGCGGTAACTCGTCAAAATACCTGGGATGGGCGGCCAAGGGTGTGTGATCTCTTGGGTGGCCCTAAGGGATGTTTTTAACATCTCGTAAATATATTGATAATATAATTAACACATTTATTTAAATGGGGATGTTAAATTATATAAAATATATTTATTTAAAGGCATGTGGACTTATTTATTTTTGTAAGAATGGGTCTAGTTCACATGTGAACTTTTTGTGGAGGTCCAATGAGATTAATAAAATAGAAAAATAAAATTTAGCCCATGCCAAAAGGGTTGGGTGGCAATAGCTAATTATTTTGTTTTTATTTTATTATTTAATTAAATGGTAATTAGTTAATTATTTAATTAATTATTTGTTTAATTAAAGGTCAAAACACTTTTCTTATAGGAATTGGATTTCGAGTTTCATGCTATTTGGTAATAGTATGATAAGTATTAAAAACCTTATTTTATAAGGAGATAAATAAAACGAGTTATTTATCAAATCAAATTAGGAAGTTTTTGATATTTATCAAAATTCTAGAGTTGACTATTAGTCACTTTTAGAAAGTTTTGATAAGTCATTCTAATTCTCAATTATCCTTTAATAATTATTGGATAATAGTTTCAAGAGATGGAATAGGATTGAACTTTTGGTTTGATGGTTTTTGGGTGAAACACAAATCCTCCTTTAAGGAGAATTCGGCCACCCTATATAAACCACCATAAGGAGTTCGGCCAACACTAGTTCCTTTGATGCAAGTTTTGAGTTTTTTGTGAGCTTTAAGAAATCAAGAAAAAAAACTCACCATCTTTAGAAAAAAATGTGAGAATTCGCCCGAGAGAAAAGAAAGAAAGAAAGAACAACGTGTTTTTCGTTTTCTCAAGAGGGTTTTGAGTGACTAACGAAAAAGAAAAGCTTTTTGTTTCTCATCCTCAGGTACACAATTCAAAGAAAGGGAGCCCACATTTCAAGGTGATCCATATTCGTGAAGGATTGGAAGGTCTTGCGATTCATAATCGACGCAACATCAAGCCTCATGTAATTCAAAATGCATGTTACATTTTATTATATATTTAATTAACTATGGGTTAAAATTGCTCTTTTTGGAAAAAAATTTTAAAACGTACCAATGCAAAAATATTTGTTTTTTGCGCCTTCCGCTGCGCCGTACTCGCTGTTTTTCTTACAATTGATATCAGAATTAGGTTGTACCCATAGTTAATTAAACGTATATACGTGGATTTTTCTTTTAATTGTGTATGGATAAATATGCATGTTTTTAGAAAGAGATGGCACTCTAGGAATTCTTTTATATATTACATTGGAATGTATGGATTATATAAAGTGAACTGTTATTGCTCGATTTTGGTCATAGAATTTCAATGTATTTTTATTTGGAGTTGTAACAAGAAGGGTGGTCTATTATCGCCATAATTTCCTTCTTGATAGTTGTTAGAAGGTTTTTTTTTTTTATATATATATATATAAAAACTGCTGTAATTCGTTTGAGATTCGAAGACACAAAGGATTGAAGAATTCGAAGCAGAAAAACAAAATGACAGAAACCCAAAAGCACTCGCGAGCGCAAGACAGCAAGCGCGCGCTAGGCGTGCAGGTGCGCTTGCTGCATTCGCTGCACGCGGCCCACCCAAGGAAGGGCAAGGCACACATGGCCTTCCCAAGGCAGTGCGCGTGCAGGGGCCAGCAAGGGCGGTGCGCGCGCGTAGCAAAGGAAGGCTAGGCGCTCGCGCGCGCCTTAGGGGCACTCGGGCACGCCTTTCACGAGGCTGCGCGTTCGCAGGCACCGAAGGGCTGTGTGCACACTCGTGGACCGCAATGCCTTGTCGTGATCTTGGATGGATGGCCGCAAGAAGACTTGTTCGACAAGTTAGGGTTAGGGTTTAAGGTTATCCAAACAATATAATTTATTTGTTTTTCTAAGATGAACCAAAATTGTGGCTATTTACTTTTTGCATAAATATTACAATGTTTATTCATTGTTTGATAACATGTCATGTAGAATAGGAGTGCCACTCATATATCTCTTTTGGTATGAACATGCATTGAATGATTTAGGTATCTAAATTGGCATCTAGATAACTTGGTAATCATTCGTTGGAATTCCATCACACGCCTTAAACAATTGAGTGGAAGAAGGTGTTTAGAACACTTATGGCCTCCAGGGTTAGTTGAACTTTATGTTTTGTGTGATAATCCTGATTATACCATCTGAACAATACTTGAACAAGTATGGTTCCTCCCACATGTAGCACTTAACGTCGGCGAAAAACTTTCTCCGTTGATGAGAGGACATGTCTGGAGGAACGATCTCGCCCACCAAATAGTTCACAAAATCAGCATACCATGGGTTCATAAAAGCCTGCAAAACAAAGAGTTGTTCATTAGGAAATGAATCATTATACGAGGTTTTCAGTTCCCTTCTTATCCTTGATCTCCAGGTCGAATTCTTGAAGTAGCAAGACCCATCAGATGAGTCTAGGTTTGGCATATTTCTTTGACATGAGATACTTGATCGCTGAATGATCAGTATATACAATCACCTTGGCCCCAACCAAATATGACCTGAATTTCTCGAAGGCAAACACAATTGCCAACAGCTCCTTCTCTGTGGTTGCATAGTTAATTTGAGCATCTGTCAGAGTACGACTCGCATAATAGATGGCATGAAGGTGCTTGTCGATTCTCTGACCTAGAACTGTTCCTATAGCATCGTCACTCACATCACACATTAATTCGAATGGTAAATCTCAATTAGGCACTGTGATATTCGGTGCAAAAGTGAGCTCCTTCTTTAGCCTCTAGAGTGCAATATGACATTTCTCAGTAAACTTAAATGCTACCTCTTTAGATAAAAGGTTGCAGAGAGGCTTGATGATCTTGGAGTAGTTTTTAATGAACCAGCGGTAGAAACCGGCGTGGCCCAGAAAACTGGGAACTCCTCTCACAGAGGTAGGTGGTGGTAGTTTCTCAATAACCTCAATCTTTGCCCTATTCACCTCAATGCCAGCTGATAAAATTCTGTGACCCAAGACAATGCCTTCCTTCACCATGAAGTGACATTTCTCCCAATTGAGCACCAGATTCGTCTCTTCACATCTTATAAGCACTAAGGCCAAATTGGCCAAACACACATCAAAAGACGAACCAAACACAGAAAAATCATCCATGAATGCCTCTATGAAGTGCTCAACCATATCAGAGAAAATAGCAATCATACATCACTGAAAGGTCGCTGGTGCATTACATAAGCCAAACGGCATCCTCATGTAGGTAAAAGTACCATAAGGGCAGGTAAATGTTGTTTTTTTCTTGATCTTCAGGTGCAATAGGTATCTGATTGTATCCTGAGTAGCCATTCAGGAAATAATAGTACCCGTGCCTAGCCAGTCTTTCTAACATTTGATCAATGAATGGAAGTGGGAAGTGATCTTTTCTTGTCGTAGTGTTAAGCTTCCTGTAATCGATGCAAACTCTCCAACCTGTGACTGTTTTGGTGGGAATCAATTCATTATTGTCATTCTTTACTACCGTGATTCCCCCTTTCTTTGACACTACTTGCATCAGACTCACCCATGAACTATTTCATATGGGGTATATGATTCCTACATTTAGCAATTTGAGAACCTCTGTTCGGACTACCTCTTTCATAATCGAATTCAGCCGGCGTTGATATTCTATTGAAGGTTTGAAATTATCCTCCATCAGGATCTTATGCATGTACATGGTAGGGTTGATTCTCTTTATGTCAGAGATGGTCCACCCCAATGTTGTCTTGTGCTGTCGCAACACTCTCAGAAGCTTCTCTTCTTCCACCTCATTTAAGGTAGCTGAAATAATAACTGGGAGGGAGTTAGATTCCCCCAAATAAGCATACCTCAAATGCTCTGGTAACTGCTTCAACTCGAGTTGAGGAGGCTTCTCGATTGAAGATGGTATCTTAGGCTTCCCCTGGCCCAACGTTTCAAAATATCTCTTGCCCCCGTATGGCATAGGGGCTGCTGAATCAAGGCGGAAAACATATTCCGCTATGTTGTCTTTTTCCTCTTCTTTTATAGCTCTGTGAGTCAAACAAGCTTCCAGTGGCTCTTCGGGATTGCTTTTCTGAAAAACTTCTTCAACTAAGGAATCGACTGTATCAATTATAAGGCATATGTCTGTGGTAGTTGCAAATTTGGTGGCCTTGAACACATTGAAAACCGCCTCTTCACTACCCATTTGCAATGTCAATTTCCATTGCTGCATATCTATTAATGCTCCTCCAGTTGCTAAGAACAGTCTCCCCAAGATAAGAGGAATATCAACATCTTCCTCCATTTCAAGCACGATGAAATCCATAGGAAAATAGAACTTGTCAACCTTGACCAGCACGTCTTCTATCACTCTATAGGGGTATTTGACAAATCGGTTTGCCAACTGGAGTGTCACACTTGTGGCTTCACCTCGCCTAGACCTAGCTTCCTGAAAATAGAAAAAGGCATCAAGTTAATGCTAGCACCTAAATCACATAATACTTTAACAAATTCAGAATTTCCTATAGTGCAAGGAATAGTAAAACTCCCTGGATCTTTTAGTTTTTGAGGTAATTTATTCTGAATAATGGCACTGCACTCTTCAGTCAAGGTGACGGTCTCATGATCCTCAAGTCTCCTTTTCTTTGACAAGATTTCTTTCAATAACTTCACATAAGTAGGCATTAATAATGTCATATTTTGCATGATTTTGTGACCCTAGTATATATCGTTTTTACTCGATTCTTGAGGGAAATTGGACGTTTTGATGTGTTTATTTAGTGTACAGGTGATATTCGATGATTGATGATGTTTTGGATGATTTTGGATCAATAGACCATAAAATCAAGTTGAAGAGCAAGTCTTGGAGGCGCTACCAAGAGGCTCTACCTCAGGTAGCGCTTTTAGGTAGTACCGTTTGGTGGAGAATTCGCCCATCAGGTGGCGCTACCAAAAGGTGATACCTCAGCTAGCGCTTTTCTTCTCCATCAGGTGGCGCTACCAAGAGGCGCTACCTCAGCTAGCGCTTTTCTTCTCCATCAGGTGGCGCTACCAAGAGGCGCTACCTCAGCTAGCGCTTTTCTTCTCCATCAAGTGGTGCTACCTCAGTTAGCGCTTTTTGGCACAAAGTCATGTGATCGTTTCCTTCTCAAATTCTTCATTAAGGAAAGCTATATCCTTCTCAAATTCTTTATTAGGGAAAGCTATATCCTTCTCAAATTCTCATTGGGAAAGCTATAAATAGAGACTCAATCAATAAGAAGAGGGAGTCGAAAATTCTAGGGTTTGGAAGCAACATCTTCGTTCCGCATCGCATTCGTCATCAACTTCGCATCACCTCGGAAAGCAATCGAATGGGAATCAATGAAATTTTCTAAGATTTCTTCTCCTTTACTTTTCCGTTATAATTAGCCATGCTAGGATTTAACAATATTATTGCTTTATTCTTTTACTCAAGCATAAACTAATTTTCCATAGTTAGGATTGATGATGGATCTTGGTGTATTAATTATTGAATACAATTGAGGTTTTCTATTTAGATTTTTTATTGATGTGTTGAATAGATATTATTGAGTTTATTGCTTTATATTGTGTCTGATCATCACTTAGAATCATCATAGGTGGTTGGGTTATGAACCGAGAGGAGACGCTTGCCACATGCTCGTATTAATGTCTATCACATACTAGATTACATAGAGATATAGTAATTGGTTTGTGTTGCTTGTTTTGTGTTTATTTATTCTTAATGTGTTCTCGCGCACTCAGTAGTCATCGAGAGATAGGGTATTGGTGTGCGATGGAATAATTCTGGTAATACTCGAGAGAGATTATTGGTTAATCTTGTTTAAGCACGCATTCAACCATCGGCAATAAAATCTAGATAGTAACTCAGGAGTATTTGATAATAATAACCAAGTAAAATCGGATATCCTAACGCGTTAACTCCCTTGAATTCGAATCGTAGTTTTTAATTGTTTTTAGTTAATTCGTAATTTCTAAAATATTGTTATTCCAAATAGAATTAGGTTGAGTTAATTTTGGTAATTGATTTCCATTGTCCTCGTGGGAACGATACTCTACTCACTCTTTATTATTTGTGTTGATCTCGTACACTTGCGAGTTGCATAAAATCCGCATCAAGTTTTTATAGGGAGTTTTAGAAAAGATTTTGCTTATCGTATAACATGCGGAATTGGGTTTCAAAAATTTTTCTTATATTGAAAACTTTTTTCAATCAGGAACGAGTTCCTGTACATATGCAGAAAAAGACTTTAGAAACTACATACATTTTTCTTGATTTTCTTTTTCTGATTGTTCGATCTACCACCAGATCTTCCGAGCTATGACCCACGGTCTGCCAACGTGTGTGTGGGCACGTCACAGCAAGAGATGGAGGTCACGTGAAAAGAACGCTGGCCGAATCCTGCAAAAGAGGCGAGAGTCAGAAAAAATATTTTTTTTCTTTTCTCTCTTTGATGGCCGAACTCTCTTTCTTTTTCACTTGTGTGCTAGGTTCGGTTTTTCCTAACTATATAACACTTATATAGTAGTCCTTTAGGGTTTTAGTTTGACCAAGTCAAAATAGGATTCTAAATCCTATTTATTTTTAGTCTCCCTAAAGATTTAAACCTGTGACTGTTACGCCCTTTTGTACCCGTAAGTATACGAGGTCGGCATAAGTAATACAATGATGAGTAAATTATCATCTCCACGGAGATATTTAGGCGTTGGGTACTAAAAATAACTAAGCCTATTTCTATTTGGATAATCGAAAGGTTTAAAAGAACGAATTAAAAGATAAAAATATTAAGACATAAAAATAAGCAAACAACCAATATGAGAGATTAGTTAGGGTATTTGAATTCTCCTAATCCATCCAATTGAGTTTCATGAAAGCACATTGTTGTAGTTTAATTATTCATGTTGATGATCGTGTTTATCTAAATTATCCAAAGTCCCCTCTCGAGGTAAATCAGATCTATTCCACATACACTAATATCCTATCTCTCGATGGTATATCCAATTGCATGAAAATGCATTAGTCACAATAAACACCCTATATGATCACACAAGCAAATTAGTATGTCTCTATCTAATTCTACTTGTGGTAGACATTACATCGAACACGTTGTTGGCGTCTCCTCTCGGTACATAACACACAACCAATTTATCATCTAAATGTAGGTCTTCACATTCAAAAGCATTAAGCACAATAATACCACTCAACAACATAATAATCAACCACAACAAATTAAACAATCAGTTCATTCAATCTTCATAGAATAAGATCCAACAAAACCCTAACTTACAAGTTTAGTTCATAACCAAAGATTTACAACTAAACATGTTTTCTAATTAATAAAGAGAGTTACAAGCAAGAAAATAAAGAAGGAAAGGGATAGAAAAACTCTAGGTGTGATGAACTTTCGTCCTCCTCCTCTTGTGAATTTGTCTAGCTTCCACTTTCTTCAAATCCAAGCTTGATGGTTAGATTTTGGCTCAAGGATTAAATCCAATCCCTCTTGGTTACAAAGTGATCTTCTTCTCCCCTCTTTGCCTCTTCTCTTCTCTCTTGGTCTCCTCTTGGTCCTCTCCTTAGTGCCCTAGCCGAACTCCCATTTTTTAGAGCCCTTTTTCTACTTGTAGACATTGGAAATAAGGTTTATCGCGTCGCCATCTCGACCGTGGGTTGCTACCGCTGGTTGCGACGCTGTGGTCGCGGTGCTCACTGCCAAAAAATTGAAGTTTCATCACGACCGGTGTATTGCGACCAACGGTCGCGGTACTAGGTCGTGGTGCTCACTGGTCCAAATTTTAGGATTGCGTACTGTTACGAAAATGACTATAACTTCCTCTAGAAAACTCCAAATCACTAACCATAAAATGCATTGGAAAGTAGACATCTATATATTTCCATACATATAAAGGTCGAAACCCAGTTCATCCTCTAGAATTTATGACGGCCTCCGAAACATGACTCATGACTTAACTCTCGACATGAAAGTCTTGAGTCTGCGCACTGTTGTGAAAATGAGCATAACTTCCTCTAAAAATCTCGGAATCACAAACCGTAAAATTTTTCGGAAAGTAGACATCGTGTCCTTTCCAGAAATATAAGGCTCGCAACCCAATTCTTCTTGTAGAATATATGGCACCCTCCAAAAGATGACAGTTGTGCATTCCCAAATCTTCAATTTAATCCACCAAGGCTCTTCAATTACGCACAAAACCTTATTACCTACACACTAGATAAAAACATTAAAAACAACCGATAATTACCCGAGAATGGAACACAAGTAGGTGAATAAAGGTACTAGTGAAGGTCCATTTTTGATCAAGAAATGGAACCAACAAATACCCCCAAACCTAACTTTTGCTCGTCCTCAAGCAAAATCGGAATGAAACAAAAATGCAAACAAAACGAAAGGAAAACAAAATAGAAAACAAACAACTAGCATAAACCACTTTCGTAGGTAACACAATGACACTTAGCATGTGCCACAAGCCGTTAAACCCCTAGGTGGCCCTAGTGGACGAGTTATAGTCTCGTGAGGGTTACCAGCTATGATACCCACAAACATCCTAAGCTAACCACACCATATACATAATTAAACATCAAATTAAGTATATACACAAACACAAAGGCATAAGAATAGTACAAAATCAAAAATCCAAAATACTGCCAATAAGTCTAATACACCCTGTATCATACAGGACACTGACATGCAATGCATTTATAACAGTCAATCCTTCCATATTAATAAGCCACTGATGTAATTCGCCTGAACTCTAGTCTCACCAGTTTTCACTCAATGACACTCAGAACCTAGGCAATCACACTTTCAACTGCATACGACTAGAATTTATGAGCAAAGAATTTCAAAATATGCCGTACGCATCAATAATTAGAAAGAACGCACACATTTAACAAAAGGATCTCATGAAAGATATCAAATGCTAAGAACAGAAAAATCCGTGTATATACATGTCAAATATTACAATCAAGTTTCCTAAGGAGATCAACAGGTCTTTATATGGTTGTAATGGGGCTTAGGGTGATTGACTCAAAAAGAATGGAAATCAGGCTCAACTCACTTGGAAACCTATTTAGAGACTTCATAAAATTTTCAATTCGTGCAATTTCTCTCACGATTACCAAATTTGCTCAACTTTTCTTCCTTTCCTCTTCTACACCTTTCTCCTTCAACCTCTTTTTCAACCTTCTTCAATTTTTTTTTTTGTGTGCATTTCACTCCTTTTTCTCAATTTAGCCAACACTTTTATTATTATTATTATTATTATTTTTTTATGTTGGCTATTCTCTTTTTCTGCACATTTCCCACATCCTTTTCATCTTTTTTAACTCCACTCCTCTTTCTCACTCAACACTTACACATTTTTCTTTTAATTGTCTCTAGTTTCCAAGCGTCAAAGGTAACGTCTTATAAATTCGACTAGGATTTTTGGACATGTAGGTCATACAATAAAAGGCTAATATGCGAGTGTTTGGCCACGAATGGGATAGGGGGCACACAATTTATGGACATGAAATAAAGCTATTTAAGAGTTTACACACAATGCCTGAATCATATCTCCAAAATCTACTCAATTGAACATTCAACACAAACATACAAGATTCTTATTATGCAGTTCATTAACATCCAATGCAAACCTATAGTGATCAATCTAATGACAATAAAGCTCAAGAAAGTGTTTAAGAGTATAAACAAAAATTCGCTCAGAATAAATACGTAATAATCTCAAAATCTCACTAAGGGTAGTCTCCACTATTAATCAGAGCTATTAATTGAAAGTTTTCACATATTACAATGCAAAGACGTCAGACCTATATGTTTAGATGCAAAAACACTACCGGTATTATTCCAAATAACAACTTTGTACACTCAAATGACCTAAGTATTTACATATTATTACTCAATTATTTGTTTTAGCATGCATATGGTTTCTTTATCCTAACACAAACACAACAAAACACACTAAAGATTCAAAATATGACACAAAAATACACACAAACCAAAATATCCCCAAATCTGCTGCTCAATTTGCTTTTCGATTTCCACGGTCGTTTCATTGCATTGCACCATAAGATATGGTTCGTGCTCTTGCCATTGGATCTCTGTAGCTAATTGGTTGCTTTGAATCGCCAAGCTTTGAGCATTTGCTTGAGTTTGACAATCAGTAATAACATGCAGCCCTCCACATAAGAAACATCTCAGCGGTGCTCCACAGTCTATAGTCGGGTAGGGGTTGTTCTGTTTAAAGTATAGATAGTTCTTATACTGTTGTTCCTCAGAATGACTCTCAGCAAACGGATTGCCCACCTGACAATCAGTACTCACATGCGGCCCCCTGCATAAGAAACAGCCCAAAGGTGCTTCATAGTCTTTAATAGCCACTTCCTCGGTAAGCTCAGGTGCCTCATACCAAGAATACATTTCTTGTACAGAAAAAGAAAAATAAAATTAATAAAAATAAAATATCTACAAATCCAAAGTAGCTATAGACCTAATCGGTATTGTAGCACCCCCCGACCCGATCCGGCCGGACCGACCCGGGGAGCGCTACTCGGAACTTTCAGAACTTTTCAAAACTTCAATTTTACATTTCTAAATCATTGTGAGCCCATAAATAAATAAATTTTTTTTACGAAAATCCGGCAGAGTACCGTTTATTTTTCGGACTTTCCAAAACCTGTTTTTACACAATCAATTCAATACCAATTTCAATAACACTTCAATAACAATTTCAAACAATTGCGCACTCTGCCGTTTAGTGCGACTTATCAAAATCTTTCATCACAATTTATAAAATAAAACAAATCAGACTTTACTATGTACATTTAAATAATAAAAACAAAACAGAAGTCATAAAATGCTTAATTACAAAACGTTTTACAAAACATATTTACAAATTCCCTGTATATGCATGCTTTCAGTTTATATATACACATAACAAAATATAGCTACCCAACTGTACAATCCTGTGACTCGGTCTGCAATTCTTCCAGTTTTTCAGTCTTTAGCTTCCTCTGGATTCCTGGTACCTACGCGTTAGAAACAAACTAACGCGCTAAGCATAAAGCTTAGTGGGTGTACTAAAATCTCAATATGGAAACATATATAACTTTTAATAATAAACAAATCACAATATATATATGTCAATTCAAATCATGTTCAAAACAATTAAATTTCAGAATCAAAGTATATAATAATTTCAAGCACTTGAACTTCAATAATGAGGTCAATATATAATTTTCAATCAATAAAAGCATTCAATACACTTTTCAATTCCAATCAATTCTGGCCCACTAGAATACTAAACATTCTAGGACTGGAATATGGGTCAATGTGACGTCCGGGGTTGCCCCGCAACAACAGTCACTGATATCACGTGATTGTCCGAGATTGCCCCGCAACAACAATCACTAATATCATCGCGATTGTCCGAGATTGCCCCGCAACAACAATCGCTAGTATCATTGTGATCGTCCGAGATTGCCCCGCAACAACGATCACTAAATCGGTGTGATTGTCCGAGATTGCCCCGCAACAACAATCACACAATAATAACGGCGCAGTACTGCTCAGTAAAACCCAGCTGGTATACCAACCTCCTATATCCATATCTATGTCTAGGTATCCTAGGGCCGTCACAATAAACGTCGAAATAGGTACTCAATCACAATAAATTTTTCAATAAACATACAAATCACATAATATTCTTCAACAAGCATACTCAATTATTTTTAACGAAATCGAATTATTCGAAAACGAAATCGAAGTACAATCTATCACAAAATCAGTCCAAAATAGTCCAAAATAAAGATATCAACATCGATTTTTCATAAACTCAACAATAAAGACAATAAACAATGTTCATACGAAAATCAAATGCGAGAAATCTCTACAAAATCGAAAACGAACCGAAAACAATAACGAAAAACGAAAAATGAAAACGATAACAAAATAATAACGAAAATATTTTCGTAACGATTTCGAAAACAAACGTACACCAACCTCGGTACCGTTTTTTCGTTCGAGAATCGCGGTTCGACGATTTTGTTTTCCTTTCCTTTCCTTTCTCTTCTCTTTCTTTCTTCTTCTTCTTCTTCTTTCTTTTTCTCGCTCTTTTCTCTCTCTCTCTCTGTTTTGTGATGATTTCTGGCTTCCTCGAGAAGCCACTTCTTTTTTTTATATTTTTTTCGCTACCGCGACCGCCGTCGTGACCTGTGGTCGCGGCACCAGGTCGCGATGCTCACTGGAGTGCGCGCACCGCCTTGGTCGCGAGCGCGCCTTGGTCGCGCGAGTGGTCGCGCTGCTCTCTGCCCGTTTTTGACACTTTCATCGTGAGCAGTCCATCGCGACCTGTGGTCGCGGTGGCTGGTCGCGATGCTCACTGCCAGATTTTTGCGTTTTTCACCGCGAGCGAGCCATCGCGACCTGTGGTCGCGGTGACCAGGTCGCGATACTCTCTGGTTCAGTTTTTCAATTTTTATTTTTCATATTTTTCACTATTCAATCCGATCCACTGGAAATCATAAAATAAACATACATGTAATTACATTTACACCCCCTCAAATAGTAAAATTTATTTTTCACATATTTCACATATATCAAAAATTCATCACCCGAAATCCGGGATGTTACAGGTATTAATATCAACACAACTAAAATATCCCCGGCAACGGCGCCAAAAACTTGTTACGCCTTTTTGTACCCGCAAGTATACGGGGTCGGCACAAGTAATACAATGATGAGTAAATTATCGTCTCCACAGGGATATTTAGGCGTTGAGTACTAAAAATAACTAAGCCTATTTCTATTTGGATAATCGAAAGGTTTAAAAGAACGAATTAAAAGATAATATAAAGACATAAAAATAAGCAAACAACCAATATGAGAGATTAGTTAGGGTATTTGAATTCTCCTAATCCATCCAATTGAGTTTCATGAAAGCACATTGTTGTAGTTTAATTATTCATGTTGATGATCGTGTTTATCTAAATTATCCAAAGTCCCCTCTCGAGGTAAATCGGACCTATTCCACATACACTAATATCCTATCTCTCGATGGTATATCCAAGTGCATGAAAATGCATTAGTCACAATAAACACCCTATATGATCACACAAGCAAATTAGTATATCTCTATCTAATTCTACTTGTGGTAGACATTATATCGAGCACGTTGTGGAAGTCTCCTCTCAGTACATAACACACAACCAATTTATCATCTAAATGTAGGTCTTCACATTCAAAAGCATTAAGCACAATAATACCACTCAACAACATAATAATCAACCACAACAAATTAAACAATCAATTCATTCAATCTTCATAGAATAAGATCCAACAAAACCTTAACTTACAAGTTTAGTTCATAACCAAAGATTTACAACTAAACATGTTTTCTAATTAATAAAGAGAGTTACAAGCAAGAAAATAAAGAAGGAAAGGGATAGAAAAACTCTAGGTGTGATGAACTTTCGTCCTCCTCCTCTTGTGAATTTGTCTAGCTTCCACTTTCTCCAAATCCAAGCTTGATGGTGAGATTTTGGCTCAAGGATTGAATCCAATCCCTCTTGGTTATAAGGTGATCTTCTTCTCCCCTCTTTGCCTCTTCTCTTCTCTCTTGGTCTCCTCTTGGTCCTCTCCTTAGAGCCTTAGCCGAACTTCATCTCTTTAGAGCCCTTTTTTTCTATTTTTTAGACATTGGAAATAAGGTTTATCGCGTCGCCATCACGACCGTGGGTCGCTACCGTTGGTCGCGACACTGTGGTCGCGGTGCTCACTGCCAAAAAATTACAGTTTCATCACGACCGTCGTATCGTGACCAACGGTCGCTGTACTAGGTCACGGTGCTCACTGGTCCAAATTTTAGGATTGTACACTGTTACGAAAATGACCATAACGTCCTCTAGAAAACTTCAAATCACGAACCATTAAATTGAATTGGAAAGTAGACATCTATATCTTTCCATACATATAAAGCTTGAAACCCAGTTCATCCTGTAGAATTTATGACGGCCTCCGAAACATGACTCGTGACTTAACTCTCGACATGAAAGTCGTGAGTCTGTGCACTGTTGTGAAAATGAGCATAACTTCCTCTAGAAAACTCGTAATTACAAACCGTAAAATTTACCGGAAAGTAGACATCGTGACCTTTCCAGAAATATAAGGCTCTCAACCCAGTTCATCTTGTAGTATTTATGGCAGCCTCCAAAAGATGACAGCTGTGCACTTCCAAATCTTCAATTTAATCCACCAAGGCTCTTCAATTACGCACAAAACTTGATTACCTGCACACTAGATAAAAACATTAAAAACAACCGATAATTACCCGAGAATGGAACACAAGTAGGTGAAGAAAGGTACTAGAGAAGGTCCATTTTTGATCAAGAAATGGAACCAACAGTGACCTTTTGGACTATTAAAATAATCTAATTATTTTAATTCTTTTATTCCAGTCATTATTTAATCACATGACCTCATATTTAATAAATAGAATTAATAATTCATAATTATTAATTTCTATTATTTTATTAAATATTTAATTAATTAAATAATCACATTATTTAATTATTCTCTTTTATTTAAAACGCATTACTTTCGTAACACTATTAATTGGACCATCCAATTAATCTACCGCGACCCTCGTTACTAACAACCATAAGGGCTAGCAAGAGGACCTAATGGATCCACAGTTTTGAGCTCCAATAATACTTAGTAATATTAATTAAAACTCTTTAATTAATATTTCACGATTATTAACCTTGGAGTTATTCCACTAAAAACCCAAGGCTGCACTCTCAAAACTGTAGACGTGTTTATACAATCTGAAGTCTCAGTGTCCATTGATATAGCTAATTGCATATAGTGTGATCCTTCACAAATAATTCCTAACTAGAGCTGGGTCATAAAGTCCATTATACCCCTCTAGAAATATCTTTTCCTTTAAGTACCATTAATTCTCTAATGAACAATTAAATTCTGTCTTCCTCACGGAAGAAGGAGAGCGCTCATAATCGTTCAAGCCCTGAATTAACCCTTAAGGGAACTACTCATCTACTTCAATCAAGAAGGAGTGGATTCCACTATTGTGTTCAAACCTTCCCAGCCACAAGCCAAACCGCAGCTCCAAGATACGGAGGTATTGGTCGAGATTCTCATCAACCTCACTCATGGTAAATCAAAAGCCACGATCTAACCTGAAGGAGTCGATAAGACACTCAGGATTAAGATCATCTATAAATAGCCATCGTTTATCGATTATATATAAATCTCATCTACTAACGGATCTTGGTAAGAGATTCATATAAATCGTGGCCCAGTCCTATATGATCTCATCATATAAGGTGCCTCCATTCTCATGTCAACTACATGAGCGGTCTAGGATAAGACCACCGTACTTTACAGAATGGACTGCAGTAGTAGATCAATCACAAACAAAGTACCCAGCTTTGTTCGCTTTTTACGGACTCTTTAGATTGCACGTCTCAAAATCAATCCTCTCTGTATATGACCATCATATACTTATTATGAGATTACATCTTGCAATCTAGGATGTTCTTGCACAATACGAATGTATTACTGAATATAAAACATTTTATGAATTTGAATGATAATCTGAATAATTCTTATTATTGTCTTTAACCATTTACAATTACAAGCTTTAGGGCATAAATCCCAACAGTTTGGAATTTTTTTTTTATTTTTTATTTAATTGCTTTTCTTTTGACTTTTTCAGGTAAGTTTCGCATTGCATGAGACGTACGAGAAGCGTAAGACCTTATGAGCTCGAACCTTTTGATCTTGAAATCAAAAGAACTCTCCATCGACGTTTAAGGGAAGTCAAAGCACCAGCTGTAATGGACAACCCGGAAAATCCTGAAGCTAATCTTGGAGCACCTAATGTTCCGCGTCTTCTTAGGGACTATGCTGTCCCTACTATTGATGGAACTCTTTCTAGCATAAGGAAACCAGCATTGGCAGCAAATAATTTCGAGATTAAGCCTGCCATCATCCAGATGATCACAACAACAGTCCAATTTGGAGGTATGCCACATGATGATCCTAATACCCATCTTGAAATTTTCCTCCAAATTTGCAACACCTTCAGACATAATGGGGTATCAGACGATGCTGTTCGATTGCGTTTATTTCCATTCTCTTTACGGGATAAAGTGAGAAGCTGGTTAACATCTCTACAACCGGGATCGATCAATACATGGGATGAGATGGTTCAAGCTTTTCTTGCCAAATATTTTCCACCAAGCAGAACTGCTAAGTTAAGGAACGAAATCACCCAATTCACACAGTTTGATGGTGAGTCACTCTATGAAGCCTGGGAGAGGTTTAAGGAGTTACAAAGGAAGTGTCCACATAGTGGATTGCCAAAGTGGTTAGTAGTGCAAACTTTCTACAACGGGTTGGGTCCCTCAATCCGTAGTACTATTAATGCTGCCGCAGGAGGAGCGTTAATGGGCAAGGATATCGATGCCGCGTATAATCTCATTGAATCTATAGCATCCAACAATTATCAATGGTCAAATAAGCGGGCCACAACCCAAAGAGTGGCCGGAGTCTATGAAATTGATGAAGTTGCTTCACTGAAGGCTCAAGTGGCAGCCATGGCGAGTCAAATCAATAAATTGACTGTAAATTCTGTGCAACCAGTAATAAGCTACGATTTATGTCTGGGACCACATGCGAGCACGGACTGCCAAGTGGGGAATCCTTTTGCTTTGGGACCTTCTGATTAAGTAAATTATGTACAGAACTTCAATAGGCAACAGAACAACCCATATTCTGCCACTTATAATTCAGGGTGGAAAAATCATCCCAATTTTTCATGGAGCAATCAGCAGCAAGGTAATGTGCGACATCACCACCAGGATTTCAGAATAGGCAGCCAAGCTATCAAGGTGCCACGGGAACTCAATTCTCAGGCCAATAAGAAAAGAAGTCCTCAGTCGAAGACTTGATCTCTGCATTCATGTCGAAGCAAGATACCATAATAATGAAGATGGATGCATGGATAGATGTGCAAGAAAGTTCTATAAAGCAAATTAGCCAAGCAATACAACAATCTCAAGTTGCAATCCAGAACCTGGAGGTTCAGGTTGGCCAATTAGCAAGGGGTAGCCAATTAAGGGCACAAGGAGCTCTTTCGAGCAACACTGATACAAATCCGAAGGAGCATTGTAAGGCGATAATGCTGAGAAGTGGCAAACAAGTAGATCAACCTGTGGGAGTACAAAAAAAAGATAAAGCAGCTCGTAATATCCAACTAAAAATGAAGAAGAGGAGAAAGAGAAGGAGATTAATGGAAAGGAGGATCTCCCCGAGACCTCTTTTGACTTACCTTCTCCACCAGAAGTGAAGGCTTATATTCCTCCTATACCATACCCTCAGCGTCTCAAGAAGCATAAGGATGAGAAGAGTTTTACAAAGTTTCTTGAAGTATTCAAAAAACTACATATCAACATTCCTTTCGCAGAAGCCTTAGCACAAATGCCAACTTACATAAAATTTCTTAATGAAATTATTTCAAATAAACGTAGCTTGGTAGATTTCGAGACAGTTGCTCTTACTGAAGAATATAGCGCCATTATTCAAAACAAACTTCCTCCTAAATTGAAAGATCCGGGCAGCTTTACTATTCCGTGTACCATTGGAAAATCTGACTTTGGGAAGGCATTATGTGATTTGGGAGCAAGTATAAATTTGATGCTGCATTCTGTGTTTCGGAAATTAGGTTTGGGGGAGGTAAAAGCGACTAATGTTACTCTTCAATTGGCCGATCGGTCGGTGAAGTATCCACATGGAATTATTGAAGATGTATTATTCAAGGTGGATAAATTTTATTTTCCGGTTGATTTCATCATTCTTGAGATGGAAGAAGATGTAGAAGTTCCTCTCATTCTAGGTCGACCATTCTTGGCTACCGGAGGTACTTTAATTGATGTACAACAAGGAAAGCTTAGATTGAGAGTAGGAGCGGAATAAGAAGTTTTTAATGTTTTTAAGGCTACCAAGTTTCCTTCTTCTTCTGACACTTGCTTTCGGGTAGATAAAATTGATTCAATGGTGACTGAAATTTTTCGAAGCAAGTATCCAGGTGAACCATTAGAGGCTTGTTTAGTAAATGGATCTACCACAGAGGATTCTAATCGTGAGATTGTCGATTATGCTCTTCGGTTGGACTCAGCGTTATTTCACAATTATAGAAGAAAGTTCGAAGAACTTGGGGAAGGTAAGCCTAAACATCGTCCTTCCATAGAGTAGCCACCCATACTGGAATTGAAGCAGTTGCCGTCTCATTTGAGATATGCTTACTTAGGGGACTCAGCTACTCTTCCAGTAATTATATCCGCATCTTTGAGCAAAATCGATGAAGAAAAATTACTTCGGGTTTTAAGGCAATATAAGACTGCATTAGGGTGGTCTATATCTGATATTCAAGGAATCAGCCCTTCAATTTGTATGCACAAGATTTTGATGGAAGACGATTTCAAACCTTCGGTTGAACATCAAAGGAGTTTAAACCCGAACATGAAGGAGGTTGTGAGGAAAGAATTGATGAAGTTGCTTGATTCAGGAATTATTTATCCCATATCCGATAGTTCGTGGATTAGTCCAGTACATGTGGTGCCAAAAAAAGGAGGGATGACTGTCATCAAGAATGAAAACAATAAACTCATACCTACGAGGACGGTTACGGGTTGGAGAGTATGTATTGACTACCGAAAACTCAACAATGCTACTTGAAAAGATCACTTTCCATTACCCTTCATAGATCAAATGTTGGAAAGGCTTGCCGGACATGCATATTATTGTTTCCTTGACGGGTATTCTGGGTATAATCAAATAGCAATTGCAACCGAAGATTAAGAAAAGACGACTTTTACATGCCCTTATGGTACGTTCGCTTATCGAAGAATGCCTTTTGGTTTATGTAACGCACCAGCTACTTTTCAACTGTGTATGATGGCCATATTTTCCGACATGGTAGAGCAATTCATAGAAGTCTTTATGGATGATTTTTCAGTATTCGGGTCCTCTTTCGATGCTTGTATTTCCAATTTAGCTCTGGTTCTCAAACGATGTGAAGACACTAATTTGGTTTTGAATTGGGAGAAATGCCACTTCATGATGAAAGAGGGAACTGTCTTAGGACATAAAATATCCGCTCAAGGAATTGAGGTGGATAGGGCTAAAATTGAGGTTATTGAAAAGTTACTGCCACCAATATTCGTGAGAGGAATCAGAAGTTTTTTGGGATATGCTGGTTTCTATCGCCGATTCATCAAAGATTTCTTCAAAATCACTATCCCTCTATGTGCTATCCTAGCAAGGGATCAGCCTTTTAAATTTACTGATGAGTGCATGTTTGCTTTCAACAAGCTGAAGAAAGAACTCATATCTGCTCCAATCATGACCGCACCGGATTGGGGACTCCCATTCGAGATCATGTGTGATGCAAGTGATTTTGCAGTAGGAGCAGTTCTTGGGCAGCGAATAGACAAGAGGCTACATGTGATTTACTATGCCAGTTGGACCTTAAACGACGCCCAAATGAATTATGCTACCACAGAGAAGGAACTCCTTGCTGTTGTGTTTGCTTTTGATAAATTTCGATCATATCTTGTAGGAGCAAAGGTTATAGTTTACACAGACCATGCAGCGATCAAATATCTGATGTCTAAGAAGGATGCTAAGCCGAGGCTGATTAGATGGACACTCCTCTTGCAAGAATTTGATTTAGAAATTCGGGATAAAAAAGGGTCGGAGAACTTAGTGGCAGATCATTTGTCACGCCTTGAGCAAGAAGATCAAGAAAGCAAAGCGGACACTCTCATTAACGACTACTTCCCAGATGAACAACTATTTTTAATCAGTGAGATCATAACCCCCTGGTTTGCTGACTTTGTTAATTTTTTTGGCGAGTAATATTCTTCCACCAGATTTATCATTCCACCAAAAGAAGAAATTTTTTGCGGATGTTAAGCATTATTTTTAGGACGAGCCCCTGCTCTTCAAATGTTATTCAGATGGAATGATTAGGCGATGTGTTCCGGAAGAGGAGATGCGTGATATTCTCCATCACTATCATGCATTAGAATGTGGAGGTCATTTTAGTGCTTCTCGAACGGCGGCAAAGGTGTTACAATCAGGATTTTATTGGCCAACTTTGTTCCGTGATGCCCGAACTTTTATATCTACGTGTGACAGATTTCAGCGGACTGGTAATATCAGAAAAAAGGATGAAATGCCCCTAAATAGTATAATTGAGGTGGAAATTTTTGATTTATGGGGTATTGATTTTATGGGACCATTTTCGGTTTCCGATAACAGTCAATACACTCTTGTAGCAGTGGATTACATGTCCAAATGGGTAGAAGCCACCGCAACATCTACCAATGATGCAAAGGTAGCGGTCAAATTCTTGCGAAAATAGATTTTCACGCGTTTTGGTACACCAAGAGCTATTATCAGCGATGAAGGGTCACATTTTTGTAACCGGCAATTTGAGAACTTACTAAAGAAATATGGGGTATCGCATAGGGTGACGACACGATATCATCCTCAAACCAGCGGTCAAGTGGAGGTTTCTAATAGAAAAATCAAGCATATTCTTGAGCGGACTGTGGGGAGTTCAAGGAAAGACTGGTCAAGGAAACTTGACGATGCACTGTGGGCCTATCGAACAGCATTCAAAACCCCAATAGGAATGTCTCCATATCGGCTTCTCTACGGAAAGGCCTATCACCTCCCGGTGGAATTGGAGCATAAAGCATATTGGGCTATAAAAAGTCTTAACCTTGACATGGAGGTTGCGGGGGAGAAACGACTTCTACAACTTAACGAACTTGAGGAATTTCGACATCAAGCTTATGAGAATGCAAAGATTTACAAAGACAGAACGAAAAAATGGCATGACAAGAATATCAGGAACCGAGAGTTTCGAAAAAGGGAGAAAGTTCTGTTTATAATTCAAGACTCCGATTATTTCCTGGAAAGCTCAAAAGTCATTGGTCAGGGCCATTCACAGTGGTCGAAGCTTTACCATATGGGACCGTGGTGATCAAGAATAATAACAGTGAACCATTCAAAGTTAATGGTCACCGACTCAAAGAATATTTGGAAGGAGAACCAGTTAAGCTCAAACCATCCGGTGATATGAGTAACACGACTTAAAAACCGGGCATAGTCGAGCCACGACTATAACTAAGGCGCTTATTGGGAGGCAACCCATGTTCTAAGTCGTTGATGCTTTTGTTGTAGTTTTATTTGTTGTTAGGATTTTATTTAATTTGTGATTAATTTTTGCTTAACTTAGATTGTGATAGTGGTTTTTGATTTATTTTTGTTTCTATTTTCATGCATCGGTGGCGCTAGCAAAGGATGTGCGACCCCAGATCGCGCTTTGAGCTAGGATGAAGTTTGACGTAAAGTGCGTGAAAAAGGAGCATTAGGTGGCGCGAGCAGGACCACGCGACCCCAGGTCGCGCTCCTTGCTAGTGCCCAACCGACGAAAATACACGCCTAAGCGAGAAGCAAACCATTAGGTGGCACGAGCAGAAAAGCGCGACCCCAGGTCGCGTGTCTTGCTCGCGCCTACCTCTGGTGTGTTAAAATAACAAAACAGACAGCGCGAGCTCCCCACACCAACACCAATCGCACACTCGATCGCACCCACTCCAACACCAACCGTGACCTTCACACGCAAGCTCCCCTCTCGCACAATTTCACATCAAATTTTTCTCACAATCATGCTAATGGAAACTCCAACAAGGTAATTGATTTTCATTGTCCTCGTGGGAACGATACTCTACTCACTCTTTACTACTTGTGGGAACCATAGAGTAAGATCCATCAAAACCCCAACTTACAAGTTTAGCCCATAATCATGGTTTTCAATAATTAAACTAAATTAAATTAACTAAAACAATTAAAATAAAATGAGACGGATTCAATGGAGGATAATGCGAGGTGGTCACACGGTTCCAATCACGGAAATGGAAAACATATTGATTATTATTAAGCACATAATATCATGAGATAAATCACATAAAATATATTCATAAACAATAAAATCCAAATCCGTTCACGGTTCCGAAAATCACCTAACAATAGTTCTAACAACTCAAAATCATAAATGAACAATCAAAGGAAGATTAATGAGATGAAATACAACCCATCGAAGCTCTCAAGACTCGAAGTCCCGCTTTGGTCCGGGTTGAACTTCTCCGCTTTCGATCTTCGTCTTCTTCGATGAACACTTACGATCTAGAGATGTTGTGATGATTTGTGATGCTTGGGATGTGTTTGGGAGGAGCAAGGAGGGTGGAGATCACCCTTGGAGCAGCTTGGAAGCTGCTGGACTGCACTACCACGAGCTCTCCCTCCCTCTTCAGCTGCTACGCCACTTTATTCTTATAGCAGCCCGTTAGGGCTGCGTTTTTCCTTCACCGCGACCTGTGGTCGCGGTGGCTTGGTCGCGGCCTTCACTGGACCGCTGGGAACTGCTGGATCGCGATCTGCACCGTGAGGAGCACAGGTCGCGCTCAAGCTTGCCTTGCCCACTGCCACCTTTTCTTCTCCATCGCGAGCTACACCGCGAGCTGCTGTGCTCGTGGCTGTCCTCGCGCTGCTCACTGCTAGGCTGGTTCATCATCGCCGCGAGGTGGAGGACACGAGCACAGGTCGCGGTCGAGCTCGCGCAGCTCACTGGTTTGGCATGGGCGTCTTCATCGCGAGGAGAGGCGCGATGGAGCTGTGCATGGCGTTGCGTGGGTTTTTAATTTTTTGTTTTCTTTCTTAACCAAAACGACGTCGTTTTGGACCAATGCTTTGGTCCAAAACGGCGTCGTTCAACTTAAGACCCAAAGCCTTAGGTGCAAAACGCACCGTTTCACTAATGGCTGGGTTAACTTCCTAAAATTGCAGTTTTGCCCCAGAACTTTGTTATTCTTTCATAGATGCCCTTCCCCAAAGTTACTGAATTTATACGTTTTCCCCAAAAATATACAAAATCATCACTTAGGTCCCTAAACCTGCACACTCAAGGAAAACACATCAAAATCACCAAAAATACTCAAGAATACAATTAAAAGATACGGTTTAAGGGTCGTAAATATATGAAAATAAATGACCGATCACCTACCTCTGGTGTGTTAAAATAACAAAACAGACAGTGCGAGCTCCCCACACCAACACCAACCGCACACTCGGTCGCACCAACTCCAACACCAACCGTGACCTTCACACGCGAGCTCCCCTCTCGCACAATTTCTCATCAAATTTTTCTCATAATCATGCTAATGGAAACTCTAACAAGGTAATTGATTTTCATTGTCCTCGTGGGAACGATACTCTACTCACTCTTTACTACTTGTGTTGATCTCGTACACTTGCGAGTTGTATAAAATCTGCATCAAGTTTTTGGGCAATTTCCAATCTTCCTATTTTATATATAAGAGTTTTCGAATTTTGGAGTGTCATTTTGCACCTAAAGGCAAGTAGTGTGGGAATGTGGTGAACTTGATTGGCGATATTGAAGTGTTTATGCTAGTGGGTGTAGTGAAGTTGTGTATTCAGAGTTGATTTTACTAGGATTGCATTTGTTTGGGCAACTATAAACGGGTGCGCACCACGTGTTCGTAAAAATGGTCAAGATAAAAAATGCAAATTTTTCTTCCATGGCTTCTACCTCAAAGATACCAATCCGCGAAGGGAAAAAATGAAAGAAGCAGAGAGTAGTCCAACCCAACCCAGAATTTTCGAAAAGAATGGCTGCCATAGAACAACGGCCACTTTGGTTGGAAAGGGGAATTAATGTGGCCGAACTTGAGCATACTTCGTTCCCCCATACCATACGAGAAAGAGGTTGGGAGCAATATGTGCAGCGTCCAAATGACTCCAGTGAGGGTCTGGTGCGAGAATTTTACGCTTCCATGATATCGAATATATATGAGGAAAGGGGTATAGTGATGGTAGGGGGAGTTGAGGTGTCTATTCAGCCATCCGATATAAATGAGTATTTTAGTTTAGTTGATCAGCCAGAACTACAAAAAGGGCTATCCGAACATCAGTACTTCACTAGTTTTAACACCAATATGGCAGCTAGTCTTAGGATGAATGGCGAGTCAATTTGGGATTACCGCCGGACAGACCTGAAGTGCTCAGAGATCCATCTTGATTTTGCCTTATGGTTCATCTTTTGCAACCACTCCATCTTGCCCACGCGCCACCGTAATACTATCCCTTCTGAGGCCGCTGAAATACTCTACAGCCTGCAGCATGTTCTCCCTTTAGACACTGGGCAAATTATTCATTTGGAGATTTTTCGTGCAGGGCGTAGTAGAATCGGAGTTCTCACTTTTCCTTGTTTAATTACTGCAATGTGTGTGAAAGTAGGGGTTGAAGCCTATGGTGGACACCAGAGTCCCATGGGGAATATTGGGATCCGAACATATAACGACCAAGCATCTATTCGCTGCATACCTCGTATTCCCTCCGGTCGTCGTCGTACCCATGGTAGACCCATAAAGGAAGATGAAGCACCTGCTGTAGACCCTGAGATCCAAGAGGACAGCCCCGTGCAGGTTGGATTGGCAGACATCATGAAGGCTGTTCAGGGCCTCGGAGTCCGATTCAATAATTATACAATCCAGATGAATGATCAGTTTAGTCGGATTGGAGGGTGTCTAGATCAAATTGATGGACGATTACATCACGTGGAAGGTAAATTGGAGGCAATTGACCAAGTAGTGTGGCTCCAAACTTATGGTCGTCAGCCTAAGGGTCCGACTGGGGATGTGAGCGTGAGTACTAGAGCGGACCACACTCGCCCATCTATTTATGAGTATTTTCTTTGTGTGCGTTTTAAACTGTTATCGTTTCAACTTGCTCTATATGCTTATTTCTTTTACTTTGTTTTTATTTGTTCATACTAACGACTTCGCGCATGTTTAGACTATTTCCAAGTATCTACTCTCATCTATGGGCTTTATTGAGTTTCGAATTCTCTATTTTGTGTTGTTATTCTTTTATTGACTAACATTGAGATCAATGTTAGATTTAAGTTTGGGGGTAGGAATTCGAACTTTGGTGCGTTGTTAGTTGAATTTGTTAAAATATGATGCTTAGACATATGATTGTACGACCGTTCTGCAGGCAGTGTCAATAATCTTTTATTAAAGTAAGGCCTTAGAGAATTTTTCATTGTTCGGTATTTAATTAGCCATATCTTGATATTATAGTGGAGAAACAATATGTTTGAAATGCCATGATTAATAGTGGAGACTACCCTTGTGAGTTTTTGAGTTGTTATCGTTTTATTTTGAGAGGGTTTTATTGTTTCTACTCCTATACACTCTCCGTGATAATTTTAAAATAGATTGATCTCTATAGGTTTTGCTTTGGATACTAATGAACTCTATTTTAAATAAATTCACATGTGTGCTATGCTTTTGAGTTGGTTGATTCTTGAAAAGTGATGTAGGCTATGTGTGTTTTTAAACCGAGTTAAAGGCCATAATTTCCAACCTTTGTGTGTGCTCCATTATCCCCGTTGAAGCCATACATATGAACCATTTTCTTGCATCTCCCACAAAATCTGTATCCAAGCCTTTGTACTATTAGCCTTACCCTTTGAGCTTGGGATCATTTGGAGATGAATCATAGGAAAGAGAAGAGAATTTTCAAGAAAAGTGTTGAAGGTAAGAAAAGAAAATAAGGAAATCAAAAGTGTTCAAGTCAATTCAAGTCAGGTTTCTATATAAAAAAAAAAAATTTGAGAAAAGAAAAGTGTCAAGCTTGATGGCTTGAAGGCTTGATTCTAAAAAAAAAAAAATTGTGCTTGAAAAGAAATGTAGAGGTTTGTCGAAGTTCGAATAAATCTCTGTGTTTGTGATCCTAAGTTCTTTTTGAAATCCGGTTTCCGTTCTATTTCTTAACCTCCACCCTTGGCCCTATTACAACCGAGAAAAAGACCTACTGATCTTTTGATGATTCCAATTTAAGAGTATGTGTGTGCATTGTGATTTATTTCGTTCTTAGTGTTTGAATCTATTCATGAGATCTTTTGCATAATCTGAGCGTCTTTCTGTTTTCATACTCGTATGAGAAGAAAAATTTGATTTTTATTGTGCATAAACTCCAATTCGCATATATTTGAATGAGTGTATAAGCCTAGGTTCTAAGAGCTATAATGAGAGATTCCATGCGAGATGTAGAGTCGAGGCGAATTATATCAATGGCATTCGAATGTGTTTGTTTTGAGATTATGATAACTGAAGCATTGGTTAGTTAGATATTGTTTGATGTTTAATTCCATAGACCGAGCTTGAGTTATTAAGTATGTCATGCATGAATGAGTCTTCGACAGTATGTTTTAAGTAAGTATTTCAATAAGTTCAACGTGCAGGGATTACGTTTGTGGGTGTCGTATCTGTAAACCCTCAAGAGACGCAACTCCTCCTACTAGGGACACCTAGGGGTTTAAAGGCTTATGGCACATGCTAAGTGCCATCGTGTTTACCTACGAAAGTGGATTAGGATAGTTTACTTTATTTGTTTATTTTTGTTTTGCGTTTTAATTTCGTTTTGATTTTGCTCGAGGACGAGCAAAAAGGTAGGTTTGGGGGTATTGATAATGTCATATTTTGCATGATTTTGCGACCCCAGTATTTATCGTTTTTGCTCGATTCTTGAGGGAAATTGGACATTTTGATGTGTTTATTTAGTGTGCAGGTGATATTCGATGATTGATGATGTTTTGGATGATTTCGGATCAATAGACCATAAAATCAAGTTGAAGAGCAAGTCTAGGAGGCGCTACCAAGAGGCGCTACCTCAGGTAGTGCTCTTAGGTAGCACCTTTTGGTGGAGAATTCGCCCATCAGGTGGCGCTACCAAAAGGCGCTACCTCAGCTAGCGCTTTTCTTCTCCATCAGGTGGCGCTACCAAGAGCCGGTACCTCAGCTAGCGCCCTCAGTTAGCGCTTTTTGGCACGAAGTTATGTGATCGTTTCCTTCTCAAATTCTTCATTAAGGAAAGTTATATCCTTCTCAAATTCTTCATTAGGGAAAGCTATATTCTTCTCAAATTGTCATTGGGAAAGCTATAAATAGAGACTCAATCAATAAGAAGAGGGGGTTGAAAATTCTAGGGTTTGAAAGCAACATCTTCGTTTCGCATCGCATTCATCATCAACTTCGCATCACCTCATAAAGCAATCGATTGGGAATCAACGAAATTTTCTAAGATTTCTTCTCCTTTACTTTTTCGTTGTAATTAGTCATGCTATGATTTAAGAATATTATTGCTTTATTCTTTTACTCAAGCATGAACTAATTTTCCATAGTTAGGATTGATGATGGATCTTGGTTTATTAATTATTGAATACAATTGAGGTTTTCTATTTAGATTTGTTATTGATGTGTTGAATAGATATTACTGAGTTTATTGCTTTCTATTGTGTCTGATCATCACTTAGAATCATCATAGGTGGTTGGGTTATGAACCGAGAGGAGACGCCCGCCACGTGCTCGTATTAATGTCTATCACATACTAGATTACATAGAGATATAGTAATTAGTTTGTGTTGCTTGTTTTGTGTTTATTTATTCTTAATGTGTTGTCGCGCACTCAGTAGTCATCGAGAGATAGGGTATTGGTGTGCGATGGAATAATTCTAATAATACTCGAGAGAGATTATTGGTTAATCTAGTTTAAGCACGCATTCAACCATCGGTAATAAAATCTAGATAGTAACTCATGAGTGTTTGATAATAATAACCAAGTGAAATCGGATATCCTAACGCGTCAATTCCCTTGAATTCGAATCATAGTTTTTAATTGTTTTTAGTTAATTTGCAATTTCTAAAATATTGTTATTCCAAATAGAATTTGGTTGAGTTAATTTTGGTAATTGATTTTCATTGTCCTCGTGGGAACGATACTCTACTCACTCTTTATTACTTGTGTTGATCTCGTACACTTGCGAGTTGCATAAAATCCGCATCAGGCATCTGAGCTAGGGCCTCTGCAAAAGGAATATTAATGTGAAGTTTCTTAAAAATTTCAAGAAATTTGGCTAAGTTTTTATCATTCTTGCGCTTCTGCAGCCTTTGAGGAAAAAGATACAGGAGGCACATATGCCTTGACTTCTGGGACTGGCGGAGGTGATTCATCACTCTTATCATCATGACGGACTGATGGAGCGGAAGATGACTCAACTCTTGCTTCATTCTTTTCAATCTTGTTCTGTGAGTGATCTCTTCCTGCTATGTTGTCAACTTGCTTCCCACTCCTCAAGGTAATTGCCTTTCACTGCTCTTTGGGATTGACTTCAGTATTGCTGGGTAGGGTGTCATGAGCTCTACTCTGTGTCTCTCTGGCTATCTGGCCAATTTGTACTTCGAGCTTTTGAATGGCCGCTTAATTCTGCTGTGCTACATGGTCAACTTTGCATTAATTTTCACATCCATCTTCTTCATTGCATTGTCTTGATTGTCCATCATGGAATCAATCTTTGTCATGAACTTGACCAATATGTCTTCTAGCGCTAGTTTCCTCTCTTGCTGATTGGACACTTGATTCCCTTGAAAATTGCCCTGATTCTAAAAACCAGGCGGAATAGGCTTCGCATTGCTATTCTGCTATCGATAGCTCCATGAGAAATTTGGGTGATTTCTCCAACTAGGATTGTAGGTGTTCAAGTAGGGATTGTTGTATGGCTTATTGAAGTTCTGCACGTACTGTGTCTGCTTTGCACTACAACCACCTGCAAAAGAACTACCTATCATGCAATCTGTACTGATGTGTGGTCCTCCACACATGTCACATCCTGGAGTAGCTGACTGAATAGAATTTACATTCCATTTGTTGATCTGGCTTGACAAAGAAGCCACTTATGCTTTGAGTGATGTGATCTCGTCAACTTCGAAAGCTGTTGCTGGACCCCTTACTTTTCTGGGAGCTGCTCTCTTATTTGCCCACTGATAACTATTTGTGGACATCTCTTCAATCAAATTGCGAGCAATATCCGGTGGCTTGCTCATTAAAGCACCACTGGCGGCTGCATCTAACATGTTGTGGTTTTGTTGTGTGAGCCCATTGTAGAATGTCTGCACTACAATCCAATCAGGTAAACCGTAGTGCGGGCATTTCCTCATCGAATCCTCGTATCTCTCCCAGGTGTCATATAACGATTCCGTCTCAAATTGCCCAAACTGAGTGATATCATTTCTCAGCTTTGCTGTTCTCCCTGGTGGAAAATACTTGGTGAGGAAAGCTTGAGCCAGGCCTTCCCAAGTTGTGAAAGTATTCGGCAGCATTGAATTCAACCATAACTTAGCTCTATCCTTCAATGAGAAAGGAAATATCCGCAGCCGAATCGCATCATCATACACCCCATTCTACTTGAAGGTGTCGAAATCTCTAAGAATCTTTCCAAATGGCTGTTAGGATCATCGTTCGGCATACCTCCAAACTGAACAGTGTTCTAAATTATCTGGATGATTGCCGGCTTGATCTCAAAATTGTTTGCTGCAACTGAAGGTTGTCGAATGCTCGAATGATTTCCCACCATGGTAGGAATGGCATAGTGACGCAATGCTTTCGCATTCTCCGGATTTTCTTGTTGCTGCAGTTGGTCATCCATGGCAACTTGCTGTCTTGCTTGTCTTACTCTCTGAATAAGCGTTCGTTCGATTTCTGGGTCAAAGGTTTCGAGAGGCTTTGAATTAATGCATCTCGTACTTCTCATACACAGATAGAACTACCTACAAAAACAAAGAATTAAACAGGTAAGAAAACAAAGGAAAAATAAAATGAAATAAAACAGAAAAAAATAGCAAAAATTCCAGATTAGTACTAAACTAAGTAGTTATCAATATCAACTATGACTAAACCGTCCCCGGCAACGACGCCAAAAACATATTATGCCTTTTTGTACCCACAAGTATACAGAGTCGGCACAAGTAATATAGAATTGTGAATTACGATTATCGTTCCCATGAGGACGATTAGAAATTGAATACTGAAAATAACCAGTCTAATGCTATCTAGAGTACTAATTTAAAGGTTGTGATAGGTAACTTGTAACCTAAGTAAACTATAGGACTAGAAACTAGAAGGTATTTCTTACCAAAGGTAAAGATAACTAGGGAATTCGATTTAACTAACTAATCCTAATGATGTAAGATAACTATGCATAGATGTTCAAGCCAATGATTGATGGTCATGTTATATAGCTATTCAAAGTCCTCTCTCAAGGCAAATCGAACCTATTCAACACACACTAACACCCTATCTCTCGATGAATGTCAAATATATGATAATGCAATAAACATGGAAACATATTAGATCACATAACTTACACCAATACATCTCTATTTGATTCCTAAGCTATGGTGTTAATTTATCGAACACGTTGTGGGCGTCTCCTCTCGGTACTTAACCAACAACAACAAAATATTGGATATTGGTGATCAAGCAATACACAATCAATGAAGTATTAAATCAACACTCAATCAAATAACTTGAATCATCCAAGCATTTATTAATCTTAACCAAAATTCATAATAAGTTCCATCATCATCCTTAGTATAGGAAATTAGTTCATGACTAGAAAATAAAAATACATAAAATTCATCAAGAACATCATGAGCAAAATAGGCTAAAGAAAAGAATGGTGAAAGAAGAACTCTCGACGGCTGGACTGTCGTCTAACACTATCTCGGCTGAGATTCTTCATGCACAAATCCAATTCCTTTGAGCGATTGAAGTCGTCCGGCAAATCGATCCGATGGGTAGTCTCCTAGGCCTCGCTAAGAATTTGGCCCTCGCGACTTGCTCAACTCACGAGTAAGTCGCGAGGTAAGTCGCGTGTGTCTCGATCTCTGGCTGCTCTGATGGCTTTCGCAACTTACCCAACTCGCGTGTAAGTCGCGAGGCAAGTCGCGTGTTCCTCTGTTCCTTTTCCTGAATTTTGTCCTCGCAGGTTAGCAAAGTCGCGTACAAGTCGCGACCCTAACTCGCGAGTTTCTCTAGATTTTGCTGAAAAGATATCTTCGCGCGGTGGCAATTGGCGAGCGATAGTTCAATGTACGATTTAGGCTGCAATCACCCGAAGTCACCAACGGAACCTAAATAATCTGCATACTCAAGAAAACCATTAAAAACATCCCATAATCGCCTGAGAGCGGGCAAAAGCACAAAGATAAGAGGCTCTATTTCTGGCAAGAAATGGTGCTAACAGTCAAGAGATTCATATGGTTAGTAAAGTTTCTACTCTAAAGATTCGTAAGAAGGTTAAGAAGTCACAGAAGAAAAAGCAACTTGGACCTACTAAGAAGGAGACCAAGAAAGTAACCAAGATCAAAGGAAAATGCTTCCTTTGTGGTGAAAAGGACATTGGAAAAGAAATTGCCCAAAATCCTAGAAAAAGAAAGAAAAAGGTAATTTTTATTATCTAGAAACATGTTTTCTGGCGGATTCTACAAATTCTTGGATCTTAGACTCTGGAGCCACTAATCATGTTTGTTATTCCTTATAGGGGTTTCAGCAAAGGAGAAAACTGAATAAAGATGAATTCAACTTGCGGTTAGGCAACGAAGCGTTGGTATCCGCCAATGCAGTGGGAGATATTAGAATTAGTTTAGATTCTAGTTGGTATTTGGATTTAATAGACGTTTATTATGTACCTCAATTAAAGAGGAATTTAATTTCAGTTTCTTTGAATAAATTTGGCTATTCTGTTACTTTTAATAAAGGCTTTATTATTAGTAAGAATAACAAGTTTATGTGCAAAGTAACATTAGAAAACGACTTGTTCCATTTACATAAAAATATCTCTTATATATTAGATACTGAATCTAATCATAAAAGAGTAAAACTATCAAAAGATGAAACCTACCTATGGCATTTACGCCTAGGTCATATTAATCTTGATAGGATTAAAAGATTGGTAAGTGATAGACCTTTGAGTGACTTAAAGGTCAATGATATACCAACTTGTGAATCTTGTCTACAAGGAAAAATGACCAAAAGGCCGTTCACTGTTAAAGTTATACGAGCTACTGAATGTTTACAAATGATACACACTGATGTATGTGGTCCTATAAGCATTTAAGCTAGAGGTGGATATGAGTACTTCATCACTTTCACGAATGATTATTCAAGATTTGGCTATGTGTATCTCATGAGACATAAGTTTATGCTTTTCACATGTTTAAAACATTTAAAGCTGAAGTAGAAAATCAGCTTCAGAAACACATAAAAATCTTGAGATCTGATCGTGGTGGAGAATATCTATCAGGAGAGTTTCAGCAATATCTTATTGAAAGTGGAATAATTTCTTAGTTTTCTGCACCATGAACACTTCAACAGAATGGGGTGGCAGAAAGGAGAAATATTACTCTTTTAGATATGGTTAGATCGATGATGATTAATTCAACGCTTCCTAATTCTTTTTGGGGATATGCTCTACAAACTGCAATGTACATTCTAAACGATGTACCATCTAAGTCAGTTCCTAAAACACCACATGAGTTGTGGACTGGGCGAAAGCCTAGTTTACAATACTTAAGGATATTTGGATGTCCTGCACACGTGTTGAAAGGTAAGACAGAAAAGATGGGAGTCCCGTTCAGAAACATGCATATTTGTGGGGTATCGAAAAGGAATGAAAGGATATTACTTCTGTAGTCCTACAGATCTTAAAGTATTCATTTCGACGAACGCTAAATTTTTGGAAAAGGACTATATGAATAATTTCGTGCCTAAAAGTAGAATTGTCCTGAATGAGCTTTCAGGATATACAATTCCACATGAGGTTTCAAGACCAAGCCCAATTGTAAATTTCGAACCATCACAAGATCAACAACCTACCATTCCTCGTTGCAGTGGGAGGGTTATTAAACAACCCGATAGCTACATCGGTCGAGGAGAATCTATCGAGAATCTCCCGGACGACGATGATCCCTATACATACAAGGAAGATATGGAGGATTTTGATTGTCGTCAATGGCAAAAGGCAATGCAATCCGAAATTGAATCTATGTTCACAAACAAAGTCTGGACTCTTGTAGACTTGCCAAAAGGGATAAAACCCATAGGGTGCAAGTGGATATACAAGAGAAAAAGAGGTATGGATGGTAAGGGGGAAACCTTTAAAGCTAGATTGGTAACTAAAGGTTATACACAGAAAGAAGGTATCGATTACAAAGAAACCTTCTCTCCTGTAGCCATGCTTAAATCCATTAGAATACTCTTATTCATTACAGCATCTCTAGACTTAGAGATTTGGCAAATGGACATCAAGACAGTTTTCCTTAATGGAAGTTTTGATGAAAGCATCTATATGATGCAACTAGAAGGATTCATTGAAAAAAGCCAAGAACAAAAGGTATGCAAGTTGCAACGGTCCATTTATGGATTAAAGCAAGCAACCAGATCCTGGAATATAAGGTTTGATCAAGCTATAAAAGGTTTTGGATTTATTCAGAACCTTAATGAACCTTGTGTATACAAAAGGATCAAAAGCGACAAGTTGGTTTTCCTAGTTCTTTTTGTTGATGATATACTGCTCATCGGAAATGATGTAGGTGTATTGACATCAGTTGAAGAATTGTTAGCAAAACAATTTGATATGAAGGACATAGGAGAAACAAGTTATATTATTAGCATCCAAGTTATTAGGGATAGAAAGAATAGAACGATTGCATTATCCCAAGCTTCATACATAAATAAAATCTTGTCTAGGTTTTCTATGCAGGATTCCAAGAAAGGTCTGTTACAACATAGGTTTTCAAGCATGGAATCAAGCTTTCGAAGGAGCAAGCTCTTAAGAACGCGCATGAAGAGTAATTCATGAGTAGGATTCCATATGCTTCCGCAGTTGGAAGTCTCATGTATGCAATGCTCTGCACTAGACCAGATATATGTTTTGGTGTTGGCATAGTTAGCAGGTTTCAATTGATACCAGGCCCTGATCACTGGACGGCAGTCAAGCATATTTTCAAGTATCTCAGGAGAATGAGAGATCATATGCTTGTATACTCTGGAGGGGATTTAATTCCCGTTGGGTAAATAGATTTCGATTTTCAATCAGATTCTGACTCCAGGAGATCCACATCAGGATCCGTGTTTACCCTAGGAGGAGGAGCAGTCATATGGAGGAGCATCAAGCAATCTTGTATTACTGATTCCACTATGGAAGCTGAGTATGTTGTCGCATGCGAAGCTGCTAAAGAGGCTATATAGCTCTGTCAATTCTTGATTGACTTGGAAGTGGTTCCCAGTGTGAATAAACAGATCACCATCAATTGTGACGACAGTGGTGCGGTGGTTAATTTGAAAGAATCAAGAAGTCATAAGAGAGGAAAACACATTGAAAGAAAGTATCATCTATTAAGGGAGATTATGTATAGGGGAGACATGACGGTTGCCAAGATCGTGTCAGCTGAAAATCTAGCGGATCCCTTCACAAAGGCTCTACCACAAAAGAGTTTTGATGGGCACCTAGAGAACATAGGAATAAGAGATATGACACACTTGCTATAGCGCAAGTGAGAGATTGTTAGGATTATGCTCAATAGCAAGAGTGTAATAGTATAATTGATAATATTTTCATATGAATAAAAGTGATTTCTGATATAACGAATATTATAGCAATTATATTAATTGTCAAAAGTAAATAATCATAAGGTCAAGAGACTATGAGAAACAAAAGAATTGTTCGTACATCTGGATATGTATGAGGTAGATACAATTATTTAGTTAGTCTCGAATACGCATTCACAACTTAAGATATAAGGTTGGGCGCCTTTATCTTGTTAAAGTTGTAGATTCTTTTGTTAGCGTTGGAGCGATATCAAATATGATATGATGAGTCTAAAATCATCAAAGTATCTTTGGACAAAAGAATCTAGTGCACTTGGTGCATTGAATACGATCACTGTAGAAAACTTTATCCCCAACCGTCAGTGGATAAAAGTATTCAACTGAGACAACCGGAGAGTCTATCTGAATCCTGAGATAAATGATGGACTTATGGTTGCACGCGTTATCATTTGAGCTATTAATGAGTACGATTATGTCGCATAGTCTATCCTCGATGGTTTGGTGGTATTCACATGTATATCGATAGAAGACATCATTTATAGAAATGGACATCGTGACTGCATTTAGCAAATGTAAGTAGAATACCATCATATGAATGTTTTGAGGTGTTGGATATTTAAATCTTTACGTAAAGTTTTCAATAGTGGTTATTGAAAAATGACTTCTGGACAAGTCAAAATATCCAAGTTCGAAAATATGGTCATATGAGTAAATATGGTAACTTGGAGAACTATAGACGGTCTATTATTTCTTGGCGATTACTGGTATTTTTCATGAGGATACATTTTCTCCATCTAGGTTGTCTAGGGCACGAATTAGTATGCTCACTTATTCTATCTTTATTTAAGAGTTCAATTTTAGTTCTTTAGTGGAATGAACTAAAATTAATGGATCGGACCTAAGTGAATCATTTGTTGATTGTGATTAGGTTGTGTCTATTGGAGCTTAAATTTAGATAGCCTGCCAAGATCCCTCAATCCACACGAACTTGAATGGATCACTAGTTGTAACACCCCTTAACCCAATTCACTCGAACCGAATTAGGGAGCGCTACTATATACTAAAATCTAACTTTTATTTTTATATAAACATAATTTAAAACTACATTAAAAACAATTGAAAGTGGTCTAAATAAATTTTCGAAAATCTTGTCAGAGTTTCCTCTGTTTTTCTGACTTTGCAAATACCTGTTTACAATTAAAATTCATAAAAATCAACTTTCAAAATTTCAAATTACTTTTGCGCACGTTTCCAAATATAGTGCGACTTCCCCAATCAATTTATCACAATATAATTTATAAATAGTCAAATAACATAAACATATAATAAAATATTTATATAGCGGAAGCTCCTCAAATATGTACAAACAGTTTCTGTATATGCATGCTGTATCAAAACATATATAATTATTACAAAAGGACTACCAAATATTTAGGAACGATGTGACTCTGGATGTGCTCTTACAGTCTCTACTCTTCTTTCTCTTTATCTCCCTTGGAACCTCTATTACCTACGTGTGAGAAAACTCAACACGCTAAGCATATTGCTTAGTGGATGTACACAAAATTGTATATCCAAATATACTATATCAAATACTTTTATCAATTTATCGGACATAAATAACATATATCAATATAATATATATGGGGCTTATGTCAAATCAAATCATATACTAACAAATATAATATTCAAAATCAATCAACAGACAAAATCTTCATAATTTCTCAAATGCTTTCATATAACAAATCAATTTTCAGACTGGGCTCCTGACATATATAACATAAGTTATCAGACTGGATTACGGGTTGTTCGGCATCGAACACACAAACGGGGCCACCCACCGAACATCATATCAGAATAGAATACCAATGGAATCACCCGCTGTAAATGTCCCATGACAGAATTCAGAACCCTAGAACCGGCACTTTGGGCCTGTACTATCCATAGGGTGGCACAAACAGAATATATCGGCAGAGTACTGTTCAGACAGAAACCCAATTGATATGTCAACTTCCTATATCCATATCTATGTTTATACACATTAGAGCCATTTCACAAAACGTTTTTGCAAATCCAGTGTCAACATATTTCATTTCTTTCAGAATCATTGAATTCAACTTTCAATGTATTCAATTTCGATTCATATCGATATATCTATATTTTTGAAATTCAAATTTCATCAAATATCATATAACGGAAATATACAAATATATTTCTAAATCAATAATCACATCAAATCAATCCAAAAATATATTCAAACGTATTTCATAATCCCATATTGAATCAAAATGCCCCAAAATCATTTTCCGATACATTTCACAAATATTATATAATTAAAATCACTTTCAACAATATATTTTCATAACAATATTAGCATCAAAACGTATGAAAATCAATTCCAAATATTATTCACAATTAAAATTTCGGATATAAATTATATTTCAAGAATTCGCAATTCACATCAATCCGAAATTGGTTTCAAACTATCAATTCTACTCAATAGAATTCAAATAATTCAAAAACTATAAAATTCGATAATTCTGAAAATTTCTGAAAAATCAGAATTTCAAAAACGAATGTACATCGAACTTGGATACCCTTTCTTCCTCTTTTCCTTCTTCTCCTTCTCTTTTCTTCTTCCTTTTCTTCTTCTCTTCTTCTTCTTTCCTTTCTCTCTCTTCTTTCTCTCTCCTCTTTTCTCTCTTCTTTCTCTTCCGTTTGCTCTGGTTTCTGTTCTGTTTATGAGCTTTTGCTCATCTTCTATTTTTATCTTCAATTGGCACCGTTTCAATCCACTCGGTGCTATTTTTTTTTTCAAAATTTCTGACTGTCACGACTTGACTCACGACTTGCAAGTCGCGGCTCTAGTCGCATGTTTCTCGGGTTGAATTTTTCTCTTGGCCCTTGCGACTTAGATGTCGCGGCTCTAGTCGTAATGCCTACTGTCCTTGTCTTCCAAGCATCGTTTTGGACCGTTCCAATTGGTCCACTTGTATTCCCATTCACATACTCATTAATAATTAAACAATATTTTTCATATATATATTCAAAACTGAGGATGTTACACTAGTTATATACTACCGGATCATTTATTTGATCCATCTTATAGAATTGTTTTTTTGGAATTCTTTCCAAAAGTTTTGAGAGGTGCGTTCTTATATTTGATCAAGATACGCGGTAACTCGTCAAAATATGTGGAATGGGCGGCCAAGGATGTGTGATCCCTTGGGTGGGCCTAAGGGATATTTTTAACATCCCATAAATATATTGATAATATAATTAGCACATTTATTTAAATGGGGCTGTTAAATTATATTAAATATATTTATTTAAAGGCATGTGGACTTGTTTCTTTTTGTAAGAAGGAGTCTAGCTCACATGTGGACTTTTTGTGGAGATCCAATGAGATTAATAAAATATTAAAATAAAATTTGGCCTATGCCAAAAGGGTTGGGCGGCAACAGCTAATTATTTTGTTTTTATTTTATTATTTAATTAAATGGTAATTAGTTAATTATTTAATTAATTAATTGTTTAATTAAAGGTCAAAACACTTTTCTTATAGGAATTGGATTTCTAGTTTCATGCTATTTGGTAATAGTATGATAAGTATTAAAAACCTTATTTTATAAGGAGATAAATAAAACGAGTTATTTATCAAATCAAATTAGGAAGTTTTTGATATTTATCAAAATTCTAGAGTTGACTATTAGTCACTTTTAGGAAGTTTTGATAAGTCATTCTAATTCTCAATTATCCTTTAATAATTATTGGATAATAGTTTCAAGAGATGGAATAGGATTGAACTTTTGGTTTGATGGTTTTTGGGTGAAACACAAATCCTCCTTTAAGGAGAATTCGGCCACCCTATATAAACCACCATAGGGAGTTCGTCCAACACTAGTTCCTTTGATGCAAGTTTTGAGTTTTTTATGAGCTTTAAGAAGTCAAGAAAAAAATTCACCATCTCTAGAAAAAAGTGTGAGAATTCGCCCGAGAGAAAAGAGAGAAAGAACAACGTGCTCTTCGTTTCCTCAGGAGGGTTTTGAGTGACTAACGAAAAAGACAAGTTTTTTATTTCTCATCCTCAGGTACACAATTCAAAGAAAAGGAGCCCACACTCCAAGGTTATCCACATTCGTGAAGGATTGGAAAATCTTACGGTTCATAATCGATGCAACATCAAGCCTCATGTAATTCAAAAGGTATATTACCTTTTATTATATATTTAATTAACTATGGGTTAAGATTGTTCTTTTTGGAAAAAAATTTTAAAACGTATCAATGTAAAAATATTTGTTTTTTGCACCTTCCGCTGCGCCGTACTCGCCGTTTTTCCTACACCTGGGTCCATTCGCACATGGTCAGAGGTGTACAACAAGTTTATTGGGAAATTCTATTCCCATTAGAAGACCGCAGAGTTACGAAGCAAAGTTGCAACATTCGCCTAGGGAGATGGAGAGTCGTTCCATGAAGTTTGGGATAGATTCAAGCTGTGACTGATCTAGTGCCCTCACCATGGCTTTCCTCTAGAGCTGCAGAATCAGTTCTTCTATGATGGGCTGACTCTGAATTGTCAGGCGATGGTCAACAATGCTGCAGAATGAGCTATGCAGGAGAAAACAATGAAAGAGACATACGAGCTCTTCGCAATATTGGGCATCAATTCATAACAAAAAAGGATCAGAGGGAAGACCTAGGGTGTCTATAAAGTGCACATTAATGCAGGATGGGAAAAATAGATGGCAGAGCTGGGTAGACTAGTGAAGAGTTTGGCGACCATAGCTTGGCAACGACCGGGAGTTGTGTGCTCCACATGTGGAGTCGGTAGGCACGATTTTGCTGTGCATCCATCTAGAGAGACCTTCCCGGAGAATGTGCAAGAACAAGTAGACAAAGGAATGGTCTCTACTCCAGCCATTACAACCCAGGATGGAGAAACCATCCAAACTTCTCCTAGCGAGATAATCAACAGCAGTATTACGGATACCAGCAACAAAACAAGTTTAAGCTTCTGTATCAGTCTCAGATTCAACAAAATATGCAAGACTCACATGATCCACCACTACAGCAAGTAATGCCAACTTTGGAGGATAAATTTGAAAAATTCATGCAGGTATTCCAGCAGAATCAGCAGTTTGATGAGCAGAAATTCCAGCAACAGGAGGCTGCAACACGGAAATTAGAGGTGCAAGTTGGCCAGTTGGTTGTAACCCTGTAGAACAGAGCACCAGGTGTTGGCACCATTTCTTATCGAAAATGGGGCCTTATCTCTTCTTGCGTTTGTCCGATTTTGGGTAATTATTTGGTATTTTTGATGTTTTCCTTGAGTGTGCAGGTTTTCAGGACATTCGAAGAATTCGAGAGATTTCAAGCAAAAGTGCATTGAGTGCTCGCTACTTGCACCTCGACTTGGACCACGACTTGCGCAAGTCACGGTAGTGTAATGTAGATTCAGACAGAGGCACTCGCGACTGAGTCAAGTCACACAAGTCGTGGGCGGTTTAATTCGACCTAATCCAAGTTGTTATAAAAGGAAAACATGATGAATTATTTAGGGGGTTCATCCGTGGTTTTAGAAACAGAAAAGAGAAGAAATAAGAAGAAGAGAGAAGGAGTGCTAAGAGACTAGACACCGGATTGATTCTTCGTTCATCTTCGTCAATCAAGGAATTTAGATTGTCAACGAAGGAGTTCACCAGAGACGGATCAGACGAGAGTCTTCCTGTCGAGAGTTCTTTTTCGTTATTCCTTCCTTTATTTTATTTTCTGTTCATGACTCCATTGTTGAATAATATGTATCGTTTTGATTACCTAGTTATGAACTAGGGATGATGATAAATCTAAATATGAATTTTGATTGAGTATTTATTCATGTTTGGATGGTTTAAGTTATATTGGTTGAGTGGGTTTTTTTAATACTTCATTGATTGCTATTTGATTGATCACCATTTAGCATAATTTTGTTGTTGTGGGTTAAGTATCGAGATGAGACGCCTACAACGTGTTTGATAAATTGCCACCATAGTCTAGGAGTCAAATAGAGATATATTGGCTTAGTCTATGTGATATTTGACATGCTTTTATGTGTTAATGCATTGCCATATAGTTAGTTAACCATCGACAGATCGGGTATTAGTATATGTGGAATAGGTTCGATTTGCCTCGAGAAAGGATATTGGATATTTGATTAGCATGGTCGTCAACCGATTAACTTAGACATCCTTACATAGTAATTTCAAATCATTAGGTAATATTTAGTGAAATCGGATTCCCTAGTTCTTTCTAGCTTTGATTAAAATCCTTTTTGCTTTTCAATTTCATAGGTTATTTAGGCTTAAATCTAGAACTTCATCAACATTAATTTAAATTATTCATATAGAGATAAACTTAGTTAATTTTAGTAATCAACACCTTTAGCATCCTCGTGGGAACAATACTTAGGCTTTCATTAAATTACTTGTGCCGACGCCGTACACTTGCGGGTAACCTAAAGGTTTAACAAGTTTTTGGTGTCATTGCCGGGGATTGTTTTAGTTAGTGTTGATATTAATACCGGCTCAGTTTATAGCTAATTACAATTTTTCTTTTATTTTTGTTTTATTTCTTCTTCGATTGTTATTCTACTTGTTTATTCTCTCGTCCTTGCAGGTAGTTTGTTCTTTGTATGAGAAGAACAAAACGTGTTAATTCAGCACCTTTTGAAGATTTCGATTCAAAGATCGAGTGCACTCTTAGACAGAGAAGAAGACAAGCAAGACATTAACTTGCTATGAATCCACCACATGACCCACCATACCAGGATCTAGAGAATGTCAAGGTTTTGCGCGACTATGCCATTCTTACCATGGAAGGAAACCAGTCAAGCATTTGACGACCTACAGTTGCTGCAAACAATTTCAAGATAAAGCCAACCATTATTCAGATGATTCAGAATCATGTCTAGTTTGGGCGGGTTGCCAAATGATGATCCGAACATCCACTTAGAGAGCTTCTTGGAGATCTGTGACACCTTCAAGCATAATGGGGTGTCATATGATGCAATTCGACTGCGGATTTTCCCTTTTTCTTTAAGGGGTCGAGCTAAACTGTGGTTGAATTCTCTACCGCCGAATACCTTCACAACTTGGGAAGCACTTGCTCAAGCTTTTCTCGCCAAGTATTTCCCTCCAAGAAAGACAGCAAAGCTCAGGAATGAAATCACTCAGTTTATGTAGTTTGAGACAGAGTCTTTGTACGAAGCCTGGGACAGATACAAGGACCTGATGAGGAAGTGCCCACACCATGTCCTTGAAGGGAGTTTTAGAAAAGATTTTAATTATCGTATAACATGCGGAATTGGGTTTCAAAAATTTTTCTTATATTGAAAACCTATTTCAATCAGGAACGAGTTCATGTATATACGCAGAAAAAGACTTTAGAAACTACATACCTTTTTCTTGATTTTCTTTTCTCTGATTCCTCGATCTACTACCAAATCTTCCGAGCTATGACCTGCGGTCTGACAACGTGTGTGTGGGCACGTCACGACAAGAGATGGAGGTCACGTGAAAAGAACGCCGGCCGAATCTTGCAAAAGAAGGGAGAGTCAGAAAAAACCTTTTTTTCTCTTTTCTACTCTCTTTGGTGGCCGAATTCTCTTTCTTTTTCACTTGTGTGTTTTCTTGATTTTTCCTAGTATAATAACTTTTATATACTAGGTCTTTAGGGTTTTAATTTTAACCAAGTCAAAATAGAATTCCTAATCCTTTTTTATTTTAGTATCCCTACAGAATTTAATAATTGACTATTAGGACTTTTAAAATAATCAAATTATTTTAATTCTTTTATCCTAGTCATTATTTAATCACATGACCTCATATTTAATAAATAGAATTAATAATTCATAATTATTAATTTCTATTATTTTATTAAATATTTAATTAATTAAATAATCACATTATTTAATTATTCTCTTTTATTTAAATCGCATTACTTTCGTAACAATATTAATTGGACCCTCCAATTAATCTACCGTGACCCTCGTTACCAACAACCATAAGTGCTAACAAGGGGACTTGATGGACCCACAGTTTTGAACTCCAATAATACTTAGTACTATTAATTAAAACTCTTTAATTAATATTTTATGATTATTAAACTCAGAGTTATTCCACTAAAAGCCCGAGGCTGCACTCTCAGAAGACGTGTTTATACAATCTGAAGTCTCAGTGTCCATTGATATAGCTAATTGCATATAGTGTGATCCTCCACAAATAGTTCATAACTAGAGCTAGGTCATAAGGTTCGTTATACCCCTCTAGAAATATCTTTTCCTTTAAGTACCATCGATTCTCTAATGAATAATTAAATTATGTCTTCCTCACGGAAGAAGGAGAGCACTCATAATCGTTCAAGCCCTGAATCAACCCTTAAAGGAACTACTTATCTACTTCAATCAAGAAGGAGTGGATTCAACTATTGTGTTCAAACCTTCCCAGTCACAAGTCAAACCGCAACTCCAAGATACAGAGGTATTTGTCGAGATTCTCATTAACCTCACTCATGTTAAATCAAAAGCCACGATCCAACCTGAAGGAGTCGATAAGACCGATTAAAAGACCTACTGATCACTTGATGACTCCAATTTAAGAGTTATGCATGTCTTGTGAATTCTGTCGTTCTTGGTGTCTGAATCCGTTCAGGAGATCTTGTGCTTAATCTGTGCATCATTTTATTACATTTGTCTTATGCGAATCTAATTTTGAACTTTATTGTGCTTAAACTCAGGTTTGCATATGTTGATGAAAGTGTTGCCTAGGGTCTGAGCGTTTTAAGTGAAATTACTTGAGAGGTTTAGAGTCGAGGCGAATTACATCCTAGTAATTGGTTGAATGTCTTGTTTTTCGTTTAAGGTTCATAGAGTGTTACTTGTGCATAGCATGCAGTGTGAAAATTCGTGACTGGATGCTTTCAGTTTAATCTTGTTGTTTGTGCGAATAATTGGTCTTGACAGTAGTTCATGCTTACCACGATTTTGGTTTATTGATGTTCAAACGGTGCGTTTGTGGGTATCACCGCTGGTAAACCCTCACAAGGCTATAACTCGTCCACTAGGGACACTTAGGGGTTTAAAGGCTTATGGCACATGCTAAGTGCCATCGTGTTACCTACGAAAGTGGTTTAGGTTAGTTAGCTTAGTGTAGATTTGTGAGCCCTATGTGTTTATGCATAATGTTTTTCCTTTATCGGTTTTTGTGTGTTGGTCGTGTTGTTTTTGTTTTCCATTCTCCCATCTTTGCTCGAGGATGAGCAAAAACCAAGTTTGGGGGTGTTTGTTAGCACCATTTCTTGCCGGAAATGGAGCCTCACATCTCCGTGCTTTTGTCTGTCTTCGGGTGATTATGGGCCGTTTTTTATGGTTTTCTTGAGTGTGTAGGTTTATTAGGTTCTATTGGTAATTTCGGTTGATTTCGGCCGAAAACGTGCATTAAACATCCATTTGCTACTTGCCACCTCGAAGACCACGTTCTAGCAAAGTCCAGAGAGACTCGCGAGTTAGGGTCGCGACTTGCTCGCGACTTTGCTAACTCGCGAGAGCAAATATCAGTCAAGGGGACCAAGGCACACGCGACTTGCCTCGCGACTTACTCACGAGTTGGGAAAGTCACGAGGACAAAACCCCCAGATAAGGCAGAGGCACACGCTAGTTGACTCGCGACTTGGGTCGTGAGTTGCCAAGTCGCGAGTGACGTTTAAGTTGCAGCCCTAGCTTGCCTTATAAAAGAAAACCGGGGATTCTAGAGAGAGAGGTTGGATGGGTTCTAGGAAAAAGAAAATACAGAGAGAGAAGAGGGAAGAATAAGATAGAATGAGGCCTAGGAGACTAGCCACCAGATCGAAGTGAATTTTATCTTCAATCATTTGAGTAGTCAGAATCGTCGAGGAAAACTTCATCAGAGACGGATTAGACGAGAGTCTTTTCCGTCATGAGTTCTTTTCACTTTTCTCTCTTTAATTGTATCTATTTTGATGGATTCTATGTTGACTCTAGTAGATTTAATTTGCATAGTTATGAATTAATTTGATTAACTAGGGAAGATGATGAATCTTTGTAACGAATTTTTTTTTTTTTTGTTTTAGCAGGTGCAAAATTTCATAACGGGGTGAGTCGTATAGAGCAGCTCAGTGCAAGAAGAGAAGTAGGCCACTCAGGGTCAATCCGAACTTTCGTGAGCGCATGAAGAAATTTGAAAAAAGGGGTATTATGTTAGAGCGGAGAATTGATGTTGAGGCGATGGAGGGAACCATGATTTCGGATGTCATCAGGGCTCGACATTGGAACCGTTTTGTATAGCACCCTAATGATGCCAGCGAAAGGCAGGTTAGGGAGTTTTATGCCTCTATGATTCCAGACGATTTCTTCGCATGGGGGACAGTAGTGGTCCAAGGGCAGCAGGTCACCCTCACACCAGAAATAGTCAACGAGTTCTATGGGCTGCCAAATGTGCCTCAGGCACTGGGAGGTTTGGAAGTGTAGGACAAACAGCGCAGCGTAAGCATCAAAAGTGGGTTTGGTACGTTTTAAAAATTTTCCTTCGAAAGAGTGGAATTTAATCCTCAATTAATTAAATATATATAATAAAGGTAACATATCTTGGGTGCGACTATACCAGCACTAATGCATCGGATCCCATAAGAACTCTGAACTTAAGCGTGCTTGGGCGAGAGCAGAACTAAGATGGGTGACCTCCTGGGAAGTCCTCGTGTTGCACCCCTTTTAAGAAAAAAAAAAAAAAGGTAACATATCTTTTGAATCGTGAAGTTTGATGATGCATCGAGATCGAACCCCAAGATCTTTCAATCCTTCACGAACGTGGATCACCATGAAGTGTGGGTTCCCATTCTTTTAACTGTGTACCTAAGGATGAGAAACAACAAAGAAAACTTTTCTTTTGTTAGTCACTCAAAACCCTCCTGAGAAAACGAAGAACGCACTCGAACGGAGAAGTTCTAGCCGGACCGAAGCGGGATTTCGACTCTTGAGAGCTTCGATGGGTTGTATTCATCTCATTATTCTTCCTTTTATTGTTCATTAATGATTATGAGTTGTTAGAACTCTTGTTAGGTGATTTTCGGATTATAAACGGATTTTGTGAGTTATTGATTATGAATATATATTGTTATATTAATTCATGATATATTGTGCTTAGTAATAATCAATATGTTTTCCATATCCGTGATTGGAACAGTGTGACCGCCTAGCATTATCTTCCATTTAATCTGTCTCGCTTTATTTTATTGTTTTAGTTAATTTAATTTAGTTTAATTATTGTAAATCTTGATTATGAACTAAGCTTGTAAGTTAAGGTTTTGATGGATCTTATTCTATGATGATTGAATGAATTGATTGTTTAATTTGTTGTAGTTGATTATTATGTTGTTGAATGGTATTATTGTGCTTAATGCTTTTGGATGTGAAGGCCTACATTTAGATGATAAATTGGTTGTGTGTTATATACCAAGAGGAGACGCCCACAACGTGCTCGATGTAATGTCCACCACAAATAGAATTAGATAGAGATATACTAATTTGCTTGTGTGATCACATAGGGTGTTTGTTGTGACTAATCCATTATCATGCACTTGGATATACCATCGAGAGATAGGATATTAGTATATGTGGAATAGGTCCGATTTACCTCGAGAGGGGACTTTGAATAATTTAGATAAACACGATCATCAACATGAATAATTAAACTACAACAATGTGTTTTAATGAAATTCAATTGGATGGATTAGGTGAATTCAAATATCCTAACTAATTTCTCATATTGGTTGTTTGCTTATTTTTATGTCTTTTATATTTTTATCTTTTAATTCATTCTTTTAAACCTTTCGATTATCCAAATAGAAATAGGATTGGTTAATTTTAGTACTCAATGCCTAAATATCCCTGTGGAGATGATAATTTACTCATCATTTTATTACTTGTGCCGATCTTGTATACTTGCGGGTACAAAAAGGCGTGTCAAGTTTTTGGCACCGTTGCCGGGGATATTTTAGTTGTGTTGATATTAATACCGATTAGGTCTATAGCTACTTTGGATTTGTATATATTTTATTTTTATTAATTTTGTTTTTCGTTTTCTGTACAGGACATGTATTCTTGGTATGAGGCACAGGAGCTTACCGAGAAAGTGGCGACTAGTGGCTATGAAGCACCTTTGGGTTGTTTCTTATGTGGGGGGCTGCATGTGAGTACTAATTGTCAAGTGGGCAATCCGTTTGCTGAGAGCCGTTCTGAGGAACAACAGTATGAAAACTATATATACTTTCAACAGAACAACCCCTACCCGACTATAGACTGTGGAGCTCCGCTGAGATGTTTCTTATGTGGAGGGCTGCATGTTAGTACTGATTGTCAGACTCAAGCAAATGCTCAAAGCTTGGCGATTCAAAGCAACCAATTAGCTACAGAGATCCAATGGCAAGAGCACGAACCATATCTTATGGTGCAATGTAATGAAACGGCCGTGGAAATCGAAGAGCAATTTGAGCAGCAGATTTGAGTTGATCAAGTAGAGAAGGAAGAGAGCAAGAGTTTGTTACATGAAGATGATACATCTATCTTTCCAGAGCCACTTGAGTTATGTCTAGTCCACAGCGCCACTGCGAAAGAAGAAAGACACCAAGATACATACGTTTCTGTCAACCTCGGAGAAGGGAAGCCCAAACCGCCTCCGCCTTTTGAGCAAAACCCGCTCTTGGGCCATAAAAAGATACCTTCGCATTCAAGGTATGCAGTGCTGGGAGAGTCGTCTTCTCTTCCAGTCATTTGGTTAGGATAGTGCGGTAAGCTGATGAGGAGATACCAATTATGGGGCAGGTGGGCGAAAGCTCAAGCGATGAGGTAAAATCTGTATATTATTTTCTTTTATTTTATTTTGAATTTTTTTTAATTTAATTTCTTTTTAGTGTTTCACAACTCTTTCCCATGAACCTTCTTAGAAGTGTTGTGCCTTGTGTTGAAAATTCGAAGTACGGGGGCGTGAGGTTGGATAATGTGATAGTTGTGGATATTTAGGATTGTTAGTTGTGGATACTAGGACTATTGTTCTGTGTTCATGTTTTGTGCGTTTTTGTTTCTGGTCTAGTTTGATTGTTTTTAGTTTTATTTCTAGTTTTTAGTTTTTATTTCTTTATAAGCCCTTTTTCCTCGTACGTAAAGTGTTAAAACATTGAGGACAATGTTTATCTTAGGTTTGGGGGTATTATGGTGTTTGTGTGTTTTGGTGTCTTGTTGGTGTATATAGGCTGGAAACCTAGATTTTTCTCATACGCACTGCGTTTGGAAGACTTAGGCATAGCAATGCCACGTACACCCGTTTTTGAGTCTTTAATTGTATTTTCGTGTTTTGTTGTGTTGTGTTAGGATAGCGAAACCATATGCATGCTTTACAAATCATTGAGTAATAATATATAAATACTTAGGTCATTTGAGTGTACAAAGTTGTTGTCTAGAATAATGCCGGTAGTGTTTTTGCATCTAAACATATAGGTCTGACGTCTTTGCATTGCAATATGTGACAACTTTCAATTAATAGCTCTGATTAATAGTGGAGACTACCCTTAGTGGGAAGGAATGCTCTGACTTCTCTCTAGAATTTCTTTGAGTGTTCTTCTCAATTTTTCTATTCTCTCTTCGTGATTATTATTGATTTCTTTGATGATTACGAGCTCAATTTTCGTTTTCTTTAGTTTTAGGTTTGCTGGTTCGTTTTCTTTAATTTATTAGAAGTTTTTAGTTTGTTTTTACTACTATGGATGATTTTAATGTGGCCAATCTTGGTGGTTTTAAGGCTAATTCGAGCTGCAACTTGTCTTCAACCAATGGAATGAAGGGATGTAGGGTTTTGGTAGATCAAACCCAAAATCTTACTACTGGTGGTGTGAAGAAGGATGGAGACAATGTTTCTTCTTTGATCTCAAATGGAATGAAGGGCTATCATATAGCTGATGGTGGTGTGAAGAATGGTGGAGACCATGTTTCTTCTTTGAGTTTCAATGCAGTGAATGGTTATCATGAAAGGCTAGTCATGGGCTGTCATGATATATCATCTATAGATGGTGGTGTCAAGAAGGATGGAGACCATGTTTCTTCTTCTTCTTCTTTGATGATCAATGGGATAAAGAGCTGTCATGAAGGGGTAATGAATGGCTGCCATGATATACCCTCTATTGTTGATGGTGGTATGAAGGATGGCAACCATGTTTCTTCTTTGAAATTCAATGGTATGAAGGGCTGTCATGATAAAGCTTCAGCTGGAGTTGTTAAAACTGAATTTGGTGATGGTGGTGCAATGGAAAATGTCTCTTTTGGTGTAAGTAGTAGGTCTCTTGAAATGGATGATAATTGTGATGGAGTAAGAGCTGTCTCCAAAGGAAGAATTGGTTGTCTTTCAACTATTTCGGGATTGGACAAGAAGAAAGGTGTGGTTGACATTGGTGACAAGGGTGAAGACTTGTTGAATGAGGTGTTGCATAGAGAAAATAATGGACAAAATTTTCAAATGGTGGTTGGAGACATGTACAATGGGCAAATAATTCAAAGGAGGGATGATTCTCATGGGCGGATTTTTCAACATAAGGATGCTAATATTGACATTAATTGCCAAAATTGTCAAAGGAAGGTGGTTGTTGATGACCTTTCTTCACTAAATAAAAGTATTCAGCAAGGAATGGGGGTAATAGAGTCAAAATGTGGTGCTTTGGGTTCAATTTCAGGTATTGGTAATGTTGGGCACGAAATTGGAGCTCATGGGGCTGATTCTACAAAATTAGATGGGCCAAGGATTAATGTTATTGAATCTTCTTCGAATTATGATGGATTTGGGCTCGCAAGAGATGATAATAGAAAGGAAAAGCTTGGTAACTTGCATTTTGGGTCTGATATGGGTGTAATTGGGCCGAAATCGAGTGCTTTGGGCTCAATTTCGGGTCTTGGTAGCTTTGGACAAGGAGGGGCTGATCTTGAACCATTTTCAACACCTTCTTCCATGCATGATCAAGGGCTGAAACCATCTTATGCTAAGGCTGTCCAGAATTCTTCTCCTATTGCTTGTGAGGTACGATCTTCTACCTTTGAATCCTTACAATATTTTAAACCTACTGAAGAAAATGGAAGAATTAAAGTTAGCCCTCCGGTTGAGGTAGCTATTGAGGGAAGTGAAGAATGGAGAACTTCCTTGATAGGGTACTTTGTGGATAAGCGAATTCCTTTCCCCTTAGTGAATTTAGTAGTTCATAAAATTTGGGGTAGGTTTGGCCTTAAAGAAGTCTTATCTTCGGAACAAGGGTTCTTTATTTTCAAGTTTGATAGTCTTGACCATGCTTGTGAAGTTCTTGAAAAAGGTCCATGGCATATAGTGAATAAATTGCTTGTTCTTAAAAGGTGGCAGCCTAGTTTATGCTTGTTTAAAGATGAGTTACGCAATATTCCTGTATGGGTTAAACTTTATAATCTACCTTTTGAATATTGGACTTCTAAGGACTGAGTTTTGTAGTTAGTGCTTTGGGCATTCCATTACATGCCGATCACATTACATTAGCTAGGAAACGTCTTAGCTTTGCTCGTGTGTGTGTTGAGGTTGATGCTTCGAAGGATGTCATTAATGAGTTTGATATTCAATGTGCTAATGGGGAGTGGAAAACTATTTATGCTGTTTATGAGTGGCTTCGTTCTAGGTGTAATATTTGTAAGGTGTTTGGGCATGCATTGGGTATATGTAAACTAAGTGTTCAAGATTTGGGTGACAATGTGAATCTGGTTACAGGAAATAGAGGGGTTGATGTTCATAATATGAAGAAGAGGCAAGAAGACTCGTTGGGGCCTAAACGACCGGTTTGGGTTGAGGTTAAAAAAAAGAACAAGGGTGGAGAATTATCTACTATGGGGAACAGTGCTAGTGTTCCGCTTGTGCAAAATGTTGATAATCATCTTAATTTAGTGCCAATGGAGGGCAATGACCATACTCTGAATTTGGAAGTAACGGAAGAGGGTACTCATTTAGCAATTCTGGACACTGTTTGTGATGCAGGGGCTGTTCTTTGTAAGGATGGGGCTAATGGTTATGTTAATGACAGGGATGCTCTTTGTGATGATGGGGATGCTCTTTGTGATAAGGATGAGGCTGGTCATGGTGAGGATGGTAGTGATTCTAGTCCCCCTCGTAATGCTTTGGCTTCAAAAGTTAAGGATTCTCTGGAAAAGAAAAAGAAGAAGAAAGGTTCTAGTAGTAAGGGTAAGAAGAATAAGAAGCACTCCTCCCCTAAGGGGGGTAAGTGGAGATAGATTTTTGGGGGTTTCTTTTGATCTTTGTATATTTATTATGATTTTTGGGTGCTGGAATATTAGGGGTCTTAATGACCCTTTGAAGCAAAGAGAGGTTCGCAATTTGATTAAAGATGAGAAATTGTCTTTGTGTGGTTTAGTGGAAACGAAAGTTCTGGAGAAAAATAAAGATGTTATTCTTAAGATCATTGACCGATCTTGGAAGGTGGAGTGCAATTATAATTTTTCCTCTTTGGGGAGGATTTGGGTTTGTTGGAATCCGTTCAATGTTACTGTTTTGGTTGTCGGATCTTCTGAACAAGTTATCCATTGTAGAGTTTCTTCTGTTGATTCTACTTGGGAATGTATGATATCGATTGTGTACGGTGATAATTGTAATGTTCGTAGGGAGGCGTTGTGGGCTGATTTAGTGGCGCGCGGAGTGGAATGGGAGAATAGTGCTTGGATTGTGATGGGTGACTTTAATGCTATTAAGTCTTCGATTGAGAGTGTTGGAGGATCCAATTCTTGGCCACATTGGAAAAACGACTTTTCTAATTGTTTAGCTGAGTCTGGGTTAGATGATCTGCGATTTAATGGGTGCTTCTATACATGGTCTAATCATCGTACGGTTGATCCTATTCTTCGAAAGTTAGATCGAGCTTTGGTCAATTTGAAGGGGGATATTTCATTTCGAGGTTCAGAGGCGCATTTTCTTCCTTTCAGTGTTTCTGATCACTCTCCTATGATTGTTAAGATTGTGGATCTCCCTCGGCGACGGGTGCCTTTTAAGTTTTTTTGATTTCTGGGTGGATCATCCAGAATTTTTATCCTTGGTGGATCGAGTTTGGGCGGACAGGGTGGATGGGTCTCCTATGTTTCAGCTATATAAGAAGCTAAAAAGATTGAAAGTGGAGCTTAAGAAACTTAATAGGGAGTGTTATTCTGACCTGTCTTCTAGGGTACAGCAAGCTAAGCATGATTTAGAGTCTGTGCAATGGGATATTCAGAGGCAGCCTACGAATATTTCTTTACATGGGGAGGAGTCTCGGTTGGTGAAGCTTTATGGTGATTTGAGTAGAGATAAGGAGAGGTTTTTGAGACAAAAGTCCCGGGTTCAGTGGATTAATTTGGGAGATAGGAATTCTAAGTTCTTTTTTCTATCGATGAGACAAAGATGTAGTAGGAGTAAGGTATTATCTCTTACCGATGAGCATGGTAATCGTGTGGAGGAGCCTAGTGAAGTTAAATCAATGGTGGTGAACTTCTTTGAGACACTTCTGAGACAGCCTGCTGGATGCCCTAGGATTGACCTTGATTTAGTGAGGCGGGCTCTCCCGAAGCGTATTTCTGGTGATCAGTGTGCTACCTTGGGTAGAGAGGTTAGTGATGTTGAAATTAAGGCAGTTTTGTTCTCTTTAAAAGATAATAAAGCTCCTGGTCCGGATGGGTATAATGCTACTTTCTTCAAGAAAGCTTGGTCTGTTGTTAGTGATGATTTTCTTCGTGCTATTAGTTCGTTTTTTAGCTCCGGGAGATTGCTCAAGCAAGTGAATGCTACTGTGGTTGCTCTTATTCCTAAGGTTCCTAATCTTTCTAAGGTTGGGGATTTTAGGCCTATTTCGTGTTGTAACACTATCTACAAATGCATTGCCAAAATTATTGCGAATCGTGTTCAGATGGTGCTGCCTGATGTTGTTAGTCCTTTTCAGTCGGCCTTCGTTGCTGGTAGGAGGATTAGTGATAATATATTACTGTCGCAGGAATTGTTAAGGAACTATCATCGTGATGAGGGTCATCCTAGGTATGCGCTGAAGGTAGATTTAATGAAAGCCTATGATTCTGTGCGGTGGGATTTCTTAGTGGCTATTTTACAGATTTTAGGCTTCCCAGAGCAGATGATAACTTGGATTTCTGAGTGCATTTTCACTCCCCGTTTCTCGGTTTCTATCAATGGCGAGTTGAATGGTTTCTTTGCTAGTGGCCGAGGTTTGAGGCAGGGGGATCCTATGTCCCCTTATTTATTTGTGCTGGCTATGGAGGTCTTCTCGGGGTTGATGCCTATTATGGAGCAGGAGGGTCAGTTTGCGTACCATTGGCGGTGTGGGAAGATTGGTATTTCGCATTTATGCTTTGCGGATGATCTTATGGTTTTCTGTAGGGCTGAGAGGGAGTCAATTGCTGCAGTTAATGTTGTCCTTGGTCAGTTCCAAGCTCTTTCTGGGTTGATTCCTAATCCTAGCAAGAGCAATCTTTTTGTGGCTGGTGTGTCTTCTGACATTAAGCAAGAGTTGCTTGGGATTCTTGGTTTTCAGGAAGGGGTATTACCTGTCAGATATCTTGGGGTTCCTCTGATTTCTACTAAGCTTATGGCAGTGGATTGTAGAGTTCTTGTCGACAGGATTGTAGCGAGAGTTAAGAGTTGGACTAGTAGGGTTCTTTCTTTTGCAGGGAGGCTTCAGCTCATTCAATCTGTATTGTTCTCTATCCAGGTGTATTGGTCCTCCATTTTTATCTTGCCTAAGTCAGTGGTGATTAAGGTTGAAACTACTTTGCGTAGTTTTCTTTGGAAGGGTTCAGATTTAGGTAAAGGTGGGGCAAAGGTTGCGTGGTCTTCGGTGTGTTTACCGAAGGAAGAGGGTGGACTCGGTATTAAGAGTGTTGAGTGTTGGAATAAGTCTGCCATAAGTAAGCATTTTTGGGATGTCTGTAGCAATTTGAAGTCTTCTGTCTGGGTGTCGTGGGTTAGATCTACTCTGCTTAAGGGAAAGAATGTGTGGGAGGTTAGGTGCCATGGAGATAGCTCGTGGAGTTGGAGGAAAATTCTGGGCCTTCGGTGTCTTGTACGGCGGTTGATGCAGTTTCGGGTGGGTAATGGGGAGGATATTTCCCTTTGATTTGATTATTGGCATCCGTTAGGTCCTTTGGTGGAGGTGTTTGGGCGACGGATTATTTATGATTCTGGTTTTGGTCTTCATGCTAGGGTGGCGGATGTTGTTCAGGGGAGGGATTGGGCTTGGCCTCGTTCCCTGACCGGGAATTGGATGGACATTATCAGTGGTATCCCTGACTCCTTCAGGCCTAATAACTCTCAAGCTGATACTTTGTGTTGGGTTGAGGACTCTCGGGGGGCTTTCTCTATTCGTAATGCTTGGGAGGCTCTTCGGTCTCGGCAGCCAACGGTGGATTGGTTTAGGTCCGTTTGGCATTCTAAATCAATTCCTAGACATGCTTTCATCTTCTGGCTAGCCATTAGGGGTGCTCTTTCTACTCAGGATAAGCTTCTTGTTTATGGCTTGATTCCGGCTATTCGTTGTGTGTTTTGTGGAGGGAGTTGTGAGGATGTCCCTCATCTCTTTTTTGGTTGTTCTTATTCTTGCGAGGTTTGGTTTACTCTTTTAAGGAAGTGCAGATTACCTCTGCGTGCTCGGAGCTGGGAGGCTACTATTCTTTGGTCTTGCCATTTCCGCGGTCGGCAACTTTGTGGGTGGGTGGTACGTATTATGCTTGCGGCTGCTGTCTATGCTATTTGGCGTGAGCGGAATGCTAAGATGCATGGCGAGTTACCTAAACCTGTTACCATGGTTGTTCGTTCCATTGTTAGAGATGTTTGTATGCGTCTTAATTCCTTATCTGGTGTGGTGCCTTCTCCTACTAATAGGTGGCTCCACCAGTCTTGGGGTTTATCTGATTCTATTTTTTTGTAATTCGCTTGTTTTGCCTTTTATGGGGTTTGTCCCTTTTGCTATCGGTCTGGTGGGTTCTTTTAGCTGTACCCTATGACAGGGTTTGTGCTTAGCTTTTATTGCTTTGCTGTTTTTTGAGTTTCGGTTGGTAGGGGGCCTGTCCCTTGTCTGACCTTGTGATTTTCTCGCTGGGGTATGCCCCTTTGCTTTTGTTTTGTCTCTTTGGTTAATATACTTACATTATCCAAAAAAATAAAGCTCCTGGTCCTAAGTGAGATTTTGAGATTATTGCGTATTTATTCTGAGGGAATTTTTGTTTTTACTCTTATACACTTTCTTGAACTTTATTGTCATTAGATTGATCTCTATAGGTTTGCATTGGATGTTAATGAACTGCATTATGAAAATCTTGTATATATGTTTTGAATGTTCAATTAAGTAGATTTTGGAGATATGATCCAGGCATTGTGTGTGAATTTCTAAATAGCTTGATTTCCTATCCGTAATTGCGTGTTCCCTATCCCATTCGCAGCCAAACACTCGCATATTAGCCTTTTATTGTATGACCTACATATCCAAAAATCCTAGCCTAAATTGTAAGATTACCTTTGACGCTTGGAAACTAGAGACAATTAAAAGAAAAATGTGTAAGTGTTGAGTGAGGAAGAAGGAGTGGAGTAGAAAAAATGATAAGGATATGGGTAATGTGCAGAAAAAGAGATTAGCCAATAAAATAATATATATATATATATATATATATAAAGTATTGGCTAAAATGAGAAAAATGAGTGAAATGCACAAAGTAAAAAATTGAAGAAAGTTGAAAAAGAGGTTGAAGGAGAAAGGCAAGAAAAAAATTTGGAAGAAAAGTTGAATGAATTTAGTAGTCGTGAGAGAAAATGCACAAATTGAAAATTTTATGAAGTCTCTCATTAGGTTTCCAAGTGAGTTCAACCCGATTTCCGTTCTTTTTGAGCCAATCACCCCAAGCCCCTTTACAACCTGAAAAAGACCTGTTAATCTCCTTAGTAAACTCAATTGTAATATTTGACAATGTATATACACGAATTTTTCTATTTTTAGCATTTGATATCTTTCATGATATCCTTTGTTAAATCTGTGCGTTCTTTCTAATTATTGATGCATACGACACATTTTGAAATTACTTGCTCATAAATTCCAGTCGTATGCAGTTGAAAGTGTAATTCCCTAGGTTCTGAGTGTCATTAAGTGAAAACTTGTGAGACTAGAGTTGAGGCGAATTACATCAGTGATCTATTAATATGGAAGGTGTCACGATTATAAATACATTGCATGTTACTTATTGGCAGCATTTTAGATTTCTGATTTTGTGCTATTCTTATGCCTTTGCATTTGTGTATATATTTATTTTGATGTTGAGCTATGTATGTGGTTAGCTTAGGACGTTTGTGGGTATCGTAACTGGTAAACCCTCACGAGACTATAACTCGTCCACTAGGGCCACCTAGGGGTTTAAAGGCTTGTGGCACATGCTAAGTGCCATCGTGTTACCTACGAAAGTGGTTTAAGCTAGTTATTTGTTTTCCGTTAGTTGTGATTTTGTTTTTCTTTCGCCTTGTTACCATTTTACTTCGTTCCGATTTTGCTTGAGGACGAGCAAAAGTTAAGTTTGGGGGTATTTGATGGCTTCATTTCTTGATAAAAAATGAACCTTCATTAGTACCTTTCTTTACCTTCTTTTGTCCCGTTCGCTTGTATTTATCGGATGTTTTTAATGATTTTCTTCAGTGTGCAAGTTGAGGGACCCAAGTGAATATTTTATATAGTTTTGGGGAAAAAGTGTAATTTTAGTAACTTGGTGGAAGGGCCTAGATGAACGAATCGTAGAGTTCTGGGGCCAAACTGTAAATTCAAAAAGTTAACCCCAGCCATTAGTGAAACGGTGCGTTTTGCACCACTGGATTTGGGCTTTAGTGGAACGGCGCCGTTTTGGCACCAAAGAGTTGGTCCAAAACGACGTCGTTTTGGTGTTAAAGAAAAGAAAAAAAAATAAAAGAATGTAGCAGCGTGCATGGCGAGCACACAGCGCGACCCCAGCTCGCTCGCGTTTCTCGTCGCGGTGAAGAAGACTAGCCCAGGCAGTGAGCAGCGCGAGGACGATCGCGACCACCCCAGCTCGCGGTGCAGAAGAAGAAAGGCAGCAGTGTGCAGCGCGACCCAGCAGCTCACTGTCCAGCTCGTAGTGAAGAAATGCAGCATCCAGCAGTGAGCATGGCGAGCTCGAGCACGACCATCCCAACTCTCGGTGCAGAAGCTCCAAGCGGACCAGTAGGCACCGTAACCAAGCGACGCAACCGCTGGTCGCGGTGATGCTCGCTGTAGCCAATTTCCAGCAGCCCTAACTTGCTGCTATAAGAAAAAAACGATGCAGCTCGAGGCAAGGGAGAGAGCTCGTCCAATAACAGTCCCAACAGCTCCCAAGCTGCTCCAAGGGTGATTCTTCACCCATCTTGCTCCTCCAAAACATAACCCAACATCACAAAACACTAAGACATCTCTAGTTTCATGAGTGTTCATCGAAGAAGATGAAGATCGAAAGCGGAGAAGTTCTAGCTGGACCGAAGGGGATTTCGACTCTTGAGAGCTTCGATGGGTTGTATTTCATCTCATTATTCTTCCTTTTATTGTTCATTAATGATTATGAGTTGTTAGAACTCTTGTTAGGTGATTTTCGGATTATAAACGGATTTTGTGAGTTATTGATTATGAATATATATTGTTATATTATTTCATGATATATTGTGCTTAGTAATAATCAATATGTTTTCCGTATCCGTGATTGAAACCGTGTGACCGCCTAGCATTATCTTCCATTTAATCCGTCTCGCTTTATTTTATTGTTTTAGTTAATTTAATTTAGTTAATTATTGTAAATCTTGATTATAAACTAAACTTGTAAGTTAGGGTTTTGATGGATCTTATTCTATGATGATTGAATGAATTGATTGTTTAATTTGTTGTAGTTGATTATTATGTTGTTGAGTGGTATTATTGTGCTTAATGCTTTTGGATGTGAAGGCCTACATTTAGATGATAAATTGGTTGTGTGTTATGTACCGAGAAGAGACGCCCACAACGTGCTCGATGTAATGTCCACCACAAGTAGAATTAGATAGAAATATACTAATTTGCTTGTGTGATCACATAGGGTGTTTGTTGTAACTAATGCATTATCATGCACTTGGATATACCATCGAGAGATAGGATATTAGTGTATGTGGAATAGGTCCGATTTACCTCGAGAGGGGACTTTGGATAATTTAGATAAACACGATCATCAAAATGAATAATTAAACTACAACAATGTGTTTTAATGAAATTCAATTGGATGGATTAGGTAAATTCAAATACCCTAACTAATTTCTCATATTGGTTGTTTGCTTATTTTTATGTCTTTTATATTTTTATCTTTTAATTCATTCTTTTAAACCTTTCGATTATCCAAATAGAAATAGGCTTGGTTAATTTTAGTACTCAACGCCTAAATATCCCTATGGAGACAATAATTTACTCATCATTTTATTACTTGTGCCGACTCCATATACTTGCGGCTACAAAAAGGCGTGTCAACTCTACGTAAAGATTTAATATCCAATACCTCAAAACATCCATATGATGGTATTCTACTAACATTTGCTAGATGCAGTCACGATGTTCATATCTATAAATGAAGTTCTCTATCTATTAACAAGTGAATACCACCAAACTATCGAGGATAGACTATGCAATATAATCGTACTTATTGATCGCTCATATGATAACACTTGTAACCATATGTCCATCATTTATCTTAGGATTGATATCAACTCTCCGATTGTCTCGTGAGAATACTTTTATCCACTGATGGTTGCAGACAAAGTTTTATTTATTGATCCTATTAAATGCACCTATTGCACTAGATTCTTCTGTCCAAAGACACTGCACTTTGATGATTTTAGACTCATCATGTCACATTTGATCCCGCTTAAATGCTGACAAAAAAATCTATAACTTTAACAAGGTAAAGGTGCCCAACCTTTATTTTAAGTTGTGAATGTTGTTCGAGACTAACTAAAGAATTGTGTCTATCTCATAAATATTCAGATGTACGAACAATTCTTTACTTCTTATAAGAAGTGTTTTGTCTGAATTTAAGGCGTTTTTCTTATCAATTGTGCTATAACCAATGCTGCAATATACTTAATACCCCTGGCATTTAACTTAACATGCGGAAGAGCTTGTTTTTTGGATTAACTACGACATTCTCACAAACATCAACCTTTCCTTCGAGAAGAAGTTAACATTACCGTTGGATGAAGTTTCATTTGGGAAAGAACTCTCACTTTGTTGGGCATAAACGTTAAAGTTCGATCTTCCAGGGAAGAACTTAACGTGCGGAAGAACATGTTTTTTGGATAACTTCGACGTTCCCATAAACGTCAACGTTTCCTTGGGGGATAAGTTAACGTCACCGTTGAATAAAGTTTCATTTGGGAAAGAACTCTCACTTTATTGGGCCTAAACGTTAAAGTTCGATCTTCCAGGGAAGGACTTAACATACGGAAGAACATGTTTTTTGGATAACTTCGACGTTCCCACAAACGTCAACGTTACCTTCAGGGAGAAGTTAACGTTACTATTGGATGAAGTTTAGGTTTGGGGAAGAAATCATGGCGTTCAGCGCGGTTTAGTATAGCCGCAGCGTACAAATATTTTTGTGGTAATTAACTCTCGCGAAGGGATATTTTTGACTTTGCACTAGCGAACAATATTCTTTCTGATGCAAATGTCAGCGCGAACACATGCGTTCGCGTCCTCAGATATTGATATCTTTTATCCTTGACATTTAATTTTTAGAAATAAAACATGGTCAACCGAAGAGCTTTGTCTGCATTTAAGGCAATTTCTTTTAACAATTCGCCTATAGTAATGAATCCTGCAATATACTTATATTTAACTTTAGTCGCGCTGAAATATCTATCATGTAAAAATCGTTTCGCAGCCATTATTGAAGGGAGTTTTAGAAAAGATTTTGATTATCGTATAACATGCAGAATTGGGTTTCAAAAATTTTTCTTATAAACCTTTTTTCAATCAGGAACGAGTTCATGTATATAAGCAGAAAAAGACTTTAGAAACTACATACCTTTTTCTTGATTTTCTTTTTTACTGATTCCTCGATCTACCACCAGATCTTTCAAGGTATGACCCGCGGTCTAACAATGTGTGTGTGGGCACGTCACGGCAAGAGATGGAGGTCACGTGAAAAGAACGCCGGCCGAATCCTGCAAAAGAGGGGAAAGTTAGAAAAAAACTTTATTTTCTTTTCTTCTCTCTTTAGTGGCCGAATTCTTTTTTTTTTTTTTCACTTGTGTGTTAGGTCCTGCTTTTCCTAGCTATATAACACTTATACAATAGTCCTTTAGGGTTTTAAATTGACCAAGTCAAAATAGGATTCTAAATCCTATCTATTTTTAGTATCCTTAAAGATTTGAACTTGTGACCTTTTGGATTATTAAAATAATCTAATTATTTTAATTCTTTTGTCCTAGTCATTATTTAATCACATGACTTCATATTTAATAAATAGAATTAATAATTTATAATTATTAATTTCTATTATTTTATTAAATATTTAATTAATTAAATAATCACATTATTTAATTATTCTCTTTTATTTAAATCGCTTTACTTTCGTAAAACTATTAATTGGACCATCCAATTAATCTACCGTGACCTTCGTTACCAACAACCATAAGGGCTAGCAAGGGGACCTAATGGACCCACAGTTTTAAGCTCCAATAATACTTAGTAATATTAATTACAACTCTTTAATTAATATTTCATAATTATTAACCTCGGAGTTATTCAACTAAAAACCCGAGGCTGCACTCTCAGAACTGTAGACGTGTTTATACAATTTAAAGTCTCAGCGTCTATTGATATAGCTAATTGCATATAATGTAATCCTCCACTAATAGTTCATAACTAGAGCTGGGTCATAAAATCCGTTATACCCTTCTAGAAATATATTTTCCTTTAAGTACTATTGATTCTCTAATGAACTATTAAATCCTGTCATCCTCACGAAAGAAGAAGAGCACTTATAATCGTTCAAGCCCCGAATCAACCCTTAGGGGAACTACTTATCTACTTCAATCAAGAAGGAGTGGATTCCACTATTGTGTTCAAACATTCCCAGCCACAAGCCAAACCGCAACTCCAAGATACGGAGGTATTGGTCGAGATTCATATCAACCTCACTTATGGTAAATCAAAAGCCACGATCCAACCTGAAGGAGTCGATAAGACACTCAGAATTAAAATCACCTATAAATAGCTGTCGTTTATTGATTATATATAAATCTCATCTACTAACGGATCTTGGTTAGAGATTCATATAAATCGTGGCCCAGTCCTATATGATCTCATCATATAAGGTGCCTCCATTCTCATGTTAACTACATGAGCGGTCTAAGATAAGACCACCGTACTTTACAGAATGGACCGCTGCAGTATATCAATCACAAACAAAGTATCCAGCTTTGTTCGCTCTCTACGAACTCTTTAGATTGCACGTCTCGAAATGAATCCTCTCTGTATATGACTATCATATACTCATTATGAGATTACATATTGCAATCTAGGATGTTCTTGCACAATATGAATGTATTACTGAATATAAAACATTTATAAACTTGAATGATAATCTGAATAATTCTTATTATTGTCTTTAACCATTTACAATTACAAGCTTTAGGGCATAAATCCCAACAATCTCCCACTTGCACTAATGCAGATGGGACATGTCTCGTTATCCTAGACCCTCTAGGTGACCTTCAAACACTTTAGCCGTTAAGGTCTTTGTAAATGGATCAGCCAGGTTATCTTGCGATGCAATTTTCGTCACGACCACGTCTCCTCGCTGCACTATCTCTTTGATGAGATAATATTTCCTCTCTACATGCTTCCATCTTTTGTGGCTTCTTAGTTCTTTGGAATTGCCCACAGCTCCACTATTATCACAATAAAGTGTCATGGGCCTATCCATATCTGGAACAACTTCCAGATCACTCAAGAACTTTCGGAGCCAAACAGCCTCCTTAGCTGCTTCACAAGCTGCTACATATTCGGCTTCCATGGTGGAATCAGCAATGCAAGATTGCTTGATACTTCTCCAAATTATGGCTTCACCACCAAGGGTGAATTCTGACCTAGACGTGGATTTCCTTGAATCCTTGTCTGACTGAAAGTCAGAATCTGTATATCCCAATGGAATCAAATTCGGATGGGAATATACAAGCATATAGTTTCTCGTTCTCCGAAGATGCTTGAGAATATGCTCAATAGCAATCTAATGATCCAATCCTGGGTTGAACTGATATTTACTGGCTACTCCCACTGCGAAGCAGATGTCGGATCTTGTGCATAGCATACATAAGACTGCCTACTGCAGACGCATAGGGAATTTGTCTCATATCCTCAATTTCTTGAGGTGTCTTAGGACACTGTTCCTTAGACAAGTGAACTCCATATGTTGAAGGTAAACTATCTTTCTTGGAGTTCTGCATGGAGAATCGCACAAGTATCTTGTTGATATACGATACTTGAGACAACGCTAACAGTTTCTTCTTACGATTCCTTATCAATTGGATCCCAAGAATATAACTTGCCTCTCCCAAATCTTTCATTTGGAATTGGTTAGCAAGCCAACCCTTTACCTCTGACAATGTTCCTACGTCATTCCCAATGAGTAAGGTGTCATCTACGTAAAGGACCGGGAAAACTACTTTTTTGTCAATGATGCGCTTGTATACACAAGGCTAATCAACGTTCCGCTCAAAACCATAGGTCTTGATCGTAGTATCAAACCTAATGTTCCAAGATCTAGACTCCTGCTTAAGTCCATAAATAGACCTTTGCAGCTTGCAAACCTTTTGCTCTTGATCTTGGAATATGAATCCCTCTGGTTGCATCATATAGATGCTTTCGTCTAGATTGCCATTCAAGAATGCAGTCTTGACGTCCATTTGCCAGATTTCGTAATCGAAATAGGCAGCTATGGATAAGAGTATCCTAATAGACTTAAACATAGCTACTGGCGAGAAGGTTTCATCATAATCAATGCCTTCCTTCTGGGTGTAACCCTTAGCCACTAGCCTTGCCTTGAAGGTCTCTACCTTCCCGTCTACTCCTCTCTTACGCTTGTAGATCCACTTACATCCTATAGGTTTTATCCCATCTGGTAAGTCTACAAGTTCCCAGACTGAGTTGGAGTACATGGAATCCATCTCAAGATTCATGGCTTTAAGTCATTCCTCTTTGTCAGAATCTTCCATTGAATGTCTAAATGTCAATGGATCATCCACACTATCATTAGAAACGACACCTTGTGCCTCTCTAATGCCTAAGTAGCGATCAGGTTGTCGAACAACCCTTCCACTATGCCTCGGTAGTAGTGTATCCTGACTAAGAATTATCTGACTATCAGATGTTTGTGGAATTATAACATCGTCTACAACTCTTGTTGACTGAGCACTGGTCGTACCAGGTTCTAGCTCCTTTAACACAATCTTACTACGAGGTTTATGATTACTCATATAATCCTCCTCAAGAAACGTTGCATTTGTCGATACAAACACTTTGTTTTCTTGTGGATTATAAAAGTGTTTCCTTTGGGTACCCTACAAATAAACATACTTGTGAACGAGGTTCCAGCTTTCTACTCCTATTCTTCAGTACATGTACTGGACATGCCCATATGCGAAAATGTCGTAAACTAGCTTGACGACCATTCCACAACTCTAGGAGAGTCTTAGGAACAGATTTGGATGGAACTACATTCAGTATGTAAGTGCTATTTGTAATGCATATCCCCAAAAAGAATATGGTAATGATGATAAACTAATCATAGATCTCACCATTTCCATCAAGGTCTTATTTCTCCTCTTTGCAACACCATTATGTTGTGGTGTACATGGAGCTATGAGTTGGGATACTATCCCATGCTCAACCATGTAGTCTTCAAACTCTTGGTCGAGATACTCACCCCCACGATCCGATCGTAGTGATTTGATTGTTTTGCCTAATTGATTTTCAACTTCAGCTTGGAATTCTTTGAACCTTTAAGAAGTTTCCGACTTATGTTGCATTAGGTAAACATACGCGTATCTAGAGTAGTTGTCAATAAATGTGACATAATACTCATAACCACCTCTAGCTCTAACATTCATTGGTCCGCAAACGTCTGAATGTATAAGCTCAAGTGGTTGCGTGGCTCTAATCCCTTTTCTTATAGAAGGTCTCTTGGTCATCTTACCCTCTAGACAAGATTTACAGACAGGTAAGGTACCAATCTCTAACTAACTTAGAGATCTGATTTTTAGTAGTTTGTTTATCCTATCATGGTTTATATGTCCAAGTCTTAGATGCCACAGATACGTGTCATCAACTAGAGAAATCTTTTGTCGCTTTGTTTTAGGTTTTTCAACTTTAAACAATTTAGTATTAAGTAGTGATGTATAAATTAACGGTCTTAAAACATACAAATTATTTTCTATCATACCAGAACAAATATTCATTCCATTTTTTAAAATGATAACTGATTTATCATTAAAAGAAACCTTATGAAACTGTTTCAAGTAATTTGGATATAGAAATCAAATTCCTTATAAATCCAAGAATGAAATTGACATTGTTCAATGATAGAAAACAATTATTAAACTGTAGTCTAACAACTCCCACTACTTGTACTGAAAAGACATCCCCTGTTTCAACGTGCATAGTGAAGGACCCCTCCTCCAGCTTTTGCCAATAATCTTTCCAATGTAAAGGAGAGCAAAATTAATTAGTGGCCCCTGAATCTACTATTCAAGGTGAAGAATTATCTTCCACTAAACAAAATTTAATGATAAATAAATCTGATTTACTTTCCACTTTCTTCTTATTGGAGAGCTCCTCGAGGTATTTAAGACAATTCCTCTTCGAATGACTAACCTCTATGCAATGGAAACATTTTTCCTTTTGCTTAGTCAGTCGTGGTGCTCTTTATTTTGGGCTTAGCCTTTACTTTACTAGTAGACCTCTTCCTCTTCTTGAAACCAGAAGTGGATGGCTCAGCAACATTAGCTTCGCTAGTCTTATCTTTGGTAACTTGGTCATGCGTTGGTTACAGGCTCTGGAGGACATTCCTCTATAAGCACGGATTTAAGGTCTTTGTAGACCATGATTGCGTTTATATTGGTTCCACTTAATAAAGTTATCTCGGTTAATGTTTCGTTTGCGAGGAAATAATAATGTAGAAGATAACGCTGATATTTAAAGACATAAATCTAAATTAATATCATTCATTTCATACATTCATATCAAATGCTATAGTTCGGCATAAAATTAAACATGACGCATGAGCATATTTTAATAAACTAAAAAGTCCCTAAAATTAGCTACTATGCCACGATAATCCAACATACCACAAGTAAGTACCTAGATAGGCTAGGTCAAATCCTTGCTTGTTATATCGAGACATTCTCAATCAGATAATACACCAGAAAAACTCATTATTATTATATTATCCAACCATCGCTTTGATTTAGTCAGGACAATAAATTAACAACTTAATTAAGTCCCTCATGAGTGTGATCCATCGTTTCAGAATTCATGAACTTAACTTGAGAGTGCCTAGGTAGGCTATGTCAGTCCCAAAATACATTCCGAAAACCTATCCGTTAGGAAGTCAACCTTGGTATTGACTCTTGTGGACACCCTCCGTAGGGAGGACGAAAGCAAAGCCGTTACGAGGCGCCACTCAAGTCTCATGGTGTTGAACTAACAATGGAGACTGCGGGATATAATGTCATATATCCCTCTCCCACTCACTATTTGTAATTTAGGATTTTCTTTAAACTAAGAGTTTCTAAAACTCTATGTTTCTAGCCTTTATTTAGATTCTACGGTTAATAAAAAATCTAAGTTTACTAGTTATAATAAATTATTCAATTTTAACTCTTAAAATATAATTTATTATTTCAATTTCTAATTTACATAAACTAGAAATTAAATGTGAAATTACCAAGTTTTAACTATTAAAACTAAATCACATTATTTGGTCCAATTATGTCATTAATGTTTAATCAAATTAAATTTAACATTAAATGGACCTAATTCATCTAATTAAACACTTTAATATATAGATTAGTTATTAATGAGACTTACCAAGTTTTTACTCCTAAAAACTAATCTCATTATTTGGTTCTTTTTAATTAAGTAATTAATCTTATTAATCTTAATTAATGTAAGAACCAAACTAATCAATTTAATTAAACTCTTTAATTGGTTGATTAGTCATTAATGAGATTTATCAAGTTTTTACTCTTAAAAACTAATCTCATTATTCGATTCTTTTTAATCAAGTAATTAATCTAATTAATCTTAATTAATACAAAGAATCTAACTAATCACTTTAATTAAACACTTTAATATAGATTAGTTATTAATGAGATTTACCATGTTTTTACTCCTAAAAACTAATCTCATTATTTGGTTCTTTTCAATTAACTAATTAATCCAATTAATCTTCATTATTTGGTTCTTTTCAATTAACTAATTAATCCAATTAATCTTAATTAATAATAAGAACCTAACTAATCTTTTTAATTAAACTCTTTAATTTGTTGATTAGTTAACTAATGGACATTACCAAGTTTTTACTCCTAAAAACTAAATCCATTATATAATTGTCATTTATGAAATTGTTTCCTATTTTAATCACATTAAAATAAAACAATATAATATAACAATTATGCATGATATATTATTATTTATTATCATATAAATCGTGACCCAGTCCTATATGATCTCATCATATAAGGTGCCTTCATTCTCATGTCAACTACATGAGCGGTCTAGGATAAGACCACCGTACTTTACAGAATGGACCGCAGCAGTAGATCAATCACAAACAAAGTACCCAGCTTTATTCGCTCTCTACGGACTCTTTAGATTGCACGTCTCAAAATGAATCCTCTCTGTATATGACCATCATATACTCATTATGAGATTACATCTTGCAATCTAGGATGTTCTTGCACAATACGAATATATTACTGAATATAAAACATTTTATGAACTTGAATGATAATCTGAATAATTCTTATTATTGTCTTTAACCATTTACAATTACAAGCTTTAGGGCATAAATCCCAACATATACGATGCTTGAGAAAACGCTAACAGTTTGTTCTTACGATCCCTTATCAATTGGATCCTAAGAATATAACTTGCCTCTCCTAAATCTTTCATTTGGAATTGGTTAGCAAGCCAACCCTTTACCTCTGACAATATTCCTACGTCATTCCCAATGAGTAATATGTCATCTACGTAAAGGATCAGGAAAAATACTTTCTTATCAATGATGCGTTTGTATACACAAGGCTCATCAACGTTCCGCTCAAAACCATAGGTCTTGATCACAGTATCAAACCTAATGTTCCAAGATCTAGACGCCTGCTTAAGTCCATAAATAGACCTTTGCAGTTTGCAAACCTTTTGCTCTTGATCTTGGAATACGAATCCCTCTAGTTTCATCATATAGATGCTCTCGTCTAGATTGCCATTCAAGAATGCAGTCTTGACGTCCATTTGCCAGATTTCGTAATCGAAATAGGCAGCTATGGATAAGAATATTATAATAGACTTAAACATAGCTGTTGGCTCCATTTCTTGATAAAAAATGGGCCTTCATTAGTACCTTTCTTTACCTTCTTTTGTTCCATTCACAGGTATTTATCGGATGTTTTGATGTTTTCCTTGAGTGTGCAGGCCTTAGGTGAATATTAGGGAAGATATAACAAAGTTGGAAAAATTGAAGATTTCTCACTGTAGACCGGTTATGTTTTGGAGGCTTCCATAAATGCTAGAGGATTAATTGGGTTTCGAGCTTTATATGTATGGAAAGATATAGATGTCTACGTTCCAATGCATTTTACGGTTCATGATTTGGAGTTTTCTAGAGGAAGTTATGGTCATTTTCGTAACAGTGCGCAAAACTAGCAGGTAGCGCGAGGTTAGAGCGCGACCTGGGGTCGCGCCCGCTGCTCACGTGCAGTGTTTTAGAAAGCCAGCAAGTATGCAACCATGGCACGTGACCATGGGTCGCGTTCATGGCTCGCGCGGGGAGGAGAGTTCCAACCAGTAGGTGACGCGACCTAGTGCACGCGACCTTGGGTCGCGCCTGTCCCTCGCACCCGCAACTAGCAAAACATCACAGTGTGTAGCACGACCCAGCGTACTTGACCTTGGGTCGCGCCTATCCCTCGCGGCAACGGTAATTCCAGCAGCTCTATAAATAGAAAATTATGGTGAGAGAGAGGGGGATTGAGAAATAGACCAAGAGTTCGGCTAGGGCTCTAAGGAGAGGACCAAGAGGAGACCAAGAGAGAAGAGAAGAGGCAAAGAGGGGAGAAGAAGATCACCTTGGAACCAAGAGGGATTGGATTCAATCCTTAAGCCAAAATCTCACCATCAAGCTTGGATTTGGAGAAAGTGGAAGCTAGACAAATTCACAAGAGGAGGAGGACGAAAGTTCATCACACCTAGAGTTTTTCTATCCCTTTCTTTCTTTATTTTCATGCTTGTAACTCTCTTTCTTAATTGGAAAACATGTTTAGTTGTAAATCTTTGATTATGAACTAAATTTGTAAGTTAGGATTTTGATGGATCTTATTCTATGATGATTGAATGAATTGATTGTTTAATTTGTTGTGGTTGATTATTATGTTGTTGAGTGGTATTATTATGCTTAATGCTTCTGAATGTAATGGCCTGTATTTAGTTGATTTTATGGTTGTGTGTTATGTACCGAGAGGAGACATCCACAATGTGCTCGATGTAATCTCCACCACAAGTAGAATTAGATAGAGATATACTAATTTGCTTGTGTGATCATATAGGGTGTTTATTGTGACTAATGCATTTTCATACACTTGGATATACCATCTAGAGATAGGATATTAGTGTATGTGGTAATAGGTCCGATTTACCTCGAGAGGGGACTTTGGATAATTTAGATAAATACGGTCATGAACATGAATAATTAAACCACAATGATGTACTTTCATGAAATTCAATTGGATGGATTATGTGAATTCAAATACCCTAACTAATCTCTCATATTGGTTGTTCGCTTTATTTTTATGTTTTTATATTTTTATCTTTTATTTGCCTCTTCCAAACCTTTCGATTATCCAAATAGAGGTAGGCTTCATTAATTTTAGTATTCAACGCCTAAATATCCCTGTGGAGACGATAATTTACTCACACTTTATTACTTGTGTCGACCCCGTACACTTGCGGGTACAAAAAGGCGTAACAATAGCTACTGGCGAGAAGGTTTCATCATAATCAATGCCTTCCTTCTGAGTGTAAGCCTTAGCCACTAGCCTTGCCTTAAAGGTCTCTACCTTGCCGTCTACTCCTCTCTTACGCTTGTAGATCCACTTACATCCTATAGGTTTTATCCCATCTAGTAAGTCTACAAGTTCCCAGACTGAGTTAGAGTACATGGACTCCATCTCGAGATTCATGGCTTTAAGCCATTCCTCTTTGTCAGAATCTTCCATTGCATGTCTAAATGTCAATGGATCATCCACACTATCATTAGAAACGACACCCTGTGCCTCTCTAATGCCTAAGTAGTGATCAGGTTGTCGAACAACCCTTCCACTACGCCTCGGTAGTAGTGTATTCTGACTAGGAATTATTTGACTATCAGATGTTTGTGGAATTATAACATCGTCTACAGCTCTTGTTGACTGAGCATTGGTCGTACCAGGTTCTAGCTCCTTTAACACAATCTTACTACGAGGTTTATTATTAATCATACAATCCTTCTCAAGAAACGTTGCATTTGTCGATACAAACACTTTGTTTTCTTATGGATTATAAAAGAATCCACGTACCCTACAAATAAACATACTTGTAAACGAGGTTCCAGCTTTCCACTCCTATTCTTCAGTACATGTACTAGACATCCTCATATGCGAAAATGTAGTAAACTAGCTTTACGACCATTCCACAACCCTAGGGGAGTCTTAGGAACAGATTTGGATGGAACTACATTAAGTATGTAAGTCGCTGTTTATAGTGCATATCCCCAAAAGGAATATGGTAATGATGAAAAACTAATCATAGATCTCATAATTTCCATCAAGGTTGACACGTTCAGAAAATGGATTTCTACTCCCAAGTGCAGGAGTGTCGAAGTAATAAATTAACCCGGTGAGACCGGGGTCGATCCACGAGGAAGAAGATTTAGATCCTACAAAAACCAACAAAAATCTACAAGGAAAATATAATAGGAAAGAAAATATTATAAAATGAAGGTAGGTATAATGGTGAAACAAATTAAATTAAAATATGCTAAGGTTAGAGGTTCCACTCTTGGTATATGGTTTAAGTTGTATTTAACTCTTTTTTTTATCACTCAATTGGAATCCACACACAAAGGAGGTTCCAATCGGAAGTTAGACCATTTAAGTTCTTTACACATCTATCAAGTTATATTTCTTTTCTTTTAGTTATATTACAATGGGTACTCTACACTCCTTATGTTAAATGGGTTCAAGTACTTATTGTGCCAATCAACTACCATAATCAAGATTCCTTTGCCAGATGCAGGTATAACCATGCGGTTCTAGACAGATTCAAGTATTTATGGTGTTGTTTGTCTACAATGAATCAAGAATCCTTGGTCAGAGGTGCAGGTATAACCATGCGGTTCTAGACAGATTCAAGTATTCATTGTGCCAAGCATTGTCTACAATAAGTCAAGATCCCCACTTCACATAAGAGTAAGAGATGAAAATTCAATTCAATAAGAAAAGTAATATAAAACATGTAGATAAATTTACACAAATGAATATAAACTTTAAGACCATGTTAAGAGTTAAATAAATCTTTATTCACATACCAAGAGCTTCACCCTTCACCTTAGCAAAAAGAGAATTTAGCTACTCATGATAGAAGAAAGAAAACAAGTAAAAGAAATAAAATGAGCAAGAGAGAAATTAGATTATCACAAAAGTTCAACAATACAACAATGTAAGGTGAACTTGGCAAGGAACCCAAGCTGCCCTCAAGCTTTTACAAGGCCTCTATTTATAGACACATTGAGAGGCAAACAAGTCAAAAATGGTAGGAATAAAGTAATGCAAGTTGATTGAATTTGGTAAGGTAAAGTTGTCAACTTTGGTGTCTTCCACACATGCACCGACTTGTCCACCGAATTAGGCACCGTTCCTTTGACAATTTGATCTTGCGATAAACATCAAAGTTGTAGATAATTCTCTTATCTTTCTAGAATGATAAGACTCATAATATTTGGAATTGTCTGGAGAAAGTTATGGCCCAAAGAGTGAAGACTGCCCAATTGACGCGGCCATGCAAACCAGCCCAAAATAATCCAATTTGTTCTCTTCAAAGGAGTCCAAATCTGATAAGAGTTTACAAACCAAACTTATAGGGCTATGAGTTATCTTTCGAACACTATCAAGAACGTAGTGATTGGATATTTGAGTGCAAAGTTATGCCCATTATACTGAACCTGCATCAAAATAGAAAGTTTAACAATTAAGTGTAGTTATAAATAAGTTAGGTAATTTGATGACACTAATAGTATAAAATAATGGTTTTAACCTTTATTATTATACAAATTTAAGTGTTCATCACACCCCCCAACCAGCTTATTGCTAGTCCCTAGCAATTAAAGCGTTATCATTTCATAATGATTTTTCAAATTTATATCTAAGTCTTCATTTACCCATTCTCCGTTTGTTCTATCCAAATAGATGAACTCTCGACAAAAATATTTAATTTGTCTTCTTCATTTTTGTGTGCAACATGTACCCTTAGACAAGATATTGGCAAACCTTCTTTGTGCTCATTATAAGTTGACATAAGTTCATGGGGCTTCACCGAAAATATCAAAGTTCTATTCTAATATTTCTTCCAAAATAACTTCCTTAGGTAGAGCAATGTATTTCTTCCCCTCTCTCTCTTTTTTTTTTTTTTTTTTTTTGAAGAAGAAGATATATAGTACATTCATAACCCATGTAGCAAGCTTTAGGCCAATGACTCCCAGATCAGTTGACCTTAGGGCATTAGGTGTTGAGACACCCCTACGGACTTAATCACTCGGGTTAAAATGTAACCAGATTTATATAGTAATAGTGGATAGTGCAATGTCTAGTTCCCTTAAGCTTTCTTCTTAACCCATGTAGCAAGCTTTAGGTCAATGGCTCCCAGATCAGTTGACCTTAGGGCATTAGGTGTTGAGACACCCCTACGGACTTAATTACTCGAGTTAAGAAGGTTTCGAAACCAAACGTATCCATAATTTATTATTACCCTTTTCTTTTCTTTTTTTTTCTTTTTTTTTTTTTGAAATGAGCAAGAGAGGAAGAAGAGGATTCACTACCTTTGGTTGTTGATTTTGTTAACCCACAAGAATAGACTCTTAATAATCTTCAATTTGCAACCCACGATCAAATGTCAAAGTGTGTGTGTGAGAAGAGTAGTTTATGAACACTTGCTTTGGGTATATGAACATGAAAGTTAATTTATATTTGAGAGTTCATAGATTTGAATAGTCAAACTAAGATGAATAGTGAAGTCTCTTAATAAATTTTAAAAAAAATTCGAGATGAAATGATAACACCTATTATTTATTTTTTATTTATTTTTTCCTTTTTTTTTTAGCATAAAAATAAATAATCATAAAAGTTATCACAAATATTATCAACTATCCCTCCCCCCAATCAAATAAAGACATTGTCCTCAATGTCTAAGGATAAAGAGAGAGTGTAGAAGAAATTACCTGAATCAAAGATTAATGAAAAGAAAAACCTGCAACATACTAGAACAAGGAAAAAGAACATATTTATTGAAAACAAAAATGGGAAAGAAAGAAAGGAAAAACAAAATACATAGGTCAAGCCAATCTACGATTTTTGCTACCCTCAGCAACTGACCAATCTAACTTAGATGTGGCAATGTCATATTCGGGAACAAAAGCTTCTAATTGTTCAATCAATTGATGAACATTAGAAGCAGTGACAATGATACGTCGAGCTAAAGGTGAGATAAATTGGTTTTCCACAGCATGATCTAGGAAAGACAACAGACCATCATAAAAACCACAAATATTCAACAAGCCTATTGGTTTTTGATGGATTTTGAGTTGGGCCCATAAGGTGACTTCAAAGAGTTCCTCTAAGGTTCCAAATCCCCCTGGTAAGGCTATGAATGTATCAGCATGACTAAACATTTCAGCCTTACGTTCATGCATGTCTGAAACAATCTGCACTTCCCCAATTGTATTTCCTGTAACACCCCCCACACTCAAAGCTTTTGGGATGACACCCAAAACTTGACTGCCGCCATCATAAGCAGCTTTTGAGACACGACCCATCAACCCAAGGTTACCTCCGCCATAAACTAGATGAATCTTTTTCTCTGCTAATACCTTACCAAGCTGGTCAGCAGCTTCCTCAAATTCTCTATTCTTACCAAAACTAGACCCACAAAAGACACAAATATTGGTAAAGCGGCGTGAGATGGTGTTTGTCATTGTTATGCACGCTTTGTTTTTTTTTTTTTTTGGAAATTTGAAGGGTTGTGAGAACTGGAGAAGATAGAGAAGTGTCATTTATAGTGCCCATAAAGAATATGAAATCATGGAAGCTATATGACTAGGTCTGCAATGGCAGATGGGTGTCAGTCTAGAGTATAAAATGTTAAAAAGAGTGGTTGACCTGTATCTGTACAAGTAGTTGTGATTGTGGCTCACATCTTCCTCTGGTTTTACGTCCAGAAACGGCTTGAACGCCCTCTATGGGTCGAGGATAGGCTTCCCATCCAATTTTCTTATAAATTGGCAAACAGGGTCTTTTAAAGTCAGATTCCCAAGACTGTATCGCTCCTGTTCTTTTTGAAATTGGTTCCATAAAGCAAGAATTGCAATATGCACATATCCACTAGGATGGGTCTCAAGAGTCAACAAAATATTGTCTAAGGACTCCTTACTCAAGCCATCCTTAATGAATTCTCAATTTACAGACACCATTCCAAGAGAACGACAACGTGTGTTACAAGTCGTGCGAGCACACTTATAACATACACCCAATTTCTTTGCTCTTTTTTTTTTTGCAAAACTGCTTTTACCCAGACCAGTCATGTAAGTAATAAATGAATCAGAGAACTCACCTGCCAATCTTACCTTGGCTTCAATCAGCCAACGTACCTCAACAGGGATGCCCTTGCACATTAGCATTCTTTGTAAATTTTCATCAAATCTTTTTGAGGAAGTAAGGGAAAACAATTTTTCAATTTCTCGAGAATTTCTTCCATTTTTGCGAAAAAGAAAAGAGAGAAAAGAGAACGTACAAAGCAAATTTTTTTTTTTTCAGCTATTATAGGAGACTGAAAACACCGACTTGAAAAGTCACGGAGTACTGTTATCCGCCATTTAACCGGGAAAATAGAAGAAGGAAAAAGAAAAAGAAAAATACAAAATTAGCCTGTAATCACAAAAAATTAGAGTTATAAAGAAATATGCAAACCCAATTCAAATCATATTAATGGTTATCATAACATGGGTCTGAAAGAGGAAGAGTCCCTTCTTCTAAAGCTTGATTTTCTAGAAATGGTTTAAGTCTTTGACCGTTTACTTTGAACACGTTACCATTCCTAGGGTTTTCAATGTCAGTGGCCCTATAAGGATATACATGTTTCACAACAAATGGACCGCTCCACCTAGATCTCAGTTTTCCAAGGGAATATGTGAAGTCGAGAATTATAAAGTAAAACTTTTTGCCCAACATCAAATGTTTTTCTTAAAATTGATCTGTCATGAAAGGCTTTGGTTCTGTCTTTATAAATTCTCGAATTCTCATATGCATCATTTCTTAATTCCTCAAGTTCATTCAGTTGTAGCTTACGTAATTTGCAAGCATCATCAATGTTTGAATTAAAAGTTTTGATAGCCTAGTAAGCTTTATGCTCCAGTTCCGCAGGCAAGTGACAAGGTTTCCCATAAACTAATCGATAGGGTGACATACCCAAAGATGTTTTGAAAGCAGTACGGTAAGCCCAAAGTGCATCGTTTAGTCTAAGTGACCAATCTTTGCGATTTGGATTAACCGTTTTTTCTAAAATTTGTTTTATCTCTCGATTAGCTAGTTCAACTTGTCCACTTGTCTGTGGGTGATAAGGGGTAGCAACTTTGTGTGTAATCCCATATTTCTTCATTAGAGACTTAAAGACTTTGTTGCAAAAATGTGTTCCCCCATCACTTATAATGAGTCGAGGAATTCCAAAACGACTCAGAATATTTTCTTTCAAAAATTTGACAACTGTTTTGTGGTCATTATTTCGCCATGGAATTGCCTCGATCCATTTGGAGACATAGTCAACTGCGACTAGAATGTAAACAAAACCGAATGATGATGGAAATAGGCCCATGAAATCTATTCCCCAACAATCAAATATTTCAATGACAAGTATAGGGTTTAGAGGCATCATGTGCCGTTTAGAAATGGCCCCCAGTTTTTGACAATTTTCACAAGTTTTGCAGAATGTGTAGGTGTCTTTGAACAGAGTTGGCCAATAAAATCCACATTGTAAGATTTTTGCAACCGTTTTCCTTGATGAAAAATGACCCCCACATGCTTCTGTATGATAAAATTTAATGACACTACTTACCTCATTGTCGGGTATGCATCTACGAAAAATTTGATCAGGGCAATACTTGAACAGGTATGGGTCATTCCAATAAAAATTTCTAACCTCTGTCAGAAACTTTTTCTTATCTTGTGCTGTCCATTGAGATGGCATCTCTCCTGTTACAAGAAAATTGACAATGTTAGCATACCATGGCATTTTACTAATAGAAAACAAAAACTCATTTGGAAAAGAGTCATTGATAGGTGTTATGTCCAAGGATGAGTTTGTTGTAAGTCTTGACAAATGATCTGCAACAACATTTTCAGCTCCTTTTTTATCTTTGATTGTGATGTTGAATTCTTGGAGCAACAAAATCCAACGTATCAATCTAGGCTTGGCATCCTGTTTAGACATTAAGTACCTCACAGCAGCATGATCAGTGAAAACAATAGTTGAAGAGCCAATTAAATAAGATCGAAATTTGTCTAATGCAAATACTACAGCAAGTAGTTCTTTTTCTGTAGTGGTATAATTCATTTGTGCACTATTCAAAGTTCTACTTGCGTAATAAATGACATAAGGCTTACCTTCCTTCCTTTGCCCTAGCACGGCACCGACAGCAAAATCGCTAGCATCACACATCAACTCAAAAGGCAGAGACCAATCAGGGGATTGCATGATAGGAGCAGTTGTCAAAAGGCTAATCAACTTATCAAAAGATTTTTGACAATCTTGAGTCTAGTCAAATGGTGCATCTTTTATTAGGAGATTACAAAGAGGTCTAGATATTGCACTAAAGTCTTTAATGAATCTCCTATAAAATCCTGCATGGCCTAGGAAAGATCGAACATCCCTAACCGTTTTTGGTGGAGGCAAATGGCTAATTAATTCAACTTTTGCTTTGTCAACTTCAATTCCCTTAGAAGAAACCACATGTCCTAGGACAATTCCAGAGGTGACCATGTAATGACATTTTTCCCAATTTAACACCAAACCTTTTTCTTCACATCTTTTTAAGACATTTTCTAAATTTTCAAGGCAATTATCAAATGAATTTCCAAACACTGTTAGATCATCCATAAAGACCTCTAAAAAATGTTCGACCATGTCACTAAAAATGCTCAGCATACATCTTTGAAATGTCGCAGGAGCATTACCAAGGCCAAAAGACATCCTTCTAAATGCAAAGGTGCCAAAGGGACATGTGAATGTTGTCTTTTCTTGGTCCTCTAGTGCTATGGGGATTTGATAATAACCTGAGTATCCATCAAGAAAACAGTAGTAGGGATGTCCTGCCACTCTTTCTAGAATTTGGTTAAGAAATGGTAAGGGAAAATGATCTTTTCTAGTGGCCGCATTTAATTTTCTATAATCAATACACATCCGCCAACTAGATGAGACTCGTGTTGGTATTAACTCTCCTTTTTCATTTTTTACCACTGTGACTCCAGATTTCTTAGGGACTACTTGTGTTGGACTTACCCACTTACTATCAGAAATAGGGTAGATAATTCCTACATCAAGTAGCTTAAGAACTTCACCTCTTACTACCTCTTTAATGTGTAGATTTAATCTTCTTTGGGGCTGTTGACATGTTCTAGCATTATCTTCTAGATGTATTCTATGTGTACATATTAACGGATTAATGCCTTTTATGTCTTTTAAAGTCCACCCAATTGCATTTTTATGCCTTTTAAGTACCTCTATCAATTTACCTTCATGTTTGTTGGTAAGAGTTGAAGAAATTACCACCGGGTAAGTTTGTTCTTCACCAAGGAATGCATATTTCAGTCCTTCAGGTAATAGCTTCAATTCTAGTTTAGGTACTTCTTCTTGTTTACTTTCATTGACAGGTCCCAATTCTTCAAATTTCGGCTTCCAACCTTTGTTCTCCATCACTTGAAGATGATCTTCAACAATAGCTTCAATCATGTTTGCTTCTTCATTTTCATCACCTTCATCTTGTGGTTGTTTGCACATGTTGAAAACATTAAGCTCTAGTGACATATTTCCAAATGTCATCTTCATTACGCCATTCCTGCAATTAATCAAAGCATTAGAGGTTGCTAAAAATGGGCGGCCTAAAATAACAGGAATTGGTTTACACCCATTAGCAACAGGTTGTGTATCCAAGACAATAAAATCCACAGGATATATGAATTTATCGACTTGTACTAACACATCTTCCACTATCCCTCTTGGCACTTTAATTGATCTATCAGCAAGTAAAAGAGTTATGGAAGTTGGTTTTAACTCACCCAGATCAAGTTCTTGATAAACTGAATATGGAAGTAAATTAACACTAGCACCAAGATCAAGTAAAGCCTGTTCAATTTTATGCTCTCCAATAATGCATGAAATTGTGGGACAACCAGGGTCCTTATATTTCATGGAATTATTGTTTTGAAGAATCGAACTTACTTGTTCTGCTAAAAAGGCTCTCTTTTTCACATTCAGTTTTCTTTTCACAGTGCACAAATCTTTCAAAAATTTTGCATAAGAAGGAACCTGTTTAATAGCATCCAACAAAGGAATATTGACCTTCACTTGTTTGAAAATTTCATAAATTTCAGGATTGTGGTTCAATTTCCTTGGATTGTTCAATGCTTGAGGAAATGGGTCTACAGGTAGGAGTTTGGTCTTTTCTTGGCTAGGTACAGGCTTATCAACCCCTTCCTTACTCTTGGAGATAGACTTATCATCTTTCTTATAAGGATCAAGAATAGGTTTTTCGACAACCTTACCATTGCGAAGAGTTATGACTGATTTAACTTGGTCCATGTGTTGACTTCCTGAACTACCCTCTTCCAGGTTGTATTGACCTTTAGGATTTTGTTGAGGTTAAGAAGGAAATTTTCCTTTTTCATGGATGGTGAGTGTTGATGCAATCTTAGCAAGAGTGTCTTTTAAATCGGACAAGGTTTGTGAAGTTTGATTGTTAATGGTCTCTTGCTTTTCAATGAATGAGTGCAATGTTTCCTCAAGGTTTTTCCTAAATTGTGGGACATAAGGTGCATAACCTTGAGTGCCTTGAAAGTTTTGGTGACCTTGAGGATGTGGTGGTTGTGAAGATTGTGCATGATTATTATTCCTCAAACTGAAGTTTGGGTGATTTCTCCAGCCTGGATTGTAAGTCTGTGAGTATGGGTTAGGATTTGGCCTTTTGAAAGTGTTTAGGACATTGGCTTGTTCATGGAGACATTCTTTGAATGCAGGCAGAGTTGGGCACTCCTTAGTTGAATAGTCATTGGTATCACATATGTGACACACAATTTCTTGAGCGGATTTTAGGTGACCGCTCTTTTTCAATTCTAAGGCTTCGACCTTTCTAGCTCGAGATGCAAATTTGGTTTGAATGTCATGTTCTTCCCTAAGGTTGTAAATACCTCCACTAGATGTAGAGGCTTGAGCTTTGCTCGGTGCCTCTTGGGTACCTGCAGTGTCCCAATTTTGAGCATTCTCTGCTAATAGGTCTAGGTAGTCTAGTGCCTCTTCAGGGTCTTTATCTCCAAACTCCATTACACATCATTTCCACCATTTGTCTACCTTGGGGTATTAAACCCTCGTAAAAGTGTGTGACTAGTCTCCATGTTTCAAAACCATGGTGAGGACAAGAATTAAGCAATTCTTTGTACCTCTCCCAACATTGGTAAAGGGTCTCTCCTGGTTTTTGGCTGAAAGTGGTAATTTGTCTTTTGAAGGAATTTGTTCTATGATGAGGAAAGAACTTTTTCAAGAACTGTTCCTGCATTTCATCCCAATTACCAATAGATCTAGACCTAAGATTTTGCAGCCATGTTTTAGCTTTATCTTTCAAAGAGAAAGGGAAAAGCTTTAGTCTGATGGTGTTCATGCTACAATTTGTGTCATTGTAAGTGTTGCACACTTCCTCAAACTCTCTCAAATGCAGATATAGGTTTTCGGCATCTAATCCATGAAATTTGGGTAGAAGTTGAATAATACCCGGCTTAAAGTTAAAATGAGATGCACCTGGAGGAAAAACTAGACATGATGGAGCACTAGTTCTTGTGGGGTTCATGTAGTCTCTAAGTGTTCTAGGTTGTGCATGATCATTGTGTTGGGAACGATTGTCCCCGAGATCAGCTACTCTTTCAACTTCTTTTTCTGCCATATTTTCAAATGAAGATGGGGAGCCCCTAACAAGTCTACCAGTCGGTGTACGTGACCAAGCTCTCATGCAAGTCTTAAATGAAACAGAATAAAAGAAAACAAAAACACCAAAAATAATATTATTTACAAGAAAAAGAAAATGAAAAAGACGAAAAGAATTTTGATGGTTTTGGACACCAAATGATACTTCCCCGGCAACGGCGCCAAAAACTTGACACGTCCAGAAAATGGATTTCTACTCCCAAGTGCAGGAGTGTCGAAGTAATAAATTAACCCGGTGAGACCGGAGTCGATCCACGAGGAAGAAGATTTAGATCCTGCAAAAACCAACAAAAATCTACAAGGAAAATATAATAGGAAAGAAAATATTATAAAATGAAGGTAGGTATAATGGTGAAACAAATTAAATTAAAATATGCTAAGGTTAGAGGTTCCACTCTTGGTATATGGTTTAAGTTGTATCTAACTCTTTTTTTTATCACTCAATTGGAATCCACACACAAAGGAGGTTCCAATCGGAAGTTAGACCATTTAAGTTCTTTACACATCTATCAAGTTATATTTCTTTTCTTTTAGTTATATTACCATGGGTACTCTACACTCCTTATGTTAAATGGGTTCAAGTACTTATTGTGCCAATCAACTACCATAAATCAAGATTCCTTTGCCAGATGCAGGTATAACCATGCGGTTCTAGACGGATTCAAGTATTTATGGTGTTGTTTGTCTACAATGAATCAAGAATCCTTGGTCAGAGGTGCAGGTATAACCATGCGGTTCTAGACGGATTCAAGTATTCATTGTGCCAAGCATTGTCTACAATAAGTCAAGATCCCCACTTCACATAAGAGTAAGAGATGAAAATTCAATTCAATAAGAAAAGTAATATAAAACATGTAGATAAATTTACACAAATGAATATAAACTTTAAGACCATGTTAAGAGTTAAATAAATCTTTATTCACATACCAAGAGCTTCACCCTTCACCTTAGCAAAAAGAGAATTTAGCTACTCATGATAGAAGAAAGAAAACAAGTAAAAGAAATAAAATGAGCAAGAGAGAAATTAGATTATCACAAAAGTTCAACAATACAACAATGTAAGGTGAACTTGGCAAGGAACCCAAGCTGCCCTCAAGCTTTTACAAGGCCTCTATTTATAGACATATTGAGAGGCAAACAAGTCAAAAATGGTAGGAATAAATTAATGCAAGTTGATTGAATTTGGTAAGGTAAAGTTGTCAACTTTGGTGTCTTCCACACATGCACCGACTTGTCCACCGAATTAGGCACCGTTCCTTTGACAATTTGATCTCGGGATAAACATCAAAGTTGTAGATAATTCTCTTATCTTTCTAGAATGATAAGACTCATAATATGTGGAATTTTCTGGAGAACGTTATGGCCCAAAGAGTGAAGACTGCCCAATTGACGCGGCCATGCAAACCAGCCCAAAATAATCCAATATTTGTCTTCAAAGGAGTCCAAATCTGATAAGAGTTTACAAACCAAACTTATAGGGCTATGAGTTATCTTTCCAACACTATCAAGAACGTAGTGATTGGATATTTGAGTGCAAAGTTATGCCCATTACACTGAACCTGCATCAAAATAGAAAGTTTAACAATTAAGTGTAGTTATAAATAAGTTAGGTAATTTGATGACACTAATAGTATAAAATAATGGTTTTAACCTTTATTATTATACAAATTTAAGTGTTCATCAAAGGTCCTATTTCTCCTCTCCGCAACACCATTCTGCTGTGGTGTACCTGGATCTGTGAGTTGGGATACTATCCCATGCTCAACCATGTAGTCTTCAAAATCTTGGTCAAGATACTCACCCCCACGATCCGATCGTAGTGATTTGATTATTTTGCCTAATTGATTTTCAACTTCAGCTCGGAACTCTTTGAACCTTTCAAAGGTTTCGGACTTGCATTGCATTAGGTAAACATACGCGTATCTAGAGTTGTCGTCAATAAATGTGACATAATACTCATAACCACCTCTAGCTCTAACACTCATAGGTCCGCAGACGTCTGAATGTATAAGTTCAAGTGGTTGCGTGGCTCTAATCCCTTTTCGTGTAAAAGGTCTCTTGGTCAGCTTACCCTCCAGATAAGATTCACAGACAGGTAAGGTACCGATCTATAACTAACTTAAAGATCTGTTTTTTACTAGTCTGTTTATCCTATCAAGGTTTATATGTCCAAGTCTTAGATGCCACAGATACGTGTCATCAGCTGGAGAAATCTTTTGTCGCTTTGTTTTAAGTTTTTCAACTTTAAACAATTCAGTGTTAAGTAGTGTTGTATGAATTAACGGCTTTAAAACATATAAATTATTTTCTATCTTACCAGAACATATATTCAAACCATTTCTTGAAACAATAACTGATTTATCATTAAAAAAATAGAATGTAATTGTTCAAGCAATCTGCAAACAGAAATCAAATTCCTTGTAAATCCAGAAATGTAATAAACATTGTTCAACGAAAGAAAATTATTATAAAATTGTAGTCTAACTACTCCCACTGCTTTAGCTGAAACGACGTCCCCTGATCCCACGCGCATAGTGAAGGACCCCTCCTCCAAATGATGCCAATCCTCAGTCCATTGTAAAGAAGAACAAACATGATTAGTGGCCCCTGAATCAACTATCCAAGGTGAAGAGACATCTTCCACTAAATTAGATTCTAGAATAAGTAAATCAGATTTACCTTTTTCTTTCTTCTTGGTTGCGAACTCCTCGAGGTACTTCGGACAGTTCCTCTTCCAATGACCAACCTTGTCCCAATGGAAACATTTTCCTTTGGACTTGTCAGTCTTGGGCTTGGTTCTCTGCTTCTTCTTTGAAATGGGTTTCTTTTTCGGCTGTGCCTTGGCTTTCCCAGCAGACCTCTTCCTCTTCTTCGTACCTGAGGAAGATGGCTCAGCAACATTTCTTTCACCGGTCTTGCCCTTATGGTCCCTTTTCATGGACTGATAAGTGGCGAGCTCATTCAGCAATTGGGTGAGAGTGAACTTCAACTTGTTCATCTCATAATTGCTTCTGAACTGATCAAAACTCTTCGGAAGAGTTATCAAGATCATGCTCACCTAAGAAGCCTCATCAATAGTCCCACCATTGACTTCAGTGGTGTTGAAATAGGACATCATCTTAAGGACATGCTCCCTAACATATGTACCCTCCGTCATAAAGTCCAACATAGTAGAACGAACAGCTTCGTATCGCTTTTGCTCTGAGGGTTGTCCAAACATGGCCTGCAATGACTCAATTATTTCAAATGCAGAAGTCATTGACTCGTGCTTCGTCGTAAGCACCTTAGTCATGCCGGCCAGCAAAAAAGTGCGAGCCTTTTCGTCAGCCGAAACCCACTTGTCATAGGTTTCTTTAACGGCCCTAGGCGCATTAGGAGCGGGCTGCGGAGGACATTCCTCCGTGAGAATAAATTTAACATCTTTACAGACCATGATTGCTTTCATATTATGTTTCCACTTTGTATAGTTATCCCCGGTTAATTTTTCGTTTGCAAGGATGGAAATTAAAGCAGAAGACATTGCTGAAATTTAAAGAAATAAATCTAAATTGATATCATTCATTCATACATTCATTTCATGCTATATGTTTGGCATAAAATTAAACGTGATGCATGAGCATATTTTAATGAAGTAAAAAATCCCTAAAATTAGTTACTATGCCGATAATCCAACATACCACAAGTAAGTGCCTAGGTAGGCTAGGTCAAATCCTTACATGTTAGATCGAGACATTCTCAATCGGATAATTCACCAGAATAACTCTTTATCCTTATATTATCCAACCATCACTTTTGTTTAGTCATGACATTCAATTAACGTCTTAATTAAGTCCTTTGTGAGTGTGACCCATCGTTTCAGAATTCATGAACTTAACTTGAGAGTGCCTAGGTAGGCTAGGTTAGTCCCAAAATACATTCCGAAAACCTATCCGTTAGGAAGTCAACCTTGGTATTGACCCTTGTGGACACCCTCCATAGGGAGGACGAAAGCAAAGCCGTCACAAGACACCACTTAAGTCTCACGGTGATGAACTAACAATGGAGACTACGAGATATAATGTCATTATTTGTAATTTAAGATTTTCTTTGAACTAAGAGTTTCTAAAACTCTATGTTTCTAGTCTTTACTTAGATTCTACGGCTAATATAAAATCTAAGTTTACTAATTATAATAAATTATTCAATTTTAACTCTTTAAAATATAATTTATTATTTCAATTTCTAATTTACATAAACTATTTAAATAAACTAGAAATTAAATGTGAAATTATCAAGTTTTAACTATTAAAACTAAATCACATTATTTGGTCCAATTATGTAATTAATGTTTAATCAAATTAAATCTAACATTAAATGGACCTAACTAATCTAATTAAACACTTTAATATATATATTAGTTATTAATGAGACTTACCAAGTTTTCACTCCTAAAAACTAATCTCATTATTTGATTCTTTTTAATTAAGGAATTAATCTAATTAATCTTAATTAATCCAAAGAATCTAACTAATCATTTTAATTAAACTCTTTAATTTGTTAATTAGTCAATAAATGGATATTACCAAGTTTTTTACTCCTAAAAAACTAAATCCATTATTCGATTGCCATTTATGAAATTGTTTTCTATTTTAATCACATTAAAATAAAACAATATAATATGACAATTATGCAAGATATATTATTATGCATGTGTAGGCACACCTAATCTAGATGACATACATATGTATGACAATGTTTTAACATCCATATAATCATCACATGAAAATAAATAAAGCGAACGTAATTGACCGAGTGACATGGGTTATCTAACTTACACAACTCTAATTACAATTGTATTCTCAAGGCATTTCTTGGTCTACAAGAGTTCTTCTCCGAGTTGAATTCTTCTAGTCTTCGTTTTCCTATCAAGTCAAATTTGATTTTTGTAAAAGTCAACATCTTTTCCAAAGGTCCACGTGTTACCTTAACACGCACCCTAGATCAAGACGAAACCCTAATGCGTGGGAAAGTACGGCTGCCAGCAGCGTAGCTGCAAGCATAAAAGGTGAGCGCGGCCCTCGCGCAAGCCACGCTTTCGTGCGCGTTCTTAGGTCGTTTCGCCCATGGTTTTCCGCTCCAATTTTCTGCACTTTTTCCAGAAAATATTCAATAATATTCTTCCAGAAAAATTAGAAAAAATTAAAGGGAGTTTTAGAAAGATTTTGATTATCGTATAACATGCGGAATTGGGTTTCAAAATTTTTTCTTATATTGAAAACCTTTTTCAATCAGGAACGAGTTCCTGTATATGCGCAGAAAAAGACTTTAGAAATTACGTACATTTTTCTTGATTTTCTTTTTTCTGATTCCTCGATCTACCACCAGATCTTTCGAGCTATGACTCGCGGTCTGACAACGTGTGTGTGGGCACGTCATGGCAAGAGATGGAGGTCACGTGAAAAGAACACCGGCCGAATACTGCAAAAGAGGGGAGAGTCAGAAAAAACTTTTTTTTTCTCTTTTCTTTTCTCTTTGGTGGCCGAATTCTCTTTCTTTTTCACTTGTGTGTTAGGTTGATTTTTCCTAGCTATATAACACTTATATAGTAGTCCTTTAGTGTTTTAATTTGATCAAGTCAAAATAGGATTCTAAATCCTATTTATTTATAGTCTCCCTAAAAACTTGAACCTGTGACCTTTTGGACTATAAAAATAATCAAATTCTTTTAATTCTTTTGTCCTAGTTATTATTTAATCACATGACCTCATATTTAATAAATAGAATTAATAATTCATAATTATTAAATTCTATTATTTTATTAAATATTTAATTAATTAAATAATCACATTATGTAATTATTCTCTTTTATTTAAATCGCATTACTTTCCTAACACTAATAATTGGACCATTCAATTAATCTACCGTGACTCTCGTTACCAACAACCATAAGGGCTAGCAAGGGGACCTAATAGACCCACAGTTTTGAGCTCCAATAATACTTAGTAATATTAATTAAAACTCTTTAATTAATATTTCATGATTATTAACCTCGGAGTTATTCCACTAAAAACCCGAGGCTGCACTCTCAGAACTGTAGACGTGTTTACATAATCTGAAGTCTCAGCGTCTATTGATATAGCTAATTGCATATAGTGTGATCCTCCACAAATAGTTCATAACTAGAGCTGGGTCATAAACTCCGTTATACCCCTCTAGAAATATCTTTTCCTTTAAGTACCATTGATTCTCTAATGAACAATTAAATCCTGCCTTCCTCACGGAAGAAGGAGAGCGCTCATAATCGTTCAAGCCCCAAATCAACCCTGAAGGGAACTACTTATCTACTTTCATCAAGAAGGAGTAGATTCCACTATTATGTTCAAACCTTCTCAGCCACAAGCCAAACTGCAACTATAAGATACGGAGGTATTGGTCGAGATTCTAATCAACCTCACTCATAGTAAATCAAAAGCCACAATCCAACCTGAAAGAATCGATAAGACACTCGGGATTAAGATCACATATAAATAACCATCGTTTATCGATTATATATGAATCTCATCTACTAACGGATCTTGGTGAGAAATTCATATAAATCGTAGCCCAGTCCTATATGATCTCATTATATAAGGTACCTCCATTCTCATGTTAACTACATGAGCGGTTTAGGATAAGACCACCGTACTTTACAGAATGAACCACGACAGTAAATCAATCACACACAAAGTACCCAGCTTTGTTCGCTCTCTACGGAGTCTTTAGATTGCACGTCTCAAAATGAATCATCTCTGTATATGACCATCATATACTCATTATGAGATTACATCTTGCAATTTAGGATGTTCTTGCATAATACGAATGTATTGCTGAATATAAAATATTTATAAACTTGAATGATAATCTGAATAATTTTTATTATTGTCTTTAACCATTTACAAATACAAGTTTTAGGGCATAAATCCCAATATACAGATCTAGATTTGTGCCTACACAATAATATATCAAGAATCAAGAATAGAAAGAAAAAACCAAGAAACAAAAAAGATGTAGTTTTTTCCTATTATGCGTGTACACAAAAAACTTTAGAACCAACCTGGCTCTGATAGCAATTGGAGGGAAGAAAATAATTATTTTATCAAATAACATACGGAATAGGTTTCAAAATTTTTTTTATTGAAAACGGTTTTCAATTAGGAACGAGTTTCTATGTATATATAGAAAACGAGTTTTCTTAAACCACATTACCTGTTTCTTTGATTTTGTTTTTCTGATTCTTTGATTCACCACCAAATCTTTCGAACTATGACCCACGGTCTGCCCACGCGTGTGTGGGCACGTCACGGTAAGAGATGGAATTCACGTGAAAAGGAACGGAGAAGACTTCTTCTTCTCCCTGGCCGGCAGTACCCCTGCAAAAAGGAGAGGTTAGAAAAAACTTTTTTTTTTCTTTCTCTCTTGCTCTCTTGCTTGGCCGAATTGCTCTCTTTCTTTTCACTTAGGTTAGTCAAATTTTTCTAGCATATTAACACTTAAATACCAGGCTCTTAGGGTTTAAACTTCTAGAGACTTGAACCTGTGACCTATGAGACAATTAAAATAATCAAATTATTTTAATTCTTTTGTCCCTGTCACAGTTTGATTCTGTAACCTCCTATTTAACAAATAGAATTTAATAATATTATTTTAATTTATTAAATATCTAATTAAATAAACACATTATTTAATTATTCTCCTTAATTAAATTGTGTTACTTTCGTAATACTATTAATTGGACCATCAAATTAATTTACTCTGACCCTCGTTACCAACAAACATAAGGGCTAACAAGTGGACTTAATGGACCCACAGTTTTGAGCTCCAATAATACTTAGTAATATTAATTAAACTCTTTAATTAGTATTTCACTATTATTAACGTTGAAGTTCTTCCACTAAAAATCAGAGGCTGCACTCTTAGAACTGTAGACGTGTTTATACAATCTAAAGTCTCGGCGTCCATTGATTTAACTATTTACATATAGTATGATCATCTGCAAGTAGTTCATAACTAGAGCTGGGTCATAATGCCCGTTATACCCCTCAAGTTATATCTTTTCCTTTAAGCACCGTTGATTCTCTAATGAACAATTAAATCATGTCTTCCTCACGGAAGAAGGTGAGATCTCATAATTGTCCAAACCTTGAATCAACCCTTAAGGGAACTACTCATATAATTCAATTAAGAAGGAGTGGATTCCATTATCGTGTTCATACCTTCCTAGCCATAAGCCAAACCACAACTTTATGATATAGAGGTATTAGTCGAGAATTCGCATCGACCTCACTCATGGTAAATCAAAAGCCATGATCCAACCTGAAGAAGTCGATAAGACACTCATGATTTTGATCATCTATAAATAGTCATCGTTTATCGATATATATATGAATCTCATCTACTAACAGATCTTGGTGAGAGATGTTGGAATTTATACCCTAAAACTTGTAATTATATATGGTTAAAGACAATAAAAAGAATTATTCAGATTATCATTCAAGTTTATAAATGTTTAATATTCAGTATTACATTCGTATTGTGCAATAACATTTATGCCCTAAAACTTATAATTATAAATAGTTAAAGACAATAATAAGAATTATTCAGATTATCATTCAAGTTTATAAATGTTTTATATTCAGTAATACATTCGTATTGTGCAAGAACATCCTAGATTGCAAGATGTAATCTCATAATGAGTATATGATGGTCATATACAGAGAGGATTAATTTTGAGACGTACAATCTAAAGAGTCCGTAGAGAACGAACAAAGTTGGGTACTTTGTTTGTAATTGATCTACTGATGCGATTCATTCTGTAAAGTACGGTGGTCTTATCCTAGACCGCTCATGTGATTGACATGAGAATGAAGACACCTTATATGATGAGATCATATAGGACTGTGCGACGATTTATATGAATCTCTCACCAAGATCCGTTAGTAGATGAGATTCATATATAATTGATAAACAATGGCTATTTATAGGTGATCTTAATCCTGAGTGTCTTATCGAATCCTTCAGGTTGGATCGTGGCTTTTGATTTACCATGAGTGAGGTTGATGAGAATCTCGACCAATACCTCCATATCATGGAGTTGTGGTTTGACTTGTGTCTGGGAAGGTTTGAACACAATAGTGGAATCCACTCCTTCTTGATTGAAGTAGATGAGTAGTTTTCTTAAGAGTTGATTCGAGGTTTGAATGATTATGAGCGCTCTCCTTCTTCCGTGAGGAAGACAGGATTTAATTGTTCATTAGAGAATCAATGGTACTTAAAGGAAAAGATATTTCTAGAGGGGTATAACGGACTTTGTGACCCACTGAACTATTTGTTGAGGATCACACTATATACAATTAGCTAGATCAATGGACACTGAGACTTCGGATTGTATAAACACGTCTATAGTTCTGAGAGTGCAGCCTCGGGTTTTTAGTGGAATAATTCCGAGGTTAATAATCGTGAAATATTAATTAAAGAGTTTTAATTAATATTACTAAGTATTATTGGAGCTCAAAACTGTGGATCTATTAGGTCCCCTTGCTAGCCTTTATAGTTGTTGGTAACGAGGGTCACGGTAGATTAATTGGAGGGTCCAATTAATAGTATTACGAAAGTAATGCGATTTAAATAAAAAAGAATAATTAAATAATATGATTATTTAATTAATTTAATATTTAATAAAATAATAGAAATTATTAATTATTAATTCTATTTATTAAATATGAGGTGGTCATGTGATTAAATAATGACTAGAACAAAAGAATTAAAATAATTAGATTATTTTAATAGTTCTAAAAGTCAAAGGTTAAAGTGTTTTCAGGAGACCAAAAATAAAAGGATTAGGAATCCTATTTTGACTTGGTCAAACCAAAACCCTAAAGAGCTACTATATAAGAGTTATATAGCTAGAAAAGAATTGACCTAACACATAAGTGAGAAATATAATAAGATTTGGCCACCAAAGAGAGAAGAAAAAAAAAGTTTGTTTTCTTTGACTCTCCCTTTCCTTGCAGGTGCGGGCGGGCATAGGGAGAAAGTGTTCTCCGTTCATTTTTCACCTGACCTCCTTCTCTTGCCGTGACGTACCCACATACACGTCGTCAGATCGCGGGTCATAGCTTGGAAGATCTGGTGGTAGATCGAGGAATCAGAAAAAGAAAATCAAGAAAAAGATATGTAGTTCATGAAATCTTTTTCTGCATATATATTGGAACTCGTTCCTGATTGAAAAACAGTTTTTCAATTAAAAGAAAAATTTTGAAACCTAATTCTGCATGTTATACGATAATCAAATGTTTTCTAAAACTCCCTTCAAGAGATTCATATAAATCGTGGCCTGGTCCTATATGATCTCATCATATAAGGTGCATCCATTCTCATGTCAACTACAGGAGTGGTCTAGGATAAGACCACCATACATAACCGCAAGCAGTAGATCAACCACAACAAAGTGCCCAGCTTTGTTTGCTCTCTACAGACTCTTTATATTGCATGTCTCAAAATGAATCCTACTGTATATGACTTTCATATACTCATTCTGAGATTACATCTTGCAATCTAGGATGTTCTTACACAATATGAATGTATTAATGAATATAAATCACTTTTAAACTAGAATGATAAAATCTTAATTCTTATTATGTCTTAAACCGTTCACAAATACAAGCTTTAGGGTATAAATCCCAATATAAATTACATTGAAGCTCTAAACTAGCTAAAATTACATTGAAGCTCTGAACTAGCTAAAATTACATTGAAGCTCTGAACCAGTTGAAATTACATTGAAGCTTTGAAGAAGCTCAACAAAAACAAAAAATTGGTTAAAAAGCTTGCCAAGAAGCATCTGAAGCTGCTATCACACATTCCTTGTCCAAAGATGAAAGCCTGCATGCTTGGAGATGACCAACGTGTTGAAGAGGCTGAGAAAACCGACCTGGATTATATGGATGTTGAAACTTTGAAGGATCTTCATGCCTGGCCAGCAGGAGGATCCCCACCTCCTAGAGCAGCTTGGTCGCCAACGAGAGCTGCGGGGTCTATAGACTCAAAGGTTGGGATTGAAGGGAGTTATAGAAAAGATTTGATTATCATATAACATTCAGAATTAGGTTTCAAAAATTTTCTTTTGAAAAACAGTTTTTCAACTAGGAACGAGTTCCTATATATATGCAAAAAAAGAATTTGCTTAACTACATAACTTTTTCTTAATTTTCTTTCTTCGGATTCCTCGATCTGCCACCAGATATTTCGAGCTTTGACCTGGAGTCTGACAACGTGTGTGTGGGCATGTCATGGTAAGAGATTGAGGTCACGTGAAAAACGCACGGAGAACTTCTTCTCCCTATCGCCAGCCGTACCATTACACATAGCTTTCCTTATGTATTGTAGGAAAAATGGGAGTACGGCGTAGCAAAAGGTGCAAAAACAAATTTTTGCATTGGTACTTTTAAACATTTTTCAAAAAGAAGAATAGATCTTAACCCATAGTTAACTATATATATATATATATATATATATATATATATATATATATATTAAAGGGTAATATTCTTTTTGTAAAACGTGAACTTTGATGTTGCGTCAACTATGAACTGCAAGATCTTCCAATCCTTCACAAATGTGGATCACCTTAGAGTGTAGGCTCCCTTTCTTTGAATTGCGTACCTGAGGATGAGAAACAAAAAATGTTTCTTTTTCGTTAGTCACTCAAAACCCTCCTGAGAAACTTAGATTCATTAGAACACTTTGTTCTTTCTTTTCTTTTCTCTCGAGCAAACTTTTCACACTTCTAATTTAGAGTGGGTGTGGTTTTTTCTTGGCTATCATAAGCTCACAAAAACTCACACGAAGCAACTAAAACCCTTAGCTTAGTCGAATTCCCCTAGCTCCCTATAAGTAGTGGCCGAATTTTCCCTGTGTAGGGAGGATTCCAGTTTTGCCATTAAACTGTTCAAGTTATAGCTCAACCTTATCTCAACTCTAAAAACATTTATCCAATCACAATTAGAAGTTTAATTGTAATTGAGTGACTTATCAAAACTTATCCATAAGAGACTTAATAGTCAACTTTAAAGTTTTAATTAAAATAAAAAAAATCTTTCCTAATTTGATTTGATAAACAACTTCAATTGTCTATCACTTATCAAACATGGTTTTTTGATTCTCATCATACTATCAACAATAGTATGACACTAAGAATCCAATTCCTAGTAGAAAAGTATTTTTATTTTTTAATTAAATAATTAATTAATTTTAATCAATAAAATAAAACAAAGTAATTAGCTAATGCTGCCCGACCCAATTGGCATGGGCCAAACTTTGTTTTTCATTTTATTAATCTCATTGAACCTCCACAAAAAGTTCACATGTGAACTAGACCCATTCTTACGAAAAAAAAAACAAGTCCACATTCCTTTAAATAAATATATTTAATATAATTCAACAGTCTCATTTTTATTAAATGTGCTAATTATATTATCAATATATTTACGGGATGTTAAAAACATCCCTTAGGGCCGCTAAGGGGTCACACGCCCTTGGCCGCCTATCCCAGGTATTTTGATGAGTTACCTTGTGTCTTGATCGAACACAAGAACGCACCTTTCAAAAAGCTTTTACAATAAATTTCAAAATCAATTCTTTAAGATGGATCAAATATATGATCCAGTAGTATATAATTAGTAATCAATTCAAATTCGTGTGGACCGGGGATCTTGGCGGGCTATCTAAATTTAAGCTTCAATGGACACAACCTAATCATAATCAACAAATGATTTACTTAGGTTCGATCCATTAATTTTAGTTCATTCCACTAAAGAACTAAAATTGAACTCTTAAATAAAGATAGAACGAGTGAGCGTACTAATTCGTACCCTACACAATCTAAGTGGAGAAAGTGTATCCTCGTGAAAAATACTAGTAATCACCAAGAGTTCATAGACCGTCTATAGCTCTCCAAGTTACCATATTTACTCATATGACTATGTTTTCGAAGTTGGATATTTTGACTTGTCCAGAAGCCATGTTTCAATAGTCATTATTGAAAACTCAACGTTAAGATTTAATATCCAATACCTCAAAACATCCATATGATGGTATTCTACTGACATTTGCTAGATGTAGTCACGATGTCCATTTCTATAAATGATGTTCTCTGTCGATATACACGTGAATACCACCAAACCATCGATGATAGACTATGCGATATAATCGTACTGATTGATAGCTCAAATGATAATGCATACAACCATAAGTCCATCACTTATCTCAGGATTGAGATAAACTCTTCGTTTGTCTCAGTAGAACACTTTTATCCACTAACGGTTACAGATAAAGTTTTCTACAGTGATCCTATTTAATGCACCCAGTGCACTAGATTCTTTTGTCTAAAGACACTTCAATGATTTTAGACTCATCGTATCACATTTGATCTACAACTTTAACAAGATAAAGGCGCCCAACCTTGTATCTTAAGTTGTGAATATTATTTGAGACTAATTAAAGAATTATGTCTACCTCATACATATCCATATGTATGAATAATTCTTTTGTTTCTCATAGTCTCTTGACCTTATAATTTTTTTTCTTTTGACAATTGATATAATTGCTATAATATTTGTTAAAATAGAAATCACTTTTATTTATATGAGATCGATTGTCAAATACACTATTACACTCTTTCTATTGAGCATAATCCTAACAATGACTTACTTGCACTATAGCAAGTGTGTCATATCTCTCATTCCCATGTTCTCTAGGTGCCTATCAAAACTCTTCTGTGGTAGAGCCTTTGTAAAGGGATCCGCTAGATTTTCAGCTGACGAGATCTTGGCAACCGTCACGTCTCCCATATGCACAATCTCTCTTAGTAGATGATACTTCCTTTCAATGTGTTTGCATCTCTTATGACTTCTTAGTTCTTTTGAATTAGCCACTACACCACTATTGTCACAGTAGCTGGTGATCTGCTTATTCGCACTGGGAACTACTTCCAAGTCAATTAAGAATTGACGGAGCCATACAGCCTCTTTGGCAGCTTCGCATACGGCAACATACTCAGCTTCCATAGTGGAATCAGCAATACAAGATTGTTTGACACTCCTTCATATGACTGCACCTCCTCCTAGGGTAAACACAGATCCTGATGTGGATCTCCTTGAGTCAGAGTCTGATTGAAAATTGGAATCTGTATACCCAATGGGAATTAAATCCCCTCCAAAGTATATAAGCATATGATCTCTCGTTCTCCTGAGATACTTGAAAATATGCTTGACTGCCGTCCAGTGATTAGGGTTTGCTTTCGATTGAAACCTGCTAACTATGCCAATAGCAAAACAAATATCTGGTCTAGAGCAGAGCATTGCATACATGAGACTTCCAACTGCAGAGGCATATGGAATCCTACTCATGAATTGCTCTTCATACGCGTCCTTAGGAGATTACTCCTTAGAAAGCTTGATTCGATGCCTGAAAGGTAACAGACCTTTCTTGGAATCCTGCATGGAAAACCTAGACAAGCTTTTATCTATGTATGAAGCTTGGGATAATGCAATCGTTCTATTCTTTCTATCCCTAACAACTTGGATGCCAAGAATATAACTTGTTTCTCCTAAGTCCTTCATATCAAATTGTTTTGCTAACCATTCTTTAACTGATGTCAATACACCTACATCGTTTCCGATGAGTAGTATATCATTAACATAAAGAACTAGGAAAACCAACTTTTCGCCTTTGATCCTCTTGTATACACAAGGTTCATCAAGGTTCTTAATAAATCCAAAACCTTTTATAGCTTAATCGAACCTTATGTTCCAGGATCTGGATGCTTGCTTCAATCCATTAAATGGACCATTGCAACTTGCATACCCTTTGCTCTTGGCCTTTTTCAATGAATCCTTCTGGTTACATCACATAGATGCTTTCATCAAGACTTTCGTTAAGGAAAGTTGTCTTGACGTCCATTTGCCAAATTTCTAAGTCTAGAGATGCTGCAATGGATAAGAGTATTCTAATGGATTTAAGCATGGCTACAGGAGAGAAGGTTTCTTCGTAATCGATACCTTCTTTCTGTGTATAACCTTTAGCTACCAATCTAGCTTTAAAGGTTTCCACTTTACCATCCATACCTCTTATATACCCATTTGCATCCTATGGATTTTATCCCTTTTGGTAAGTCTACAAGAATCCAGACTTTGTTTATGAACATAGATTCAATTTCGGATTGCATTACCTTTTGCCACTGACGACAATCAACATCCTCCATAGCTTCCTTGTATGTGTAGGGATCATCGTCGTCCGGGAAATTCTTGATTGATTCTCCTAAACCGATGTATCTTTCGGGTTATCTAATAACTCTTCCATTGCGATTAGGAATGGTAGGTTGTTGATCTTGTGATGGTTCAAAATTTACAATTGAGCTTGGTTATGAAACCTCATGTGAAATTGTATCTCCTGAAAGCTTATTCAAGATAATTCTACTTTTAGGTACGAAATTATTCATATAGTCCTTTTCCAGAAATTTAGCGTTCGTTGAAACGAATACCTTAAGATCTGTAGGACTATAGAAGTAATATTCTTTCGTTCCTTTTGGATACCCCACGAATATGCATGTTTTTGAACGGGACTCCATCTTTTCTGTCTTTCCTTTCAATACGTGTGCAGGACATCCAAATATCCTTAAGTGTTGTAAACTAGGTTTTCGCCCAATCCACAACTCATGCGGTGTTTTAGGAACTGACTTAGATGGTAAATCATTTAGAATGTACATTGCAGTTTGTAGAACATATCCCAAAAAGAATTAGGAAGCGTTGAATAACTCAACATCGATCTAACCATAACTAAAAGAGTCCTATTTCTCCTTTCTGCCACCCTATTTTGCTGAGGCGTTCCTTGTGCAGAAAACTGAGAAATTATTCCAATATCAATAAGATATTGCTGAAACTCACCTGATAGATATTCTCCACCATGATCAGATCTCAAGATTTTTATGTGTTTCTCAAGCTGATTTTCTACTTCAGCTTTAAATGCTTTGAATATGTCGAAAGCATCAGACTTATGGCTCATGAGATACACATAGTCAAATCTTGAGTATTATCCGTGAAAGTAATGAAGTACTCATATCCACCTCTAGCTTGAATGCTCATAGGACCACATACATCAGTGTGTATCATTCCTAAACATTCAGTGGCTCGTGTGCCTTTGGCAGTGAACGGCCTTTTAGTCATTTTACCTTCTAGACAAGATTTACAGATTGGTAGATCATCGACCTTTAAGTCACTCAAAAGTTTGTCACTAGCAATCTTTTAATCATATCAAGATTAATATGACCAAGGTGTAAATGTCATAGGTAGATTTCACCTTTTGATAGTTTTACTCTTTTATGATTAGACTTAGTTGATTCAGTGTCCAATAAATGAGAGATGTTTTTACTTAGATAGAACCAGCCGTTTTCCAATGTATCTTTGCAAATAAATTTTATTCTTACTAATAATAAAATCTTTATTAAAAGTAACTGAATATCCAAATTTATTAAGACGAGACTGAAATTAAATTCCTCTTGAATTGAGGTACAAATAAACGTCTATCAAATCCAAATGCCTATTAGAATCTAATTCTAATATCTCCCACTGTATTAGCTGACACTAATGCTCCACTGCCTAAACGCAAGTTGAACTCATTTTCATTTAGTCTTTTGTTTCCTTAAGCCTTTTTCACCACAAAGGAAGCACTTTCTTTGACCTTAGTTACTTACTTGGTTTCCTGTCTTGGTAGGTCTAAGTTGTTCTTTCTTCTGTTGTTCCTTAACCTTTTTAGGGGTTTCAACAGTAGCAAACTTTCCAATCAAGCGAATCTCTTAACCCTTGCCTTTCACAAGGATCCTTTTAGTGCTTTGAACATCTTGCATCAAGTCCTGTAAAGTATATTCCTTTTCTTTCAAGCTGTAGTCCAACTTGAACTCACAAAAGGAATCTGATAGTGAATTGATAATTAAGTCAATTTTAGTCTCACTATCTATCTTAGCACCATTGAGTTCAACAATGTTGAGATGTGCTATAGCTTGTCAAGACTTCATCCTAAGATTCATAAAAGCAGTCAATGCCTTTCTCTTAGTCGTCTTAAACCTCATAGCAAATCATCTCCTCTAGAGACATCATAATATCTGCAGCAGTCCTCATCAGAGGACTCCCACTGCTTATGCTCGTCTCTTTGCACCTCATTATTAGATTCATTATTAGGAACAAGTGGTTTAGCCCAATTTTATTTAACAAGTGGTTTAGACATAATGAATCTATGTTTTTCAGCTTGCATGCAATAACCCAATTTTCCTTTTCCATGTTACATAATTATTCCTATTCAAGGTTTTATCTTTTAGGAGTTTATTAGGGATGAGATCATGATTTCTTTATTTAACAAAAACTTATATTAAGTAAACTATCATTTAGCACTTTCGAATATTTATCTTGAATTAACTATTAATAATTCAATCGTAAAATTCAACGGTGATCTAACACCCATAAACGCCACGCCTCCTTTGGAAGTTCGCAACATTTACTAGTTGAACTAGGTCCCACCTAATTGTTAACATAACAACCAGCTTTTCAATTTTAGCCTTGCGATTATTATTGACAAGAACTCTTGGGAGGATATCAATAGAATCACATTGAGTGTGTCACTATGGTTTCGACCTTCAATATATTGCCGCACGAAAAATCCCTCCTTTGAGAATAGATATCGCTTGAGTTAATTGTCTAGTCTATCCTTGTAAGGAAGTATCTTGTTAAATTCCATTTATGGATACCCCTTGGGGGTTATCACATAAAACATAAAGCAGAACTAACCCTAGAGGCCATAGGTGTTCTAAACACATTCTCCCACTCAATTGTTTAAGGTGTGTGATGGAATTCCAAAGAATGATTACCAAGTTATCTAGATGCCAATTTAGATACCTAAATCATTCAATGCATGTTCATACCAAAAGATATATATGAGTGTCACTCCTATTCTACATGACATGTTATCAAACAATGAATAAACATTGTAATATTTATGCAAAAATAAATAGCCACAATTTTGGTCCATCCTAGAAAAATAAGTAAATTACATTGTTTGGATAACCTTAAACCCTAACCCTAACTTGTCGATCAAGTCTTCTTACGGCCATCCATCCAAGATCGCGACAAGGTGTTGCGGCCCACGGGTGAAGGCACTCAGCCCTACAAGGCGCGCTGTTACGCCATTTTGTACCCGCAAGTATACGGGGTCGGCACAAGTAATACAATGATGAGTAAATTATCATCTCCACAGGGATATTTAGGTGCTGAGTACTAAAAGTAATCAAGCCTACCTTTATTTGGATAATCTGAAGGTTTGGAAGAGGCAAATAAAAAGATAAAAATATAAAACATAAAAATAAAGCAAACAACCAATATAATAGATTAGTTAGGGTATTTGAATTTACCTAATCCATCCAATTGAGTTTCATGAAAGCACATTATTGCAGTTTAATTATTCATGTTGATGACCGTGTTTATCTAAATTATCCAAAGTCCCTTCTCGAGGTAAATCGGACCTATTACATACAATAATATCCTATCTCTCGATGGTATCTCAAGTGTATGAAAATGCATTAGTCACAATAAACACCCTGTATGATCACACAAGCAAATTAGTATATCTCTATTTAATTCTACCTATGGTGGATATTACATCGAGCACGTTGTGGGCATCTCCTCTCAGTACATAACACACAACCATAATATCAACTAAATGTAGGCCTTCACATTTAGAAGTATTAAGAACAATAATACCACTCAAAAATATAATAATCAACCACAATAAATTAGATAATCAATTCATTCAACATTCATAGAAAATGATTCATCAAAACCCTAACTTACAAGTTTAGTTCATAATCAAAGATTTACAACCAAACATGTTTTTCAATGATAAAAGAGAGTTACAAACAAGAAAATAAAGAAGGAAAGGGATAGAAAAACTCTAAGCTTTCACTTTCTCTAAATCCAAGCTTGATGGCGAGAATATGACCCAAGGATCGAATCCGAACCCTCTTGTCTCCAAGGTGATCTTCTTCTTCCCCTTTGCCTCTTCTTCTCTCCCTTTATCTTCTCTTGGTCGAATTTTTAGAACCCTAGCCGAACTTTCTCTATTGGATGAGTTTTTCTTCTGAATATTACAAATGAGGAGCTATTTATAGGAGATGTCTCCTTACGGAAGAAGGAGAGCGTTCATAATCGTTCAAGCCCCGAATCAACCCTTAAGGGAACTACTTATCTACTTCAATCAAGAAGGAGTGGATTCCACTATTGTGTTCAAACCTTCCCAGCAACAAGCCAAACCGCAACTCCAAGATACGGATGCATTAGTTGAGATTCACATCAACCTCACTCATAGTAAATCAAAAGCCACGATCCAACCTAAAGGTGTTGATAAGACACTCAGGATTAAGATCACCTATAAATAGCCATCGTTTATCGATTATATATGAATCTCATCTACTAACGGATCTTGGTGAGAGATTCATATAAATCATGCCCTAGTCCTATATGATCTCATCATATAAGGTGCCTCCATTCTCATGTCAACTACATGAGCGGTCTTGGATAAGACCACCGTACTTTACAGAAACAACCGCAGCAGTAGATCAATCACAAACAAAGTACCCAACTGTGTTCGCTCTCTACGGACTCTTTAGATTGCATGTCTTAATATGAATCCTCTCTGTATATGACCATCATATACTCATTCTGAGATTACATCTTGCAATCTAAGATGTTCTTGCACAATACGAATGTATTACTAATTATAAAATATTTATAAACTAAAATGATAATCTAAATAATTCATATTAAGTCTTTAACCGTTTACAATTACAAGCTTTAGGGCATAAATTCCAACAGCCTTCCTTCTGGGTGTAACCCTTGGCCACTAGCCTTGCCGTCAAAGGTCTTTACCTTCCCGTTTACTCCTCTCTTACCCTTGTAGATCCACTTACAGCCTATGGGTTTTATCCCATCTGGTAAGTCTACAAGTTCCAGACTGAGTGAGAGTACATGGACTATATCTCGAGATTCATGGCTTTAAGCCATTCCTCTTTGTCAGAATCTTCCATTGCATGTGTAAATGTCAATGGATCATCCACACTAACATCAAAAATAACACCCTGTGCCTCTCTAATGCCTAAGTAGCGATCAGGTTGGCGAACAACCCTCCCAATACGCTTAGGCGGTAGTGTATCCTGACTAGAAATCATCTGACTCTCAGATGTTTGTGAAATAATAACATCATTAACAACCCTTGTTGACTGAGCACTGGTAAAACTAGGTTCTAGCTCCTTTAATACAATCTTACTTCGAGGTTTATGGTTGGTCATATAATTCTCCTCAAGAAACGTTGTGTTTGTAGATATAAACACTTTGTTTTCTTATGGATTATTAAAGAATTCACCTCATGTTTCCTTTGGGTACCCTACAAATAAGCATACTTGCGAACGAGGTTCCAGCTTTCCACTTATGTTCTTCAGTACATGTACTGGACATCCCTATCTGCGAAAATGTCATAAACTAGCTTTACAATCATTCCACAACTCTAAGGGAGTCTTAGGAACAGACTTGGATGGAACTACATTCAGTATATAAGTTGATGTTTGTAGTGCATATCCCTAAAAAGAATATGGTAATGATGAGGAATTAATCATAGATCTCACTATTTCCATTAGGGTTTTATTCTTCTCTCCGCAACACTATTCTGCTGTTGTGTTCCAAGAGCTGTGAGTTGGGATACAATCCCATTCTTAACCATGTAGTCTTCAAACTCTTAGTCGAGATACTCACCCCCACGATCCGATCGTAGAGCTTTGATGGTTTTACCTAATTGATTTTCAACTACAGCTCAGAATTCTTTCAACCTTTCAAAAGTTTCCGACTTACGTTGCATTAGGTAACATACTCGTATCTTGAGTAGTCATCAATAAATGTGACATAATACTCATAACCACCTCTAGCTCTAACACTCATAGGTCCACAGACATCTGAGTGTATGAGTTCCAGTGGTTGTGTGGCTCTAACACCTTTTCCTGTAAAAGTTCTCTTGGTCATCTCACCCTTTAGACAAGATTCACAGACAGGTAAGGTGCCGATCTCTAAGTGGCTTAAAAATTCACTTTTTACCAGTCTGTTTATTGACTTTTTACCAGTCTGTTTATCCTATCAAGGTTTATATGTCCAAGTCTTAGATGCCACAAATACGTGCCATCATCTGGAGAAATCTTTTGTCGTTTTGTTTTTGGTTTTTCAACTTTAAACAATTCAATATTAAGTAGTGTTGTATGAATTAACGGTCTCAAAATATATAAATTATTTTCTATCGTACCAGAACATATATTCAAACCATTCCTTTAAACAATAACTGACTTATCATTAAAAGAAATTGAATATAATCGTCCGAGTAATCTGAAAACAGAAATCAAATTCCTAGTAAATTCATGAATGTAATAAACATTGTCCAACGAAAGAAAATTATTATTAAACTATAGTCTAACTACTCCCACTGCTCTAGGTGAGACAACGTCCCCTGATCCTATGCGTATAGTGAATGACCCCTCCTCTAATTGCTGTCGATCTTCAGTCCACAGTAAAGAAGAACAAACATGATTAGTGGCCCTTGAATCAACTATCCAAGTTTTTTTTTTGGATAATGTGAGTATATTAACCAAAGAGACAAAACAAAAGCAAAGGGGCATACCCCAGCGAGAAGATCACAAGGTCAGACAAGGGACAGGCCCCCTACCAACCGAAACTCAAAAAACAGCAAAGCAATAAAAGCTAAGCACAAACCCTGTCATAGTGTGCAACCAAAAGAAACCATCAGACCGACAGCAAAAGGGACAAACCCCCTAAAAGGCAAAACAAACGAATTACAAAAAAATAGAATCAGATAAATCCCAAGACTGGTGGAGCCACCTATTAGTAGGAGAAGGAACCACACCAGATAAGGAATTAAGACGCATACAAACATCTTTAACAATGGAACGAACAAGCACGGAAACAGGTTTAGGTAACTCGCCATGCATCCTAGCATTCCGCTCGCGCCAAATAGCATAGACAGCAGCTGCAAGCATAATACGCACCACCTACCCACGAAGAAGCCGACCGCGAAAATGGCAAGACCAAAGAATAGTAGCCTCCCAGCTCCGAGCACGAAGAGATAATCTGCACTTCCTTAAAAGAGCAAACCAAACCTCACAAGAATAAGAACAATCAAAAAAGAGATGAGGGACATCCTCACAACTCCCTCCACAAAACACACAACGAATAGCCGGAATCAAGCCATAAACAAGAAGCTTATCCTGAGTAGAAAGAGCACCCCTAATGGCCAGCCAGAAGATGAAAGCATGTCTAGGAATTGATTTAGAATGCCAAACGGACCTAAACCAATCCACCGCTGGCTGCCGGGACCGAAGAGCCTCCCAAGCATTACGAATAGAGAAAGCCCCCCGAGAGTCCTCAACCCAACACAAAGTATCAGCTTGAGAGTTATTAGGCCTGAAGGAATCAGGGGTACCACTGATAATGTCCATCCAATTCCCGGTCAGGGAACGAGGCCAAGCCCAATCCCTCCCCTGAATAACATCCGTCACCCTAGCATGAAGACCAAAACAAGAATCATAAATAATCCGATGCCCAAACACCTCCACCAAAGGACCCAGCGGATGCCAATAATCAAACCAAAGGGAAATATCCTTCCCATTACCCACCCGAAATTGCATCAACCGCCGCACAAGACACCGAAGACCCAGAATTTTCCTCCAACTCCATGAGCAATCCCCAGGGCACCTAACCTCCCACACATTCTTTCCCTTAAGCAGAGTAGATCTAACCCACGAGACCCAGACAGAAGACCTCAAATTGCTACAGACAGCCCACAAATGCTTACTTATGGCAGCTTTATTTCAACACTCAACGCTCTTAATTCCGAGCCCACCCTCTTCCTTTGGTAAACACACCAAAGACCAAGCAATCTTTGCCCCACCTTTACCTAAATCTGAACCCTTCCAAAGAAAACTACGCAAAATAGTTTCAACCTTAATCACCACTGACTTAGGCAAGATAAAAATGAAGGACCAATACACCTGGATAGAGAACAATACAGATTGAATGAGCTGAAGCCTCCCTGCAAAAGAAAGAACCCTACTAGTCCAACTCTTAACTCTCGCTACAATCCTATCAACAAGAACCCTACAATCCACTGCCATAAGCTTAGTAGAAATCAAAGGAACCCCAAGACATCTAACAGGTAATACCCCTTCCTGAAAACCAAGAATCCCAAGCAACTCTTGCTTAATGTCAGAAGACACACCAGCCACAAAAAGATTGCTCTTGCTGGGATTAGGAATCAACCCAGAAAGAGCTTGGAACTGACCAAGGACAACATTAACCGCAGCAACTGACTCCCTCTCTGCCCTACAGAAAACCATAAGATCATCCGCAAAGCATAAATACGAAATACCAATCTTCCCACACCGCCAATGGTACGCAAACTGACTCTCCTGCTCCATAATACGCATCAACCCCGAGAAGACCTCCATAGCCAGCACAAATAAATAAGGGGACATAGGATCCCCCTGCCTCAAACCTCGGCTACTAGTAAAGAAACCATTTAACTCGCCATTGATAGAAATAGAGAAACGGGGAGTAGAAATGCACTCAGAAATCCAAGCTATCATCTGCTCCGGGAAGCCTAAAATCTGTAAAATAGCCACTAAGAAATCCCACCGCACAGAATCATAGGCTTTCATTAAATCTACCTTCAGCGCACACCTAGGATGACCCCCATCACGATCATAGTTCCTTAACAATTCCTGCGACAGTAATATATTATCACTAATCCTCCTACCAGCAACGAAGGCCGACTGAAAAGGACGAAAAACATCAGGCAGTACCATCTGAACACGATTCGCAATAATTTTGGCAATGCATTTGTAGATAGTGTTACAACACGAAATAGGTCTAAAATCCCCAACCGTAGAAGGATTAGGAACCTTAGGAATAAGAGCAACCACAGTAGCATTCACTTGCTTGAGCAATCTCCCGGAGCTAAAAAACGAACGAATAGCACGAAGAAAATCATCACTAACCTCTTGAAGAAAGTAGCATTATACCCATCCGGACCAGGAGCTTTATTATCTTTTAAAGAGAACAGAACTGCCTTAATTTCAACATCACTAACCTCTCTATCCAAGGTAGCACACTGATCACTAGAAATACGCTTCGGGAGAGCCCGCCTCACTAAATCAAGGTCAATCCTAGGGCATTCAGCAGGCTGTCTCAGAAGTGTCTCAAAGAAGTTCACCACCGTTGATTTAACTTCACTAGGCTCCTCCACACGATTACCATCCTCATCGGTAAGAGATAATACCTTACTCCTACTACATCTTTGTCTCATGGATCGAAAAAAGAACTTAGAATTCCTATCTCCCAAATTAATCCACTGAACCCGGGACTTTTGTCTCAAAAAACTCTCCTCATCTCTACTCAAGTCACCATAAAGCTTCACCAACCGAGACTCCTCCTCATGTAAAGAAGCGTTCGTAGGCTGCCTCTGAATATCCCATTGCACAGACTCTAAATCATGTTTAGCTTGCTGCACCCTAGAAGACAAGTCAGAATAACACTCCCTATTAAGTTTCTTAAGCTCTACTTTCAATCTTTTTAGCTTCTTACATAGCTGAAACATAGGAGACCCATCCACCCTGTCCGCCCAAACTCGATCCACCAAGGATAAAAATTCTGGATGATCCGCCCAGAAATCAAAAAACTTAAAAGGCACCCGTCGCCGAGGGAGATCCACAATCTTAACAATCATAGGAGAGTGATCAGAAACACTAGAAGGAAGAAAATGCGCCTCTGAACCTCGAAAGGAAATATCCCAATTCAAGTTGACCAAAGCTCGATCTAACTTTCGAAGAATAGGATCAACCGTACGATGATTAGACCAAGTATAGAAGCACCCATTAAATCGCAGATCATCCAACCCAGACTCAGCTAAACAATTAGAAAAGTCATCTTTCCAATGAGGCCAAGAATTGGAGCCTCCAACACTCTCAACCGAAGACTTAATAGCATTAAAGTCACCCATCACAATCCAAGCACTATTCTCCCATTCCACTCCGCGCGCCACTAAATTTGCCCACAACGCCTCCCTACGAACATTACAATTATCACCGTACACAATCAAAATCATACACTCCCAAGTAGAATCAACAGAAGAAACTCTACAATGGATAACTTGTTCAGAAGATCCGACAACCAAAACAGTAACATCGAACGGATTCCAACAAACCCAAATCCTCCCCAAAGAGGAAAAATTATAATTGCACTCCACCTTCCAAGACCGATCAATGGTCTTAAGAATAACATCTTTATTTTTCTCCAGAACTTTCGTTTCCACTAAACCACACAAAGACAATTTCTCATCTTTAATCAAATTGCGAACCTCTCTTTGCTTCAAAGGGTCATTAAGACCCCTAATATTCCAGCACCCAAAAATCATAATAAATATACAAAGATAAGAAGAAACCCCCACAAATCTATCTCCACTTACCCCCCTTAGGGGAGGAGTGCTTCTTATTCTTCTTACCCTTACTACTGGAACCTTTCTTCTTCTTTTTCTTTTCCAGAGAATCCTTAACTTTTGAAGCCAAAGCATTACGAGGAGGGCTAGAATCACTACCATCCTCACCATGACCAGCCTCATCATTACCACAAATAGTACCCCCATCATCACAAAGACCATCCCTGTCATCAACATAACCATTAGCCCCATCCTTACAAAGAACAGCCCCTGCATCACAAACAGTGTCCAAAATTGCTAAAGGAGTACCCTCTTCCATTACTTCCAAATTCAGAGTATGGTCATTGCCCTCCATTGGTACTAAATTAAGATGATTATCAACATTTTCCACAAGCGGAACACTAGCACTATTCCCCATAGTAGATAATTCTCCACCCTTGTTCTTTTTTTTAACCTCAACCCAAACCGGTCGTTTAGGCCCCAACGAGTCTTCGTGCCTCTTCTTTATATCATGAACATCAACCCCTCCATTTCCGGTAACCATATTCACATTGTCACCCAAATCTTGAACGCTTTGTTTACATATACCCGGCGCATGCCCAAACACCTTACAAATATTACACCTAGAAGGAAGCCACTCATAAACAGCATAAATAGTTTTCCACTCCCCATTAGCACATTGAATATCAAACTCATTAATGACATCCTTCGAAGCATCAATCTCAACACACACACGAGCATAGCTAAGACGTTTCCTAGCTAATGTAATGTGATCGGCATGCAATGGAATGCCCAAAGCACTAACTACAAAACTCAGGCCCTTAGAAGTCCAATATTCAAACGGAAGATTGTAAAGTTTAACCCATACATGAATATTGCGTAACTCATCTTTAGACAAGGATAAACTAGGCTGCCACCGTTTAAGAACAAGCAATTTATTCACTATATGCCATGGACCTTTTTCAAGAACTTCACAAGCATGGTCAAGACTATCAAACTTGAAAATAAAGAACCCTTGTTCCGAAGATAAAACTTCTTTAAGGCCAAACCTACCCCAAATTTTATGAACTACTGAATTCACTACGGGGAAAGGAATTCTCTTATCCACAAAGTACCCTATCAAGGAAGTTCTCCATTCTTCACTTCCCTCAATAGCTACCTCAACCGGAGGGCTAACTTTAATTCTTCCATTTTCTTCAATTGGTTTAAAATATTGTAAGGATTCAAAGGTAGAAGATCGTACCTCACAAGCAATAGGAGAAGAATTCTGGACAACCTTAGCATAAGATGGTTTCAGCCCTTGATCATGCATGGAAGAAGGTGTTGAAAATGGTCCAAGATCAGCCCCTCCTTGTCCAAAGCTACCAAGACCCGAAATTGAACCCAAAGCACTCGATTTCGGCCCAATTACGCCCACATCAGACCCAAAATGCAAGTTACCAAGCTTTTCCTTTCTATGATCATCTCTTGCAAGCCCAAATCCACCATAATTCGAAGGTGATTCAATAACATTAATCCTTAGCCCATCTAATTTTGTGGAATCAGTCCCATTAGCTCCAATACCCGAAATTGAGCCCAAAGCACCAAAGTTTGACTCTATTACCCCCATTCCTTGCTGACTAGTATTATTTAGTGAAGGAAAGTCATCACCAACCACCTTCCTTTGACAATTTTGGCTATTAAGGTCAATACTAGCCACCTTATTTTGAAAAACTTGTCCATGAGAATCATTCATCATTTGAATTAATTGCCCATTGCACATGATCTCATTCAACAAGTCTTCACTCTTTTCATCAATGTCAACCATAGCTTTCTTCTTGTCCAATCCCGAAATTGTTGAGAGACAACCAGCCTTCACATGGTTTTCACCCAAAACCAGATTTCTACCTTCACCCAAAACCAGATTTTCATCTTCCTCATCATGCAACACCCCATGAAGAACATCATCATGCTTGGATTCAATCCCATTTACACAATCAACAGCTCCATGCCTATCATGTGTTGTTTTATTTGATTGCAATCCCGAAACAGTAGCAAAACAACCATCCTTTGAGCAATTCTTACCCAAATTCGGACTTCTTCCTTCTACAGCACCAATACCATGAGGCAAATTCGAAGGAACAAGTTTTGTAGACACGCAACACCTGGAAACATCCTTAATATCACCATCTATCAGCCCCAAAATAGAATGAGTTGTTGAAGACAAGTTGGATCCCGAATTTGCCTCCTTACGTTGAATCTCCATATTCTGATCAAAACCGTGATCCTTCTTGTTTTCAAGCAGTCCCGAGGCATATATTCCATTTGAGATCAGAGAAGAAACATGGTCTCCATCCTTCTTCACACCACCAGCAGTAGAATTTCGGGTTTGATCTACCAAAACCCTACATTTCTTCATTCCAATGGACATTAAAGAAGAAACATGGTATTCACCCTTCTTCACACCACCAGCAGCTAATGAATCACCAACCATGACACCAACCAACACACCAAGAAGAAGATAGCAGTCACAAACCAACAATAAGAAACAAACACAACACAAACTCACAACAAACAAAGCACCATTGGAATGAACCAGCAAACTTAAATCTAAAGAAGAATGAAAATTGAGCTTGTAATCATCAAAAGAAATCAATAATGATCACAAAGAGAGAATAGAAAAAAATCAAGAAGAACAATAAAAAATATTCTAGAGAGAAGGCAGAGCATTTTCTCTCTCTAAACATGGTATTCAGACTCTTGACTCTATTTCAACTATCCAAGTTGAAGAGTCATCTTCCACTAAATAAGATTCTAGAATAAGTAAATCTGATTTACCTTGTTCTTTTTTCTTGGTTGCGAGCTCCTCGAGGTACTTCGGACACTTCCTCTTCCAATGGCTAACCTTGTCACAATGGAAACACTTTCCTTTTGATTTGTCAGCTTTGGGCTTGTTGTTCTTTTTCTTCTTTGGAGCAGGCTCTTCCTCTTCTTCGTACCTGAAGAAGACGGCTCAGCAACATTTGCCTCGCCGATCTTGCTCCTATGGTCCCTTTCCATGGACTGATAAGTAGCGAGCTCATTTAACAATTGGGTGAGCGTGAAATTCAACTTGCTCATTTCATAATTGCTTCTGAACTGATCAAACTCTTCGAAAAAGTTGTCATGATCATGCTCACTTGGGAGGCCTCGTTAATGGTCCCACCATTAACTTTAGGGGTGTTGAAATAGGATATCATCTTAAGAACATGTTCCCTAACAGATGTACCCTCCTTCACAAAGTCGAGCATAGCGAAACGAATAGCTTCGTGTTGCTTTTCCTTAGAAAGTTGTTCAAACATGGCCTGCCATGACTCCATTATTTCAAATACAGATGTCATTGACTCGTGCTTCGTCGTAAGCACTTCGGTCATGCCGGCCAGCAGAAATGTGCGAGCCTTTTTATCAGCCGAAACCCACTTCTCGTAGGCTTCTTTAACGGGCCTTGGCGCGTTAGGAGCGGGCTGAGAAGGTCATTCCTCCGTGAGTACAAATTTAACGTCTTTGCAGACCATGATTGCGTTCATATTATATTTTCACTTGGTATAGTTATCCCCGGTTAATTTTTCGTTTGCAAGGATGGAAATTAAAGCAGAAAACATTGTTGAAAATTAAAAATATAAATCTAAATTAATATAATTCATTCATACATTCGTTTCATTATATGTTCGGTATAAAATTAAACATGATGTGCATGTGCATAATTTAATGAACTAAGAAATCCCTAAAATTAGTTATTATACTGCGACAATCCAACATTCCACAAGTAAGTGCCTAGGTAGGCTAGGTCAAATCCTTGAATGTCAGATCGATACATTTTCAATCGAGTAACACACTAGAATAACTCTTTATTCTTATATTATCCAACCATCGCTTTAGTTTAGTCAAGACATTAAATTAACAACTTAATTAAGTCCTTTATGAGTGTGACCCACTGTTTCAGAATTCATGAACTTAACTAGAGAGTGCCTAGGTAGGCTAGATCAGTCCCAAAATACATTATGAAAACCTATCCATTAGGAAGTCAACCTTGGTATTGACTCTTATGGACACTCTCTGTAGGGAGGACAAAAACAAAGCCGTCACAAGGCGCCACTCGAGTCTCACGGCATTGAATTAATAACAGAGACTGTGAGATATAATGTCATATATCCCTCTCTCACTCACTATTTGTAATTTAATATTTTCTTTGAACTAAGAGTTTCTAAAACTCTATGTTTCTAGTCTTTACTTAGATTCTACGGCTAATATAAAATCTAAGTTTACTAGTTTTAATAAATTATTTCATTTTTAGCACTTAAAAAAATAATTTATTATGCAATTTCTAATTTACATAAACTATTTAAATAAACTAGAAATTATATGTGAAATTACTAAGTTTTAACTATTAAAACTAAATCACATTATTTAGTCTAATTATGTCTTTGATGTTTAATCAAATTAAAACTTAACATTTAAAAGGACCTAACTAATCTAATTAAACACTTTTAATATATAGATTAGTTAATAATGAGATTTACCAAGTTTTTACTCCTAAAAACTAATCTCATTATTTAATTCTTTTTAATTAAATAATTAATCTTAATTAATTTAAAGAATCTAACTAATAAAAAATTGACTAGTCATTAATGAGATTTACCAAGTTTTTACTCCTAAAAACTAATATCATTATTCGGTTCTTTTTAATTAAAATATTAATCTAATTAATCTTAATTAATTAAAAGGGAACCCAACTAGTCTTTTTAATTAAACTCTTTAATTGGTTGATTAGTCAATTAATGGATATTACTAAGTCTTTACACCTAAAAGCTAAATCCATTATTCAATTGCCATGAAAATTGTTACCTATTTTAATCTCATTAAAATAAAACAATATAAAATGATAATTATGCATGACATATTATTTATGTATGTGTAGGCACACCTAATCTAGATGACATTCTTATGTATGACAATGTTTTAACATCCATATAATCATCACATGAAAATAAATAAAGCGAACGTAATTGACCGAGTGACATGGGTTATCTAACTTACACAACTCTAATTACAATTGTATTCTCAATGCATTCGTTGGTCTTCAAGAATTCTTCTCCGAGTTGAATTCTTCTAGTCTTCGTTTTCCTATCAAGTCAAACTTGATTTTTGTAAAAAGTAAACATATTTTCCAAAGGTCTACGTGTTACCTTAACACGTACCCTAGATCAAGACGAAACCCTAAGCAGCAACCCTAACGCATGCGAAAGTGCGGCTACGCTACAATACAAGGTGCACGCGACCCTCGTACGAGCCGCGTCTTCTCGCACGTTTGTGGGTCATTTCGCTCACAATGTTTCGCTCCAATTTTCTGCACTTTTTTCAGAAAATATTGGACAAAATTTTTCCAGAAAACTTGCTAAAATCGTCCAAGGAAAAAATTGGGAAACAGCCCAAAACAGGGGCAGCAGCAGCCCGCGCGTAATCAGGCGCGCAGCAGCTGGTGCGCACGTGTTGGGATTTATGCCCTAAAACTTGTAATTATAAATGGTTAAAGACAATAATAAGAATTATTCAGATTATCATTCAAGTTTATAAATGTTTTATATTCAGTAATACATTCGTATTGTGCAAGAACATCCTAGATTGCAAAATGTAATCTCATAATGAGTATATGATGGTCATATACAAAGAGGATTCATTTTGAAACGTGCAATCTAAAGAGTCCGTAGAGAGCGAACAAAGCTAAGTACTTTGTTTGTTATTGATCTATTGCTGCGGTCCATTCTGTAAAGTACGGTGGTCTTATCCTAGACCATTCAAGTAGTTGACATAAGAATGGAGGAACCTTAAATGATGAGATCATATAGGATTGGGCCACGATTTATATGAATCTCTCATCAAGATCCGTTAGTAGATGAGATTCATATATAATCAATAAACGATGGTTATTTATAGGTGATCTTAATCTTGAGTGTCTTATCGACTCCTTCAGGTTGGATCGTGGCTTTTGATTTACCATGAGTGAGGTTGATGTGAATCTCGACCAATACCTCTGTATCTTGGAGTTGCGGTTTGGCTTGTGGTTGGGAAGGTTTGAACACAATAGTGGAATCCACTCCTTCTTGATTGAAGTAAATAAGTAGTTCCCTTAAGGGTTGATTCGGGGCTTGAACGATTATGAGCGCTCTCCTTCTTCCATGAGGAAGACATGATTTAATTGTTCATTAGAGAATCAATGGTACTTAAAGAAAAAGATATTTCTAGAGGGGTATAACAGACTTTATGACCCAGCTTTAGTTATGAACTATTTGTGGAGGATCACACTATATGCAATTAGCTATATCAATGGACGCTGAGACTTTAGATTGTATAAACATGTCTACAGTTCTGAGAGTGCAGCCTCAGGTTTTTAGTGGAATAACTCCAAGGTTAATAATCATGAAATATTAATTAAAGAGTTTTAATTAATATTACTAAGTATTATTGAAGCTCAAAACTGTGGGTCCATTAGGTCCTCTTGCTAGCCCTTATGGTTGTTAGTAACGAGGGTCACGGTAGATTAATTGAAGGGTCCAATTAATAGTGTTACGAAAGTAATGCGATTTAAATAAAAGAGAATAACTAAATAATGTGATTATTTAATTAATTAAATATTTAATAAAATAATAGAAATTATGAATTATGAATTATGAATTCTATTTATTAAATATGAGGTCATGTGATTAAATAATGACTAGGACAAAAGAATTAAAAGAATTTGATTATTTTAAAAGTCCTAATAGTCAATTATTAAATTCTTTAGGGAGACTATAATAAAAAATAATTGGGAATCCTATTTTGACTTGGTCAAAATTAAAACCCTAAAGACCTAGTATATAAGAGTTATTATATTAGGAAAAATCAAAGCGAACACACAAGTGAAAAAGAAAGATAATTCGGCCACCAAAGAAAGAAGAAAAGAGAAAAAAAAGGTTTTTTCGGACTCTCCCCTCTTTTGCAGGATTCGCCCGGCGTTCTTTTCACATGACCTTCATCTCTTGCCGTGACGTGCCCACACACATGTTGTCAGACCACGGGTCATAGCTCGGAACATCTGGTGGTAGATCGAGGAATCAGAAAAAAGAAAATCAAGAAAAAGGTATGTAGTTTCTAAAGTCTTTTTCTGCATATATACAGGAACTCATTCCTGATTGAAAAAGGTTTTTAATATAAGAAAACGTTTTGAAACCCAATTCCACATGTTATACGATAATAAAAATCTTTTCTAAAACTCCCTTCAGCACGGCTGTGTGCAGGGTTATCTAAACAACCGCTTTTTTTTTCCATTTCTTCTTTGCATCATTTGCTTCTTCGACTCTTCGTAGGGCAGATCGATTACAAGAATTACAAATAAAAAATACAGAAAAAAAAACTTTGCCATAAATAATTGGCCTAAAACAAAAACAAACCTATAACCCATTCACTATATAATTAACGACCAATTACGTTTTTTAGAATTATGCAATTAAATTATATAACAATAAAAACAAATCATACAATCTAGATTTATGTCTACACAATAATGTATCAAAGATCAAGAATAAAAAAAAAGAATAATAAACAAGAAATATATAGTTTTTCTTTTTCTTTTGCGTATATACAAAAACTTATAACCAAAGGTTCTGATACCAATTGAAGGGAGTTTTAGAAAAGATTTGCTTATCATATAACGTGCGGAATTAGGTTTCAAAAAATTTCTTTTGAAAAACAGTTTTTCAATCAGGAACGCGTTCCTGTATATATGCAGAAAAAGAATTTTTTTAGCTACATATATTTTTCTTGATTTTCTTTTTTCAGATTCCTCGATCTACCATCAGATCTTCCGAGCTATGACATGCGGTCTGAAAACGTATGTGTGGGCACGTGACAGTAAGAGATGGAGGTTATGTTAAAAATGCACGGAGAACTTCTTATCCCTATGGCCGACCATACAAGTAAAAGGGTAAAAAAAAAATGTCTTTTTCTTCTCTCTTTTTGTCGTGGCCGAACCCTTTAGGTTTTTTTCACTTGTGTGTTTTTTTTTTTTTTTAAATTGTTCTAGTATCATAACCCTTATATACTAGGTCTTTAGGGTTTTAATTTTGACCAAGTCAAAATAGGATTCCTAATCCCTTTTTAGTTTAGTCTCCCTATATACTTTAATAATTGACTATTATAACTTTTAAAATAATCTAATTATTTTAATTCTTTTTGTTCTAGTCATCTTTTAATCACATGACCTCATATTTAATAAATAGAATTAATAATTCTTAATTCTTAATTTCTATAATTTTATTAAATATTTAATGAATTAAATAATCACATTATTTAATTATCATCTTTTAATTAAAATTATATTACTTTCGTAACACTATTAATTGGACCATCTAATTAATCTACCGTGACCCTCGTTACCAACAACCATAAGGACTAGCAAGAGGACTTAATGAGCACACAGTTTTGAGCTCCAATAATACTCAGTAATATTAATTAAAACTCTTCATTAATATTTTACGATTATGAACCTCGGAATTATTCCACTAAAAACTTGAGGCTGCACTCTCAGAACTGTAGACGTGATTATACAATATGAAGTCTCAGCGTCCATTGATATAACTATTTACATATAGTGTGATCCTCCACAAGTAATTCATAACTAGAGCTATATCATAAAGTTCGTTATACCCCTCTAGAAATATATTTTCCTTTAAGTACCATTAATTCTCTGATGAATAATTAAATTATGTCTTCCTCACGGAAGCAGGAGAGATCTTATAATTGTTCAAGCCCCGAATCAACCCCTAAGGGAACTACTCATTTGCTTCAATCAAGAAGGAGCAGATTCCACTTTTGTGTTTAAACTTTCCCAACCACAAGCCAAACCACAACTCCAAGATACTGAGGTATTGGTCGAGATTCACATCGACCTTACTCATGGTATATCATAAGTCACGATCCAACCTGCAGGAGTCGATAAGACACTCAGGATTAAGATCACCTATAAATAGCCATCGTTTATAGATATATATGAATCTCATCAACTAACGGATTTTGGTGAGATATTCATATAAATCGTGGCCTAGTCCTATATGATCTCATCTTATAAGGTGTCTCTATTCTCATGTCAACTACACGAGTGGTCTAGGATAAGACCATTATGCTATACATAATGAACCACATCAGTAGATCAGTCACAAACAAAATACCTAGCTTTGTTCGCTTTCTACGGACTTTTTAGATTGCATATCTCAAAATGAATCCTTTATATATATGACATTCATATACTAATTCTAAGATTACATCTTGCAATCTAGGATGTTTTTACACACTATGAATGTATTACTGAATATAAAACGCTTATAAACTGGAATGATAAACTGAATAATTCTTATTAGGTCTTTAACCATTTACATTTACAAACTTTAGGGCATAAATCCCAACAGGGATACCCTCCTGCTCCATGGTTCCAACTCCAGAAGGCTCCTCTACAGCTTTGTCTGCGAACTGCAATGCGGTTTTTTCTGCCTCTGCTCTTTTGGCCTCAACCTCAGCACGCTAGGCCTGTAAACCTTCGACCCACTCTATCACAGTTGGACCAAGGAAGCTGAGGTCGAGATCGGGGTATTGGAGCTAGATGTTATAGAGGATGTTGCCATAGGCTTCATCCTGTATTTCCTACACGCGCTCCTCGAAGCCTTTGTCTTTCTAGGTGAGCTCTTATAATTCTTGGCGAGTTCCTCATCCTTTTTAGCAAGGTTGTCTTCGTGCTGCTCGATCAGCTTGTTGGCACGGCCAAGGTCGTCCCTAGCTTTTCGACCTGATCCTTCAGAACTTGGATTTTGCATTTATACTTGACCCTGTAATCCTAAAAGGCCTTCTCCAGCTCCTTTATACTGGCCCTACACCCGTTAGCCTCTTCAATCAACTTCTTCTCAAGCTTCGCTTTGCTGGTAAGCACATCCTCAGAGGCCTGAGCTTTCTTCTTAACGGCCTTAAGCTCTTCGCGAAGCCTTTCGAGCTCCTCGCTATATCCTTTTCCCTCCCTCATACACTTCTCAGCCTCACGCTCGTATTCGAGCAGATCCTTGTGCACGAGACTACAAGGGTCAAAAAAGAGAAGTGAGAAATAGCAGGAACTCCTATAAAGGAGTGACAGAGTAAGAATTGGCGGATAGCCACACCTTGGGTTTCTCTTATGCAGCGCCCATGCACCTAGTTAGGAAGTCCTCAGCTACAGCCAGAACCCTTCCAGTGAAATCAGTAGCAAAGAGACCAAGGACTGGGACATCATCCAAAGGTGGTGACCGTAGGGTCATCAAGGTAAATCACCTCGTTGTGTTGAGCTCTCCCTTTAGCAGTCAGCTCTCTTCCAGCGGACTACTCTTCTCCAGCGAGTTATCCCCCTCTAGTGAGCTCATTTCCGAGAGAAAGCTCTTCCCTTTGTTCTTCCTCTTCTCTCTACCTACAGAAGCGTCAGTTATAGGAGGAGCCATGGGAGGCGGAGGAGAGGATGGAGGAGACCCCATTGGGAAGAGAGGCAGGTCGCCCTGGCTAATGCTCTTTGTGACCTTTAATTTCTTTGTCAAAGGCAGAGAGACGACATGAGGGATGGCATTAGCTCCTCTCTTGTTCGTAGGGCGCTTCTGCAGGTTCAGCCTTTGCATGTCTTTTCCTTCCTGCTGCTGAGGTGGCTGCTGTTGTAGTTGCTGTTGTTGTTGCTTCTACTTCTTCCTTGGTTATTATTGTTGTTGTTGTTGTTGTTGTTGTTATTGATAGCGACCTTGTTGCTTGCGAGTTGGTCGTTGTTTATCTTGCTCGTCAGACTCAGTCTACTCGTCCTCGGAGTCCAAAGTGTGCGACTCTGCCTCCTCATGAATATCATGCTCGACCTCGAGCAATTGTACTTCTTTTGGGTTAGGTGTGAGCTTGAAGTCCACAAGTAGCTTATCGGTTATCTGTTTTTGCTCCGCGAGCTCCTTCTTATCCTCTGGGAGCAAAGCTTAAAGGGCATCAAGAACGACCCTTTCCTTGCTGAAGATCTTAGTACTCTTGCTTGTACCACCCGCAAATGAAAAAGGAGATTTAGAAGAAAACGAGCAGATAAATATGTGGACAAAGACTCTATCAACGTCTTACGAGCTACACTTACAAGGCTCCAGCACGAAGCTCTTATTTCTAATCAACTTAATATCGTGACCCTTGACAAAGAAGTACGACACTTTGTAGGATCCCACATTTGACTTAATGTCAAAAAACAGCTGCTTGTACTGATGAGCTTACATAGAGAGGTAATAGATCATGTAAGGTCTCCTCAGGTGCATTTTTGGGGAGTGGATTCTTCTTCAAGGAGAAGTAGAATCTAATTATGTTAGCATTTGGTGAAGGAACCCCATGCCTTCGAAACATGAGGTAGAGAGAAATAAGGAGTAAGAATTGGGGAAAAACTGCATTGGAGTGAGCTTTAGAAAGTTTAAAATCTCTATGAGGAAGCTAGAGAATGAAAGTCTCATCTTGGCCTAAAAGTACTGCTGACTTATTGCCATATAGCCCAGATGAGGGTAGGCAGCTCTATACGATGAGCAACTTATATCCCTTGGGAATATTAAAGGCCCTCACAAAGCACTGCAGGTCTATCTTATTAATGGTAGAGCGAGCTAATGCAAAGGCCTCATTGCTTTGGTGTGACCCTCTGCGAAACGCACCTCGTAGGATGTTGACCCCTATCTCCACGCCACCTACATTCTCCATGCGCTCCTCCTGATTGGTAGCGACCTCCGCCACTGTGATCGTCCCTGTACTTTTTCTCTTAAGCAGCCTAGTGTCCATTCGACCGGAGGTCGAAGCATGCACAGTTTGCAACTACTCGTAATCCCTAATGACCTCGTTGAGAATCACAAGAGCACCTTTCCCTTCGAGCCAGAGGAATCATCTGCATTGACCTTATGGTCGCAATGTTTCTGATTGCTTGAGCCAGACATCTACACAAAAGTAAACCTATGGGTTAGCAATGTGAAGTTAGTAAGAACAACTCTAAAGTATACGGCGACCTAAGACTCAAATCAGAAACGTTGCCAGGTCGTGGGCGTTTTGGACTCAATGGGAAAAAGAAAGGTCAAAGACTCCAGATATGTCGGACTCCCAATTTTCCAGGCACACCGAAAATGACCAAGAAGTTGAAGAAAAGACACTCACTCAAAAGTAGAAAAAGAGAAAGAGAAGAAATTTTGCAAGAAACTCACCGTAGTAGTCATCGGAGAATGCCTTTTACGCCGGAAATGGAGTGTGTGAATGCTTTGGGTAATCTGGAGTTTCAGAGAAAAAAGAATTTTGCAGGATAATGCTTTTTCAAAATCTGGGAATTGTGAAAGAAATAGTGTGGAATACCCTCATTTATACCTTAAACCCCTAACCGTTAGATCGAAGTAATAATGAGGACTTTAAGGGAGAACGAGAACTGCTCTCTCTATCTCAGCTGCTTTCCCTACTACCGGCACAAGAGGGACTTTTTCTCTAAAGCCTACTTCCTCTCTCTGATCTCCAAACCCATTTATCTCTCTAAAGATTTTTGCTGAGGAGGAGTTCCTGATAATCCCCTCATCAGGTTTCTCGGAGGCTTCTACCCCGGTTATCTCTCCTGAAATCACTCCACTTCCATCTCCGAGAAGTGTATCCGACGAATTTCTTCCTAAAACGGTGTCTGTTATGGTCGCAGCAGCTGATGCTGTGGAGACCAATGGCTGAGCTGCAATCTCGGGATTTGCAGGGTACCCAAAGGGCTACAACTGATGGTATGTGTGCATTAAGTGCACTTAAAAGGGATGTGACAGCTGACATGATGGCGCCCATTAACCAGAATAGAAACCCCACAGTGACCTGGCATAGCGACCTGACACAACAACCCATGACCTACCAAAATCGAAATAGGAGTCCAGATCGCAGGTCGCTTATCCATAAGAACTCGTCACATCTTTTACCGTGATGTTATCGAGCTAGAAGCTGGGGCCTAATGTTATGTGCATAATATCATTAAGTCCAATGAGCCTAAAACAACTAACAAGGCCCAACGGGTCTGCAGAAATCAGCAAAAGCCTAATGGGCTAGGCAAGGTGGTGAAACCAAGGCAGCAAACAAAGTTCCAACTGTGAGAGTTGGAGAAGGGGTTAAACTCTTGAATTTCGAAGTGAGCAACAATACTTCAGCGAGCTAAGGAAGACCCTGTCACTTCTCATCACACTGCCCGTTTAGTTCCATCTCGTGATCACTTAGCTCGAAGTGTACTTTTCAGAGAAGGGAAAATCCTATGATTTAAGGAATTTGATCACATCAATTGACCACATCTAAATTTGTATTTACTCCCTGATTTTCAATGATTGTATCCTCATTGAATTGTAATACTTAAGGATATTATTAAATTCCTAATTTTTAGTAATTTAGTTCCATATAAACTAGCAATGACACCACCTCTTAACACTATAAAAGGGAAAGATCATTACCGGTACAAGGGTTACGAATTTTGAGAGAAAACACTTAGTGAGAGCTATTAAGCAATATCATAACAGTGGATATAGACTTTGATTTTCAGCTGAACCACTTTAAAAAATCCTTTGTTTTTGATATCTTTTTTATTGCTTATTCATTATAATTACTGTTTATTATGTTGATTGAATTTCTACGTCAACAAAAAGCTTTACTCGAAAAAGCTATTTTAAATGGGTCTTAACACATACCTTAAATACAATTATACACCTCACTATTCTTTTCCGGTTTAATTACACTTAACATATCCTGAGTTTATTGAATCAAGCGAAATTTCAAATAATTGAAATTACTAGAAACACTCCATGTTAAAGTGAGTTTGTTAACTTTTAACGTGATGAGGGCATTGATTTTTTTTTTTTTTGGGTACAGAAGCATTGATGTTTTTACTTTTCAAGTAAAATAAATAATGTTATAGTGACCCTAAATTTCTAAATATTTTTACAACTCATGTTTTACCTGAAGAAAAATTATACTCAATAAGTTTTCATAATTATTATCTGCCGTAAGTTATAAAGCTATGAAAAACATTACTCCACCAGCAGTGTCCACCATTGGTGCAAGTTGAACATCCTCCGTTGCAGAGGAGATCGATCTCCTCTAGAACGGGATCTAGATCTCCTTCATGAGGGGATCTAGATCTCATTGCAGAAGACGACATCAAATATATCCTTAAAGATGGGAGGAGATCATTGATCTACTTTTGTCGAGGAAGAGATATGCTCTCCACCGCAAGTAGACTTCACTGTGGGTGGAGTTTGAAGCCCTTTTTTTAATTATTGTTTTGGAAAAATTGCACAAACTTCCCTTCAGTTTAAATAATATTGAATATAACAACTTCTGTCATAATTGCATAAACATTTCTTAAAATCCGTTATTAACCGTTGACTAACTTTTGAATTAAACACTGAACTAATTGTTGACTAACTGATCCAAGAATAAAAATATCTTTTATACTACAATTAATAATTATAACTATAGGAAATTATGAAACTATTTTAACATTTATAAAGTTACCATCAGTATAATATTTATAAGCGCACCTACCAAACAAGTCCTGAACTTCTTTAACAATTCCAAGTAGCTTGCAACCTTTTCATTTTGATCAAACTGGTTTCCGTATTTTTTACAAGTACCAAGTACATACTTGACTTTTCAGAAGTGACCAAATTGGTCCCTCCCACAATTCATTTGTCCAGAAGTGACCAAATTGGTCCCTCCCACAATTCATTTGTCTGAGGACTTCATTTTACGTATGTTGCAATATATACCAACAGCACTTACTACTGAAAATCAATAAATTAATCAGATGTTAAGAATTTAAAATATCAATCATATACAACTCATAGTAACTTTGTATTTGAGGATAAAACCTGAAATTTAAATCAAGGAATACGTTCTAATACTCGTTGCAGTGCCTTTTTAATACCTTCCTGATTAAGCAATGTAGTAAGTTGTATTTCCTGCACCTGCATTATGGAAGATTACCAAGGAAGAGGTAGAGAGCTAGAGATACAGAGATATAAAAAGAGTAAAATTATGATCGCAACTTACCTGCCTTCCAGCACGAGCTAGGAGGGTAAACTTCCTATCAATGGGTGGTGCCTTCAGAATGACAATTTTGATATAAGATATGAGAATCATTCACCACAGAAGAACGGAGAACCAGAAGAAATATTAAACATAATAATAATAATAATAATAATAATAATAACAACAACAATAAAAACTCACATTTGAGAGCCAAAGCTGCAAGTCTTGTGAAACAACGCGTTTCTCAAATCCTTGTCGGGTGATTCTTATATCATCTATGCTGGACCACAACATCATAACATATCAGGATAAGATATCCATATAATTGTTATTCCTATGTGCATTAATTATACATATCAGATATAATCTCAACTGTTGCAGGTACGTTGAGCCAATACATGGTATCATATTTTGTCTACTCGGGAAAAACAAAATCTTGCGCATAAAAGACAAGCTAGAAATCACATAGCATGACCAAATCTTGACCTATTAAAGAAAATATACACATCTATGTGTGTGACCACAAACATGACATAACGAAAACTTCTTTGTAGTAAATTAGTCGAATTAAAATCTATCAGAAATCACATTACAAGACTGTTTCTAGGTTGATGCACAAGTACACATGAAGATACAAAGACATGCAAGCATACGGAAAGACCATGGACAAGAACTTTTTCATGAAAACATCAAGCTAGATACTTCATTGCAATTTATATGGCTGATTGGAGTACCAAAAAATAGACACATGCTCCAACACGTTCACGAGAGGGTGGGAAGAGGGCAAGGGAAGGGGATTAAGGGGAGGAAGAGGAGAGTCCAATAAATTGCACAACATTGCTTACCTCCCTTCATAGCTACAATTATAAAGCAATTATGAGGTTTTTATTTCTAACAAAAACAACCGAAAATAATTGCCTGAACCAAATGTGATAGCACATAATTGAATAAGAAGCTACTTCTAAATTATATACGAACTTGGAGACATTTCAATATGTACTACACTAAATTTGTCTCTGCAAGAAACAGTCCACATCAACTAAACTAATAATAGATACTGCACCGCCTGAACCAAATGTGACAGCCCACAATTGCATAAGAAGCTACATCTTAAATTAGATACAAAGTTGGAGACATTTCTATTTGCATTTCACTAAATTTGCCTCTGCAAGAAAACAGCCCACATCCAACTACAAACAAACTTAAATGAATATTCCCATGAGAATTTTATCTCCAAAAATTTAACATAAAGTGGAAATAGTAAATTCTTTAGATTTTTAATCTATCAATGCAGAAAAAAAATCATATTTTGACATTTGGACTTCCATGAAAAAACCCTTGAGCTTCATGCTTTTATAACAATCAGGTGCCACACCATACTAGCTGTCAAGAAAACCTGATGGCCTTAATCATCTTCACTTAATATTTTGCTGTGGCCATTTAGAAGTAGACCACAAGTGTGCTCCATTGCAAGCTAATATCAGCTGTCACTCTCTCCTCATACTGTCACTCGCTATCTATCATTTGTCTTTCTCTTAATTGATCACTACATAAAGTCACCTGACCATAAAAGACCGGAGTTGCTAATTCAAAACGAAAATACAATGTTGATGCTCCAAATGAGTTTTATTTAATGGAGATAAAAGATGTTTGATGATCCAGGAAGATACAAATGTTTGATTGGTAAGCTAATATTAAATCCAACTGTTGCTGGAAATATTAGTTAATTTAACCGGAAACATAAACTGTAACACTATAATGTCATATATTCTACTTATGATATCTTAAGAGCGCACCTAGAAAAGGATTTTTTTTTATTATTGTTCTAATTTGCTTGATTTAGTCAGATTTACCATTGCAGACTGGACTAGATACCATATGGACAGATTTCATTTCAGGCTGTTGTGCTCTTGTTGGTAAAAATCTAGTTTGAAGAAATGCAATGGTTAGACCAAGTATTGAAGTATAGTACCATGGTGCTTGTGAAGTGATCTGTATAAAGTCTCGAAGAAATGGATATTTCAAGTGATACACCAATGACAATGTCTTGTATAAATGTTGTTTAATAACGAGTTTAATGAGAGGTAAATTTCCATTTTATTAAAGACTATTATGAGTAAACAAATTGCCACTGCACATGTGAAGTCAGGAGATCAGCTGGGAGATGTTTCTGCAAAAGCTTTATGAAGAGGATAATTTTTAGAATTACATAAGAAGCTAAACGTGATAGACATCCACATGAGGAAGAGTGTTTAGATGTGTAAATAAGTTTATTGTAATAAAATAATAGTACGGTCTAAGAGTATTTTAGTGTGTACTACATGTAACTAGGTTATGGTAAATTTGGTGCGCTCTTCATTTTCTGCATCTGTCTCTATAACCTACTTTAACCATAGATTGTACAAACAACCAAAAGCCAAATTGAAACAATATGTTATAGCTTCATATCAGAACATTTTCTATTTGTATATGGCAGTTTTCTTAAACAATTTAAGAATCGATGCCAAAACATCTACTTATGAAATGATTCTAAGGGGTATGAGAAAATGCATTTAATCCATGTAGTCTTGAATAAAGAAACTAGGAAGGTAAAATACAAAATGGATTGACTGATGTACTAGTTTCATGGAAAATGAAGAATGAAAAATCCCAATACACTTATAAGTTTATTGTTATACCCTTCAAACGAATTAGCTCCTAAATTTCCAAGAAAATGACTTGTCCTAAGCAGCCAATAACAAAATCCATACCCGTTTTCCTGCAACAGCTCTTCAAATATTGCTGCCAGCCCTGGAAGAGGTTCAATGTTACTGCTGAAGCTTGTGCTTGATGAATCGAGACCAACTGAGCTGTCCTGTCAAGTATAATATTATTAATTTATAACTTCCTTATCTCTATTTTATAAAAAATTTCATGACAAAGAAATGCTAAAAGTGCAGATAAAAATATTTTATATAACCAACCTGTGGAATCACTTTGTCCAAAGTTTCCAGAAGGGGATCCTCTTCCAACTGCTTGATTGACAAAGTAATCCTTGACCTTTCCCTGCAGTTGTTAGAATTTAAGAACCAATGCAATTTCAACTCCCCTTGTAAATAAAACTCCGATAATGGGGATTTCAACTCCACAGATAGTTCATCAGTATGGTAATCAATCGCACAAAAGAGATGGCTATCGAGTCAACACTTTAATTGACCACTTTCATGGTTGCACCAAGAAAAAAGGTAAACTCTTCAAGAAGTCCCAGAATCAAATGATTAAAATTATTTTATTGTACTAAAATATCGAGATTATAACATTTTACACTACTAGACTTCCAGCTAAAGAAGCAGCCTCACACTCTCAACTGCAAAAATGTCCTCCTTGTACTTTACCGATATTGTTAGATTGCCCTTCCAACAAAATATTGCTTGTTGAATTATCTAAAGCTAGTTTATGTATGTGTCCTACGAAGCATTCAAAGTCGCAGAATTAACCTCTAATTAATCATCATTTAAGTAAGTTTATGATGAGAACATCACTAGGAGGTCAGAAAGGGTGAAGAAAAAGCAACCTTAGGCAGAGAGTTGGCAGCAAGTCGCGCGCGCCGGGGGATTTATGTTTTATTTCCGTTTTTGTTATTTCTTTTTGTTTCCCAATTCTATTTTCAGTAGGAGATCTTAGTCTAGTCGTATTAGGATTGTGTTAGATATAAATAACCTATTAAAATTAGGGTTGTACTCAATTATTATCTTTTGGCAAGTTAACAATAAACCAGTGATGAAGAAAGCGGTATTAAGCGGCGGCCACATATTGGCCACATAGCCGGAAATGTTTTTAGGTGTCCTAGGTCAACTAAAGAGGATCAAGTCAAATGTAAACAAGCCATCGAAGATGCAAAATGTAAAAAGAAAAATAAAAGTAACGAAGACCGTGAGAGTAAAATGGGAGTTGATCTCACCGGGATTAGGGAGGAGGAAGAAGAAGTTGAAGGGTTAGGGTCAAGAAAAAAACCACACTTTCTTGGCCCTATGGATAAGTTTGCATCGAAGATCAACCCTGAAACTTCGATGACTATGAGTACCGGTCATCTCTTCGGCAACAACATATTAGGGATGTACTCTTCAAGGAAAGAACACATTCCGTGCAACGATATGTGGCTATATGGGTGTATGAAGCGGGCATTCCTTTCAATGCTATTCAGAATAACAGTTTCACTGCAATGGTTGAGGCAATTGGTCAATTTGGTCCAGGATTTAAACCACCAACTCGATACCAATTGAGTGGACCACTGTTGAAGGAAGAGTTTAATAGTACCAAAGAGGCTCTACAACAACAACAACAAGAGTGGAAATTAGGTAGATGTTCGATTATGACTGATGCTTGGACTGATAGAAAAAGAAGGAGCATTAAGAACTTGTGTGTAAATTGCAGGCTCGGTACTACTTTTGTTTCTTCTAAGGAAAGCTCTGAGGAGGCATACACCGGGGAACACATTTTTTATTATGTCGTTCAAGTGGTGACCGACAATGCCTCCAACAATATGGCCGCGGCAAAGTTGTTGAAGGATCGGATGCCACACATATTTTGGTCTTCATATGCTACTCACACCATCAACTTAATGCTTGAAGGTATTGGAAAAATACCAAAGTTCAAAAAAACTCTTGATAGTGCAAAAGCTTTTATGATCTTTATTTATGCACATCACAAAACCTTGTGGTTGATGAGGACCTACACAAAGAAAGGGGAAATAATTAGGCCTGGAGTCACTAGGTTTGCCTCCGCTTTTCTAACATTGCAAAGTTTGGTGGAGAAAAAGGAAAGTTTAAGGAATATGTTTACTAGCACGGAATGGGAAAATTGCAAATGGTCGAGGACCGCTAAAGGGAAGGCAGCCTACTCTACCGTGTTGAACATGAATTTCTGGAATGGGGTCACCTTGTGCTTGAAGGTATTTGCTCCATTGGTGAAGGTGCTTCGACTAGTCGATGGGGACGTAAAGCCATCCACGGGTTTTTTATATGGGAAGCTTAAGAATGCAAAAGAAGAGATTAAAGTGGTCTTGCAAAATAATGTGAGTGCTTATCGGCCAATCCTTGATATCATTGATAACAAAGCCAAGGATCGGCTCGATACACCGTTACATAAGACGACCTATCTCTTAAATCCCTTTTATGCCCATAAAGATCCTGAGATTGAAAAAGACTATGATCTAATGAATGCGTTATATGCTTGTGTGGAGATAATGTATCCCGATGACATGAACAAGCAAACGCAGATCTTAATGAACGACTTAGTGAAGTATACCAACAAAGAGGATCACTTTGGAAAACCATTGGCTAAAAAGATATGGGATACCAACAGAACATATGATGCAGGTAATCACAACTGTTAACAAATAAAAATTTTTAGTTGGTATGTGTTTACCATTTAAACTATTAATATCTAATTCTTTTATTATGTAGTTCAATGGTGAAATGTGTTTGGAGCTCAAACACCTGACTTGAAAAGGACGGCGGAAAGGATCCTGGCATTAACCACAAGTTCATCCGGTGTGAAAGGAACTGAAGCACTTTTGAGGGGGTAAATTATTTATTATGTTATTATTTACTAGGCATTAGTTTTTTAATTAATAATTAATTTCACATATTCACTTTTATATAGATACACACGAAGAAAAGAAATAGACTGGATATTGATCGATTGAACAATCTAGTATTCGTCCAATTCAATTCCAAATTGATGAATAAGCGGAAAAGATTAATGGATAAGGAGGCCAACATAGATGTGCTATTAGCAAGTAATGGAGATGCTAGTAATGCACAAGGATGGATGGTTGATGATGGTGACGAAGAGGTTGAGCCGGGTACGAGGCTTACTTGGCAATTAGTTGATGAAGCAACTGGTGCGGACGAAATGACACAACCTCGAAGAAGTACTAGAGTTTCTAGAGATCTTGGAGAAGAGTTTGAATCCGAAAATGAACAGGTGGAAGACGATAATTTTGAGTTCGAAGCCGATGGAGAACAAGTGTTGGAAAGATATGGAGAAGAACATGATGATTTTGACACTTAAATTTTATGTTTGTTTAGTGTTTACTACTTTATGTTTTATTGTTTTATTGTTTTATGAGCTTATGAACTTACTAGTTTGAACTTAGAATTTGATTGACTTTGGTATTTTAGTTAGAAATTTATTAATTTGGTTGGATTTTCCTTGAAATTTATTGATTTAGATTTTATTTTTAACTTGAAAATTACTTCGATCTGCCTCCAGCTGGCCTCCGGCCGGACAACCGACCGACTTCCGGCAGACCGCTTAATCCCCGCTTAATCCTCGCTTAATTTTCTAGGCGCTAGGCTGTGGGTCGCCGCCCGACTAGCGTCTAGCGCTTTCTGCAACCTTGCAATAAACTTAGAAACTATTTGGGCTAGGATTGGATCCCCACAAGGACTAATTCTAGAGGTTTGGTTAGTTCAATCCTTGACTAATCAAATCAAACTCACTAATTTTAGAATTCAATTTTTAGAGTTAGGGTTTCAATAGGGATTTAGGGTTTTATCTGGAGATTTTGACCTAGGTCCTCAACAGTTTACTACAGAGAAGGGAGTTAAACAATGAAGATTTTGAATTTTCGATTGATTATTTACTGAATACAAGCCTTAATATATACACAAAGAAAAGGAACACAATCCCTTAGAAGTAGGGATTGGATCTAACAACCATTGACTAACTATCTAATAACCATTGACAAACTAGCTAAACCAGCTAACAACTATTGACTAAATTACACTCTAATATACAGAATTCAACACCCCCCCCTCAAACTGGGCAGTACATGTTGATCATACCCAGCTTGGAACACAATCCTTCAAAAGATGCTCTACGTAGAGCCTTAATAAACACATCAGCTGTTTGAGAATTGGTAGGTGTGTAACTTATCTTGACAGACCCTGCTTCTAATTTTTCTTTGATAAAATGCCGGTCTATCTCCACATGTTTTGTTCTGTCGTGGTGAACTGGATTCTTTGCGATGCTAATAGTGGCTTGATTATCGCACAACAGTTCCATTGGCTTAACCATAGGAACTTTGAGTTCATTTAGTAGTCTTTGCAACCAAATTCCCTCACAAGTTCCATGAGCCATTGCTCGAAATTCCGTTTCAGCACTGCTACGAGAGACCACAGACTGTTTCTTACTCCGCCAAGTGACCAAATTACCCCAAACATAGGAACAGTACCCAGATGTAGACCTCCTGTCTACCACTGAACCAGCTCAATCTGCATCTGTGAAGATTCTAACATCTCTATCGTCACTTTTCTTGAAACATATACCTTGTCCTGGTGTCATCTTCAAATACCTTAGAATTCTCAAAACTGCTCCCATATGTTCTTCATTTGGACTGTTCATGAATTGACTAACGGTGCTCACCGGGAATGCAATATCCGGTCTGGTGTGGGATAAATAGATCAGTTTCCCCACCAACCGTTGATACCTTCCTTTGTCTACAGGTGGACTTTCTTCTATGAGACCCAACTTCGTCGTATAGTCCATAGGTGTATCAGCCGGCTTACATTCTGTCATCCCAGTTTCTTTGAGAAGATCCAGGATGTATTTCCTCTGATTTATGTAAATCCCTGCTTTCGATCTTGCAACTTCCATTCCTAAGAAGTATTTCATACTTCCTAGATCCTTGACTTCAAATTTCTTGGCTAGAAAGGATTTTAACTTTTGAATTTCCTCCTCACTGTTACCTGTCATAATCATATCATCCACATACACAATGAGTATAGTAATAACACCTGTGGCATGATGAACAAACAAGGTATGGTCAGCTTGACATTGAGTATAACCAAACCCTTTTACGGCTCTCGTGAACCTTTCAAACCATGCTCTGGGAGACTGTTTCAACCCATACAGAGACTTTTTTAACTTACAGACTTTGTCCCCATATGCATTTTCTAAGCCTGGAAGGCCTTCCATATAAACTTCCTCTGCTAATTCTCCATTCAGGAAAGCATTCTTCACATCCATTTGGTGAAGCTTCTAGTTGAGATTAACTGCTAGGGAAAGAAGAACTCTGATTGTATTCAGTTTAGCAACTGGAGCAAAGGTATCCTCTTAATCGATCCCATAGGTCTGTGTAAAACCCTTTGCCACCAGTCTAGCCTTGTAATGTTCTACACTGCCATCTGCTTTATGCTTCACTGTGAAAACCCATTTGCATCCTACAGCCTTTTTACCCTTTGGCAATTTTGTGATATCCCAGGTTTTATTTCTCTAAAGTGCTCCTAACTCTTCCATAACTGCATTTTTCCACTCTGGAATTGACATAGCCTCTTGAATGTTTACTGGAATAGACACTTGAGAAATATTGTGAGAAAAAATTTTGTAACTAGATGTTAGGCCCTCATAGGATATATACTTACTCAAAGGGTAAAGAGGTCTCTCTCTGCACTTTCTTATCGGTTTCCTTAAGGCGATAGGTATTTCAGTATCTGAAGGAACTTCCTCACTGGTCTGATTAGTATCTTGGCCAGTGCTAGGATCACTCAAGGGTTCATTATTGGGATCGGGTATGTGGACTAATTCCAGTTGAGATTCTTAGTCTTGCAGAGGTACAATCTTGTCTGGTCCATCTTCATTTTCTTTCAGCTTCCTCGAGTATACAATAGGTTCTGCTTGGAACTTACCTGTCATGTCTGGATAAATAGGAGACACGTTTGACTCACAATGAGGAATTTCAGGTACATTAGGAAGATGAGACTCACTGTTAGGTCCGGATGAACTTTTATGGAAAACATGACTATGACTCTGATCCAAAAACTGAAATTCATTCTCACTCCCCCAATGAATTTGAGTTTGTGGAAAGAAAGGTTGATCTTCAACAAAGGTAACATCCAAAGAAATATATATTTTTCTGGTGTTTGGGTTGTAGCATCGATATCCTTTTTGAGTAGGAGAATAACCCAAAAATAAACACTTAACAGCTCTAGGATCAAGTTTACCCCTATATTGTGGTTGAACATGTACAAACACTGTACAACCGAGACACGGAGAGGAATGGTTGATATAAGTTGGGTATGAGGATAAGTTTCAAGTAGGGTTTGACATGGAGTTCTAAAGTGTAATACTCTTGAGGGTTGTCTATTAATAAGATGTACAGCTGTGAGGACGGCTGCACCCCAAAAACGACTTGGCACCCTCATACAGAACAACAGGGATCTAGTTACCCCTAACAGGTGGCGGTTTTTTCTTTCAGAAATACCGTTTTGTTGAGGTGTGTCTACACATGAGGTCTGGTGGACAATTGCTTCACTACAAAGATACTCTCTCAACCCTTGGTTTACAAATTCTCTTCCATTAGCAGATCTGAACACTTGAATTTTTGTTTGAAACTGATTTTTGATCAATGAATGAAAATTGTTGAAAATATTGGTGACCTCAGACTTTTCTTTCATAAGAAAGACCCATGTGACTCTGGTATGATCATCAATAAATATGACAAACCATTTTGCACCAGTGATATTAGGGACTCTGGAAGGGCCCCAAACATCACTATGAATTAAAGCAAATGGTTTGGAGGCTTTATAGCTATTAGGATGGTACATAAAACGAGTATGCTTGGACAACTCACAGAAATCACAATGAAAATCTTTTGAACTTTTATTAATAAATAAGTCAGGAAACAATTTCTCTAGATACAGGAAACTAGGATGTCCTAACCTATAGTGCCAAAGCATAACAACACTCTCTTTATTTGACTTAGACATAGACTTAGACATTGACTCAAGAGAAAAAGTTTTGGACTCAGCAGAATGACCTTGTATACCCTTAGAAGCTTCAGCCTTGATGACATAGAGACCAGATTGTATCTCAGCAGTTCCAATCGTCTTCCCGAAATCATGTCCTGAAATACACAATAAGTGGGGAAAAATTTAGTCACACATTTTTCATCAGAAGTGAGTTTGGATATGGAAAGAAGGTTACAATCTAAATTTGGAACATATAACACAGACTGCAGGGTTAGAGTTTTTGAAATAATAACAGAACCACACCCTGTGACTTTGGACAGAGAACCATCTGCAATTTTGACATTATAGTTACCTTGACATTGCTCAAAAGTACTAAACACCCTAGCATCACCTGTCATGTGATCAGTTGCACCTGAATCCACAATCCAAGGACCTGGGACCTCCTTTTCCACATTCAAAGCAGTCGAGAAGGTACCTTTAGTAGCAACAGACCCGGCACCAACCACTGAGGCATTTAAAACCGAAACCATTTTCTGCAGCTGATTCAATTGCTCCTGAATGTGTACAACTGAATCTGTTACAATACCTTCATTCCCACTGGCCATGTAACCTTTCGCATCTCTGTCCCCACTGTTCTTAGATTGCCCATCAGCAGGTTTTCCGTGAAGCTTCCAACATCTATCCTTGAAATGACCTGGCCGTTTGCAACGCTCACACCATGGTCGCTTCCTAGGCTGGTTGAACTTCCCTCCATGGACAGCCAAGGCACTACCATCTGGTTGTGTACTGATGCTGTCAGAGCCGAGCATTACCTTCCTTCTACTCTCTTCGCACACCACCTCAGAAACAGTGTCTCAGAGAGTAGGTAATGATTTGATTGCCATAATTCGTCCTCTCACATCATCAAGAGTACGATTCAGCCCTAACAGGACCTTGAAAATTCGTTTTTTCTCAATGCTTTTCCTGTGTGTGGCCTCATCTCTTGGATTGATGAAAACTTCTTTCTCAAATATGCCTACCTGCTGCCATAATCTAGAGAGCTTCGTGTAGTATTGAGTGACCGAATCATCACCTTGATGCAGATCATGTAGGATTCCTTCAACCGCAAACTCAGCTGTGTTATCATGAGTAGAAAATGTCTCATGTACTGCATCCCATATCTCCTTTGCTGTTTCATACAACAGAAAGTTTTCACTGATGTCGGCATTTATTGAGTTTAGCAACCATGACATTACCAAGTTATTCTCAGTCTTCCAATGGCGATATCTTTTGTCTGCCTTGGCCGGTTCTTGTATCTCCCCAGTCAGGTATTCATCTTTTCCTTTCCCACTAATGGAGATGAGGATTGATTTGGACCATTGGAGGTAATTTTTACCAGTCAATTTGTGACCGGATATGATGAATTGAGAAGATGTGTGGTCAACTCCCCCTCCCCCTCCATTGTTATTCGAGTTGACTGGGTCAAAACCAGAGGCGACTTCTGAAGAGGATGTGTCAGACATGCCTAATGTTTGCGGATGAAGAGGGTACAGGGCTGCTGGAAAGGGCAGAGAAAAAAAAATTCTTTTCCTTTTTTTTTTTTTTCTGTGGCAGTCACTGTAATTTAAATAAATTAGGGGCAGAAACTGCAATTTAAATAAATTAGGGGCAGAAGCTGCAATTCAAACAATTCAAGGATTTATATTGTAATTTCGCAACTGGAAACCACTGCCAACTCCAAGGAGGTCACGGCGGAGAGTGGTGGCCGAAAATAAGAACATATCGGTGAAGCTCATCGGCCGGCGAGTCGAATGGTACCGGCGGTGAGGAACGAAGGGCCGACAATCGGCAAGATCGGGCAAAGAAAAGGGAAGCAACGCGGCAGTCGCGAATGCCGATCGTGGTGCATCGACGGTGGTCCGATGGCGGCGCTTTCGGTGGCGACGGAATCGGTAGAGGAAAGTGGTCCAGGTGGCAGTGGAGGTGAGCCGAGAAAGAGAAGCTACGGCGGCAGAGAATGAAGAACAGCGGACTGGCGTCGCAAGCTTTGAACGCCTAGGGAGCTGTAGAGCAGCAGCTGCCAGAATAAGCAGCGGAGGGAGATGTGCGGCGGCTGGAATGAGCAGCGGCGAGGTGAAGGATTGATTTCGGCCGAAAAGAAACTTAGGGTTTCGGCCGGAAAAACAAGAACGAGTTAGGCCCAAAAAACTGATTTAGGCCGGAAAAAAAATCAGAAAAAAATCCGACAAAGTTAGGACTGGAAACAGCTTTGATACCATGAAGATTTTGAATTTTCGATTGATTATTTACTGAATACAAGCCTTAATATATACACAAAGAAAAGGAACACAATCCCTTAGAAGTAGGGATTGGATCTAACAACCATTGACTAACTATCTAACAACCATTGACAAACTAGCTAAACCAGCTAACAACTATTGACTAAATTACACTCTAATATACAGAATTCAACAAACAAAACTACACGTCTCCATCACCATGACATTCTTACATAATGTCGAAAGTAGTTGTTAGTATTGTTAGTTGTGTATTAGTTAGCTATAAAGGGATTTGAGTAGCTTTGTTACTCAATCCTTTAGGGCTACTAGTGTTTAATTTTACTGCTTTACTGTTCCTTGTATTAAGGAAGAAAATATCTTCCGTCATTATTTATGTTCTTCAATATCTCAAATTGAGAGGTTAGATGAAAATAATAAAGAATTATTTATATAACATAAATGATCTTATTCAAAGAGATAAAAAGCTACAGCAGATATCATATAAACAGGAAAGTCTTATATTTTAATTGTAATAAGCCAAGATAAAAAAAAAAAAAAAGGTAATAAAATTATGCATTGAACTATCAAGATCTGACATAATTCAGTTTAGATAATAAAATTCATCAATATGATCATCAAATTTGTGAGTTGTTAGAAGAAGAAATGTCAAACAAACATAAGATAGTTGCAGAGCAAACTCACCTATCGACTCTCATAACTTTAACCCTCACTTCATCACCGTCATTAAGGACATCTCTGATGTCTTGAACCAGATCCCATGAAACCTCTGAGACATGTACTAGTCCAGTTAGATGATAGAGACCTGCATCACAGTTTAAGATGGTCCCTTACTTTTGCAGAACACAAAGTGCAATGGAAAACTAGAAGCATATATATAAATGGGAAGTAGTAGTACCATCAGGAAGGCATAAGTGAATAAAGGCACCGTAATCCTCAACAGATCCCACCCTTCCTGCAAAAATATCACCTACATTAACTCTTTCAGAATACTTTGTCCAGTCTGCTTCCTTTTCAGAGAATATCAATTTCTTGTTCTCTTCATCTGCTTGGATTATCTAACATATTGAGAAAATATACAAATATTACTAAGCTCACATGAAACACAGGTAGTTTGCAAATAAAAGTCACTCTCGAATTATCAAGCAAACAGGGTGTAGATAAAGGATACAAATAAGAAGAAGAAGAAGAAGAAGAAGAAATACAAATATTACTCCGCTCACATGAAACACAAGAGCCAATCATCAATGTACCCAACCCATATATCTTTCAAGAATATCAAAAACAGAAATGAAAGAAGAAAGGAGTCCACATACATGCTTCATTTTGTTTACATGGGATCTTTTGGAAGCAAGTGGATGAAAGGTACCAAAAGTATTCACCGTATATGAGAGTTGCAACACATTCTGGAATACCATTAACTATTGTAATGTTCCACACATGAGACAAAATAGAATGGGACCTATTAGGAACTACTCGATTCAAAAGCTTAAACTGATAGATAAGGACCAAACATTATTAATTAACCTCACACCCCCATGTGCAAGGCCGGACTTTCGGGTTTATCATGTGGACTGACGCACAGGCCCATTTTGTTTTATAATTATATAATTAGTTAATAGAATGGAGGTTCTTAGAATTCAGATTCATTACCGTTATGTCAAATATGCTCTAATAGAATGGGGACTTGAATCCAGACGCTCTTAATAAAAACATTGACTTCGATTCTTTATTAGAAACTAATAGACCCAAAAGTTCAAACAATAGTTAAGAGCCTAATAATAGTATTTAAAATCTAATAGGACCCAAGAATGAGACACATTACGCACTCTCCTTTCTTCCCTTTGATGTCATAAACAACCTCTCTTTTTCTTCTCCTTGACCTCACAGACAAAATACCAAGAATAGCAAACCTTGATGTTCAACTTGTCCGTATTAAAACTTAATCAACAACTGGTACTTAAGGTTTATGTTTGGAGAGATTGTTACTGTTTTATAGGGATCTAGATATTTAATTATGATGTATATTAGGTTTCCTATTATTAGATGATTTGATATTAGTTTCCTTCTTTAAAGAGGAAATAAATTCTTTAGTTTAAGCAGTTTGTTACTGCCTAGTGTGTATATATATGGGTTGTTTTGTACAGATTATTTCATTCAAGTAAATAAAGCATAAACTTTCACATGGTATCACAGCCTCCTCTAAAACCCTAAATTTTTTTTTCTTCCCTTACTGCCTTTTCCAGCAGTATTTTTTCCTTGCTGCCTTTTCCAGCAGTGTTTTTTCCTTGCTGCCTTTCCCAGCAGTAACTCCGATCTTCTTGTTGCTCTTTCCGGCAACAATCCTCATCATTCATCATGTCCAAAGAAACTGAATCCAGCAGTTCTAAAACAACCTTAACCGAATCTACAATTTCCGAAACCACCATTCTTGGCGGCAATGGTGGAGAACCTCAAAATTTTCCTCATATGTCCATTACTACCTACAAACTTACCGGTCGAAACTACCTTCAATGGTCTCAATCCGTCCTACTTTATCTATGCAGCAAAGAGAAAGAAGACTATCTTACAAGAAAAGTCATCAAACCTGAAGAGAATGATGCTAGATATAGAGCCTAGAAAGAGAGATAACAGCCAAGTCATGTCTTGGTTGATAAATTCGATGATGCCTAATATCAGTGAGAATTTCCTCCTTTATGAGACAGCTGCCGAAGTTTGGGAAGCAGTGAAGGAGACATACTGTCACAAGGACAACACTCCTGAATTAGTGACAATTGAAGGGGCACTTCATGACCTAAGGCAAGGGGATCTCTTGGTGATCGAGTATTACAACAAACTTTAGACTTATTGGCAACAACTTGATGCATTTAAAAAACATAAATGGAGTTCACCCGTAGACTCTCAACAGTACAAGAAGATTATCGAGACTAAGAGAGTCTACAAATTCTGCTTGGGTTTAACTTCCAATCTCGATGCTGTGCGAGGAAAGATCTTCAGTACCAAACCACTGCTGAGTCTTCGTGAGGCTTTCTCTGAGGTCAGACGAGAGAAAAGTCGCAGAACTCTAATGCTTGGGACAGAAACAAAAGAAATGGTCGATGAAGCTTCGGCTTTGGCTACCCGCAATCATCAGGAACCACGCAGGGGAGTAGACCGTGGTGTGATCACTGTAGAAAACCTGGACATCTAAAGGAGAAGTGTTGGAAGATTTATGGGAAACCAGCCAATTGGAAACCACCTAAGGATCGTGAGGATCGAGCGAACCTGTCTTCCACCACAGGAACTGAACCTTTCAGCAAAGACCAGTTGGATGCACTGCATAAGATCCTTAGCCAAACACAGATGTCTGCTAGTCCAGTTGTAATTGGTACGGGTTTTATAGCACAAAAAGGTAACTTTCTTGATGCTTTGGCTGCTAACTTAGAAAAATCTCAGTCATGGATAGTGGATTCTGGAGCTTCCGACCACATGACTGGAGACAAAAGCATTTTTCATCAATTCTCAGCCTGTGGTAACAGTCCTCACGTACGGATTGCTGATGGAACTCTATCTAAAGTAATGGGCATTGGCATTGTGATTGCTTCTAAAAACCTGACTTTGCATTCTGTTTTATATGTGCCTACACTAAATTGCAACTTATTATCAGTGAGTAAACTTGTTAAATATATGAACCATGTGGCTGAATTTTGTTCAACTACTTGTATTTTTCAGGATTTGACTACGGGGAGGATGATTGGCAGTGCTAGAGGCTATGAAGGACTCTATCTTCTGGAAGTTCAACCTTCTCCTAAACTACAAGCATCAACAGCAGTGAGTAGGCCTTGTGTTAACAATATTAGCAAACATGACCTTGTTAGGGAGTCTAGTCTATATAGTAATGTGATGTTATGACATTACAGTTTAGGACACCCAAGTTTTATCTATTTTGCTAAATTGTTTCCTTCAATGTTCAATAATAAAAATCCTATTTATTTTCAGTGTGAAATATGCCAATTTTCTAAACACTCTCGCACAAGTTTTCCAAGTCAAACTTACAAAAACCTTTTTCCATGATACATAGTGATGTTTGGGGACCATCACAAACCCCAAATGTCACTGGTGCTAGATTGGTTGTTTCGTTTATTGATGATCACACAAGACTTACTTGGATTTTTCTCATGAAACACAAATCTGAGGTCTCTCAAATTTTCAAAACATTCAATACCATGATTAAAACCCAATTCAATACTAAAATTCATATTTTCAGGACTGACAACGGCAGGGAATTTTTTTAATTCTCAGCTTGGCAATTACCTATTGTTTGAGGGTATCATTCACCAGAGTTCTTGTGTTGATACCCCACAATAAAATGGTATTGCCGAGAGGAAGAATAGACACATTCTTGAAGTTGCCCGATCCTTGTTGTTTTCCACAAACATGATCAAGACATAACATTGCCTTTCCTATAAGTGCTATTAGTCGGTACATGAACAATCCCACTGAAGAACACATGACAGCAGTACAGAGGATTCTGAGATATCTAAAAATGACTCCAGGAAAGGGACTGTTTTTTAGAAAGAATACAAGAAGAGATGTTGAGGTGTATTCAAATGCAAATTAGGCTGGGTCTATCACTTGACAGAAGATCAACTTCAGGTTTCTGTACTTATATTTGGGGAAATTTGACAACCTGGAGCAATAAAAAGCAATCTGTTGTGGCAAGAAGCAGAGCTGAAGCTGAATTTAGAGCCATGGCTCAAGGGATTTGTGAAGAAATTTGGCTGAAAGGCTTGTTAGCTGAATTGAAGGTTCCTATTGATGGATCTATAAAGTTGCTAAGTGATAGTCAAGCAGCTATTAGTATTGCTAAAAATCCTGTTCAACATGACAGGACTAAGCATATTGAGATTGATAAACATTTTATCAAAGAGAATATAGAAAGGGGAGTCATTAAACCTATATACACTTCTTCATCATTACAAAATGCATATATACTTACAAAAGCACTTCCGAGGACTAGCTTTGAAGATCTGTGTAGCAAGCTGGGTATGTTGAACATATACAACCCAGCTTGAGGAGAAGTGTTGGAGAGATTGTTGCTGTTTTATAGGGATCTAGATATTTAATTATGATGTATATTAGGTTTCCTATTATTAGATGATTTGGTATTAGTTTCCCTCTTTAAAGAGGAAATAAATTCCTTAGTTTAAGCAGTTTGTTACTGCCTAGTGTGTATATATATGGGCTGTTTTGTACATATTATTTCATTCAAGTAAATAAAGCATAAACTTTCACAGTTTACATATCCATTCAGATATTGCTGGGCCTAGAAATACAGACCACAAATTTTTTACATACCAGTAAACGAGTTTTATCACTTTCTCCTGCAGTCCCTAATTCTTCAAAAATTTTAAAAAGTACTTATCATGAGCTCTGACCCTTTTTACTGTTCACTTCTAAAGATGGAATTCTTCATAAATGGCACATTACACACAAATTCAAAGAAGTAAAAATCATAAATAGGTTTTGTAAGTTTTAGTTAGGTAATTACAAAGCTATATGGTGATGAAGTTTCTATCAGTTATACCCTGAATTGTTCTCCTCCTTTTGTAAGCTACTATGAGTAGTTTTATTCCATCAATAATGTGAAATCGTTTTCACTGAATAAACATTCTTGCAGAGTATTTGGGAAACTGTCTCTGAAATCACTGAAGATTTAGAACAAGCAAAATTTGAGACTAACCGAACTCGTTAGAATTAAAGATTCTCATATGCAATTCTGTTTATTCCTCTCACTTGGAGAACCAATAGAGCAAAAGAACATTAACAAAAAGGGCAGAAAAATAGAAGAAATTGGACGGAAAATAATAACAAATCTTTATTCATTGAAGACTACCAAACAAAGAAATCTTAGACCTCTATTTATAGTGGCTAAAAACAACACCAAAAGGAGGTAATAATCTACCTCCAAAACAAAAAGATCTCAATCAACTAACAAAGGAAAACAAAGATGCAAATCGAAGATACTAATCAAATCAAATAAAAATAATGTAATAGATTCAAAATACAATAAAATCAAGGATCCTAATCACAATCCAATATAAAGTCCAATAAATTATTCCTATGCCTGACATAAGCGCATACTTCCTTAAAATGTTCTACATCAATAAGTGACTATAAAGGTGCTACATTTTATTTTCTAGAAAGCAAGAGCAATTGTTGAGTAAAAATATCCTAAGAGCTTAAGTTTATTCCATTTATATTGCTAAATTTTGATAACGCTGATGAGTGTACAACTACATACCAACATGGATTGTTAAGGAATAAGCAGAAATCAAAACAATTTTCTAGTTATTAACCCTCAGCAAACTCTCCATCTGTACTGCTTAAAAAAAAAAAAAAAACTCCATTTGTAGAATAATTAAACACCTATCTGAGGACTCATAGGTAGGGATATATAACACTAGTACAAACATTTTAATTTATATTGAAACAAATTAGAATGTTTTACAATTAAATGATAGCATACCAAGAAATTCATTACCTTGACAGACAGAAGAGAACCAGTCAATCCCTTGGCCACCTCATGGATACTTTTCTGGGGCTCTACATGAAATTGTGTGAAAGAAATAATATATCAGCAGTTAAAATCAATAGTATAAATTAAGTTTGCAATGGCACAATCAACTCAATCGCACTATACGATAACCAAATCACACCCAAGGAACTGTTTCAAAATTGTCTAAGATTATAAATGAGATTGCTAAATGTATTATTTTCTCTTTATGTACCATAGTGAAACTCATAGAGTGAAACTTCTGTGTTTTAATAAAAAATTCAAAGTTAAACAATAAGAAGACATAAGTAAAAATATAAAGAAAAATTATACTGAGATCTACAAAGGAAAATGGGTTGCAAAAATATTATGGCAAACAGGATGATAATCTGTTTCTTGCATCAAAATTAAAATGTGTTCCTTGTCAGTAGCTTTTAGCCGTCATCCTAATGTTTTGTTTAAAACATATCCAAATATGAATAGCATGTTGCCGCCAAAAGCAGAAACCAGTATTTCTCCTAGAGAATCTCCTAAAATTGTTCCACAGCAACTAGAAAAAGATTCTTTAACCAAAAAGGATTCAGTTCAAATGTGGGATACCTATCTAGAAGTTTTCACAACTCGATCATGTATAATAGATTCATCAAAGATTTGACCTTTTTGAACTCTGTCTGTAACTAACTAATTATAGGAGTCGGGAAACAAAGAGAAGATGTGTCGATATTAATGGTGACTTATTATTTCAATCAATCATTTCTTCGGACAGAAGAAGATTATGTAGACACTTACTCAAAATTCGACTTATTAGATTCCATTGTGGAAGACACAATTTATTCTGAGCTCGGGTTATGGAAGAAGGAATCAAGAAGATGGTGTCATCAACAACTGGTTTATTGCGGGACATGAGATGCTTTAAAATATTGTTGTAATGTTAGGAGTTTCAATAACATAGGACATGGTATAGTGGGGGTGGGCTTCTAAAGATCACTTGGGTCATGATTGCAATGTAATAAGTCTATATAGAATGCCTTCATGCACTCATGTCATGAACACATAACATATTAAATTTCAAAATATCCAGTACTACTAATTTGATGAATATATGATTCTTTATAATTCAATTTATATTCCAAGTTGAAAATGTTTCAAACTTTGACATGAACATTTCAAATTGTAGATGAGCAGAAAGTAAGTTATAAAAAATTTACCTTTACAAGAATGTGAAGGGCTCAACTGGGAAAAGGGAAGAAAACCCACAAGAGAGTAAAACCGAACAAGTAAACCTCCACCATTAGACCCTTCAATTCTTCCCTCGTAGAGGAACCCGCTGTCTTTGTAGGCCCTTGCCGCCTTCCAATCAGCAGACATCTACTTCTTTGCAGAAACCATTAAGTATTATGAACATTATATATTTCAGTGACAGAAAACAAAAACTAAAACATGTCAAACCAAATACACACGAACGTCACTCATAGCAGCTAAAGTGGTTAATGCCCCTCCTACCTAGTGATTGGTCTCCACACTTCCCAACATATTAGTAATTAATACTGTAACCATACAATTTGAAAAAAAGAAGAAAAATACATAGTTAAACACACCCGAGATTGTCGAATAGAAGAAGCATCAGAAGAGGAGTCGTCAAGAACTGGGGTGGTAGTGGTGGTGAGTTTGGCAGTAGTAGAAAAGCTTCTTTGGCAAAATTTCTTGAGAGAAATGAAATGGTTCTTTAGAAAAGGATACACAAGTGAGGAAGAATGAGTGCAACTCTGATGGAGATCACACGTCAATGATCCGCCACCTATTCTCGCCGGTAACATTTTGGTATGATTTGTTATGGATAATTGTGAGTGGCTGTTCAAGAACAAGAAATAAACAACGTGGGTTTTGGAGTTTGGATATTACAATTGCGGAGTTTCTGGTTAGTTTGAATCTTCTCTATGTGTCATTTCTCTGCCCACATATTTTTTTTCATCCTTTACCATATCTGTTTCTCACGTAAAATTTTTACAACGTTTTTTCGTGTCAATTTGGTAGAGGAATGCGGTGGGAAAAAGTAGTTTTACAAATAGCTTTTTAAATTAGTAAGGTTTTTAATTTTTTTTTTAATATTAAAGATAAAAAAATATAAATATTTAATAATAATACTTTCTCATTTTAAATATATTTTAGTTAAAATAAAAATTGATAATAATTACCACATCAAATTATCAAACTTCTTATCAAATAGATATATTAAATAATATATTAACTTAATTTATAGTTTTTTTTTTGTGATTTTAATATAAGATAAAAGATAATTTAGTTTAAATTTTTTAAATTAAAAGCAACTTTCCACTTAAGTTAGAAGTTAAAATTGAGTTAGACTAGCTTTAGCGTTTTGCTGTAGTTTTGGGATAGATTTTTTAATAAGTCATTTTCAGGATGTTTACCAGACAACTTTTGAACCACTGTTTATTGAATAAACGTTTTTAACTTATTTAAAAGCTCTACGAAACTAGCCTTTAATCACCTGTTGGATATTTTACAAGTTTTTTTATAAAAAAAAATTACAATTAAATATCGTGATACTTGAATATATATATCAAAATGTAATTTTGTCAAAATTATATAAAAATCTAATTGACTAATCATTTTATAGTTGAGTTAACAGAGGTCTGAATGTTAAAATGGTAATAAAGTTAATTTACCCTTCAAAAGTTTAAAAAATTTAAAAAATAGATTTTTTTTTCTTCACTACATTTTTTAAAAATTTTAAAAAACTTAAGAGATCACCAAAAATCTTCACCATCATCATCTTCTTCTTCTTTAATAAAGCTCTTCTATATATTCTATAGATTAGAAACAGAAGAAAACAACGAACAAGGAAGAGAAAATGCAAAGAGAAGAAGTTCTGAAAATTCTACTTATTTTATTATAATCATGAAAAGAACAAAACCACCTACTCTAAGGAAACTATAAAACCTATAATTAAAAGGAAACAACTTATAATAAGAAAATATAACTAATTAGAATAGGACTCCTAATGTTATAATATTTGTAATTAAGAAAGGGATCCTAATATTCTCCCCTCCTTTGGAAGCAACTTGTTCCCAAATTGAAAATTTGGAAAATGAGCTATAAACTCATAATATTCCTCCTAAGTAGCCTCCTTCTGAGGTAGTCATTGATCTACCAAATTATACATCACAAGTGCACGAATCTATATTTTGAGTATAGTTCCGGCAAACATAAGGATCGATCCCGTAGAGATTGACAATTTAACTACTAATCTAATTCTAATTTAATAAAAATAGAAAAGTAAAAAGATTGAATTGATTTGAAAGGAATTTAAGATCTATAACTAAATTAATAGAGAGATTCTTGAGATATGAAAATATGGAGACTGACACTAGGTAATTAATTATACATAATTAGTCAACATAATCAACTTAACATAAAGATGTCTATTCATGTTTATGACTCATTCTTATCTTAATCATGGTGATTACCTTCTAGTCGAGGACTTAACCAAGTATTCCTATTATTATTGCTATTACCGTCTGGTCATGGACTGAGCAGATAATATTAGGAATCCAACCTTAAGAACTTAACAGTCAATACTAATTTAGAGATCAACATATAATTTAAATATAAATTATTCACAAAGAGCTACCTAACCAAAAATTAGCATGCAACAACAATGAACTAACCCTTTAGCTTCTCAAATAATTATAATTCACAACCTAAGTCAATTACTATTCTTCATTAACATTAAGTAAGATTTATAATATTCTTTTAATCTTAAATCCATATCAATTACTATTCTTTATCAACATAAAAGCATAATTAAAAGATACGCACAATGAATAAAACTAAACCTTGAATAGAATTGAAAATAATAGTTGATTAGATGAGCAATTGATGTTCTTCACAATGATTCTCAAGCTAATATTGTTTTTTTGAAACACCTAGCTAATAATTTAGTTACACATCATTGGAATATAAACAACAAACATAAGAAAGAAAGCAGAAAAATTCATAACAATCTCCTTGTTTAAAGCAATAATCTTATGATGTATAGACTTGATGCAGATGGCAAAACTTTGATGAGAAACACGTCACTTTCTTCTCTTTGGAACTCTGAGATGGATTGACGGTTGATCACGAGAGGAACTCCTTTCAACTGGTGAAAGACTTCTATTTATATGTCACCATCTCAGCATCCTGATGCAACTCGAACTCATCTTCCTTTTATGCCCATGCGACTAAGCGAGCGACCTAGATGGTCAGGCGAGCTAGGTCACGAGACTTGCTATTTTCTGGGCGATTATGGATCCGTGCAACCTAGAGGTGTGACCATTGGTAGTTGTTTGAGCCTTGGCCATACAAGTTATTGGATTTGCGAACTAGAAAAACTCGTTCATGAATCTTTTCATGCAAAAATCCTGTCAAAGATTAGAATGCTTCAACTAGGACTTTTACACCTGCACAGCTCAAAAATGCATCAAAAAGCTTATGCTCATAAAAAACATAATAAAATATCGATAAAATAAGGGCAAAATTATATGTGAATTTGACATCGATCAAATACTCTCTAACCTATCTTTTACTAGTCCACGAGCAAAACTAAAACAAACAAAACACAGAACTAACTAAGAACAAAAATTAAACTTCCTAAGCCACTTTCGTAGGGAATCTGATGGACTTAGCATGTGCCATAAGCCTTTAAACTCCTAGGTGTCCTTATTAGGAGGTGTATAGTCTCCTTTGAGTTTACTAGTTATGATACCCACAAACGTCTCTTCTTGATTTTTTTTTTATAATTGTAAGTATATTAACCAAAGATATAAAACAAAAACAAAGAGGCATACCCTAGTGAGAAGATCACAAGGTCAGACAAGGAATTTGAAGTTGACTAGATAAGATGAAATCCTAGTGAGAGAAAATGATCTGCCTTCTCTCTAGAATTTTCTTAATGTTCTTCTTGATTTTTTCTATTCTCTCTTCGTGATTATCATTGTTTTCTTTGATGAATACGAGCTCAAATTTTGTTTTCCTTTAGTTTTAGGTTTGCTTGTTCGTTTTTCTTTACTAATCTTATGATTGTTTTTGCTTGTGTTCTTGAGCTGCGTTTTTCCTTTTGGTTGGGTTATGATCTTCATCTTCCTCTTGGTGATCACAAGCTCATCTCCCTCTCTTTTAGTGTTATTTTGCTGGTCCATTTTCCTTTATTTTTGGGGCAGTTCTGGTTTGCTTGTTTGCCATGGTGGATGATTCTACTTTGGCCAATCTTGTAACTGATTTTTCTTGTGATTTTAAGCTGCGTTTTGTCTTTATTGTTTTGTTGTGATCATCATCTTCTTCTTGGTATATTGGTTGGAGCCACGGTTGGTGGTTCATTAGCTGCGGGTGATGTAAAGAAGGGTAGAGTGAAGAGTGAAGACCTTGTTTCTTCTTTAATGTCTAATAAAATAAAGGGTTATCATAAAGGGCTAGTGATGGGTTGTCATGGTAAATCACCTCTTGTTGATAGTATGAAAAAGGATGGAGAACATGTTTCCAAAGGTAGAGAAAGAGTTGGTGTGTCTCTTTCAAATTGTAGCAAGTTAGATGTGCAAGATCAAGTTGTGTTTGATATAAATCTGGTTGATAGTGCAAGACATGGTGGGTTGGCGAATTTGAGTGATGGAAAGCTTGCAAATGGAGCTGTTGATTGTGCAAATGGGATTGAAGGCAAGCATGGTGATGCTCTTCATGGGGTGTTGCATGTTGAGGAAGATGAAAATCTGGTTTTGGGTGAAGGTAAAAATCTGGTTTTGGGTGAAAATTGTATTAAGATTGGTTGTCTTTCAACTATTTTGGGATTGGATAAGAAGAAAGGTATGGTTGACATTGGTGAAAAGGGTGAAGACTTGTTGAATGAGGTGTTGCATAGAGATAATAATGGACAAATTTTTCAAATGGTGGTTGGAGACATGTGCAATAGGCAAATAATTCAAAGGTTGGATGATTCTCATGGGCGAATTTTTCAAAATAAGGATGCTAATATTGACATTAATGGCCAAAATTATCAAAGGAAAGTGGTTGTTGATAACTTTCCTTCACTAAATAAAACTAGTCAGCAAGGAATGGGAGTAATAGAATCAAAATCTGGTGCTTTGGGTTCAATTTCGGGTATTGGTAATGTTGGGCACGAAATTGGAGCTAATGGGGCTGATTCTACAAAATTGGATGGGCCAAGGATTAATGTTATTGAATCTCCTTCAAATTATAGTGGATTTGGGCTTGCAAGAGATGATAATAGAAAGGTAAAGCTTGGTAACTTGCATTTTGGGTCTGATGTGGGTGTAATTGGGCCGAAATCAAGTGCTTTGGGTTCAATTTCGGGTCTTGGTAGCTTTGGACAAGGAGTGGCTGATGTTGGACCATTTTCAACACCTTCTTCCATGCATGATCAAGGGCTGAAACCATCTTATGCTAAGGCTGTCCAGAATTCTTCTCCTATTGCTTGTGAGGTACGATCTTCTACCTTTGAATCCTTACAATATTTTAAACCTACTGAAGAGAATGGAAGAATTAAAGTTAGCCCTCCAGTTGAGGTAGCTATTGAGGGAAGTGAAAAATGAAAAACTTCCTTGATAGGGTACTTTGTGGATAAGCGAATTCCTTTCCCCGTAGTGAATTCAGTAGTTTATAAAATTTGTGGTAGGTTTGGCCTTAAAGAAGTCTTATCTTCGGAACAAGGGTTCTTTATTTTCAAGTTTGATAGTCTTGACCATGCTTGTGAAGTTCTTGAAAAAGGTCCATGGCATATAGTGAATAAATTGCTTGTTCTTAAAAGGTGGCAGCCTAGTTTATCCTTGTCTAACTATGAGTTACGCAATATTCTTGTATGGGTTAAACTTTATAATCTACCTTTTGAATATTGGACTTCTAAGGGCCTGAGTTTTGTAGTTAGTGCTTTGGGCATTCCATTGCATGCCGATCACATTACATTAGCTAGGAAACGTCTTAGCTTTGCTCATGTATGTGTTGAGGTTGATGCTTCGAAGGATGTCATTAATGAGTTTGATATTCAATGTGCAAATGGAGAGTGGAAAACTATATATGCTGTTTATGAGTGGCTTCCTTCTAGGTGTAATATTTGTAAGGTGTTTGGGCATGCACCGGGTATCTGTAAACAAAGTGTTCAAGATTTGGGTGACAATATGAATATGGTTACAGGAAATGGAGGGGTTGATGTTCATGATATGAAGAAGAGGCAAGAAGATTCGTTGAGGCCTAAACAACCGGTTTGGGTTGAGGTTAAAAAAAAGAACAAGGGTGGAGAATTATCTACTACGGAGAACAGTGCTAGTGTTCCGCTTGTGGAAAACGTTGATAATCATCTTACTTTAGTGCCAATGGAGGGCAATGACTATACTATGAATTTGGAAGTAACAGAAGGGGGTACTCCTTTAGCAATTTTGGACACTGTTTGTGATGCAGGGGCTGTTCTTTGTAAGGATGGGGCTAATATTTATGTAGATGACAGGAATGCTCTTTGTGATGATGGGGATGCTCTTTGTGATAATGATGAGGCTGGTCATGGTGAGGATGGTAGTGATTTTAGTCCTTCTCGTAATGCTTTGGCTTCAAAAGTTAAGGATTCTCTAGAAAAGAAAAAGAAAAAGAAAGGTTCTAGTAGTAAGGGTAAGAAGAATAAGACGCACTCCTCCCCTAAGAGGGGTAAGTGGAGATAAATTTGTAAGGGTTTCTTCTTATCTTTGTATATTTATTATGATTTTTAGGTGCTGGAATATTAGGGGTCTTAATGACCCTTTGAAGCAAAGAGAGGTTCGCAATTTGATTAAAAATGAGAAATTGTCTTTGTGTGGTTTAGTGGAAACGAAAGTTCTGGAGAAAAATAAAGATGTTATTGTTAAGACGATTGACCGGTCTTGGAAGGTGGAGTGCAATTATAATGTTTCCTTTTTGGGGAGAATTTGGGTTTGTTGGAATCCATTTGATGTTACTGTTTTGATTGTCGGATCTTCTGAACTAGTTATCCATTGTAGAGTTTCTTCTGTTGATTCTACTTGGGAGTGTATGATTTCGATTGTGTACGACGATAATTGTAATATGCGTAGTGAGGAGTTGTGGGCTGATTTAGTGGCACGCGGAGTGGAATGGGAGAATAATGCTTGGATTGTGATGGGTGACTTTAATGCTATAAATTCTTCGGTTGAGAGTGTTGAAGGATCCAATTCTTGGCCACATTGGAAAGACGACTTTTCTAATTGTTTAGCTGAGTCTGGGTTGGATGATCTGCGATTTAATGGGTGCTTCTATACATGGTCTAATCATCGTACGGTTGATCCTATTCTTCGAAAGTTAGATCCAGCTTTGGTCAATTTGAATTGGGATATTTCCTTTCAAGGTTCAGAGGTGCATTTTCTTCCTTCTAATATTTTTTATCACTCTCCTATGATTGTTAAAATTGTGGATCTCCCCCGGTGACGGGTGCCTTTTAAGTTTTTTAATTTCTGGGCGGATCATTTAGAATTTTTATTCTTAGTGGATCGGGTTTGGGCAAACAGGATGGATGGTTCTCCTATTTTTTAGCTATGTAAGAAGCTAAAACGATTGAAAGTGGAGCTTAAGAAACTTAATAGGGAGTGTTATTCTGACTTGTCTTCTAGGGTGCAGCAAGCTAAGCATGATCTGGAATCTGTGCAGTGGGATATTCAGGGGCAGCCTATGAATGCTTCATTACATAAGGAGGAGTCTCGGTTGGTGAAGCTTTATGGTAATTTGAGCAGAGATGAGGAGAGTTGTTTTAGACAAAAGTCCCGGGTTCAATGGATAAATTTGGGAGATAGAAATTCTAGGTTCTTTTTTCGGTCGATGAGACAAAGATTTAGTAGAAGTAAGATTTTATCTCTTATTGATGAGCATGGTAATCGTGTGGAGGAGCCTAGTGAAGTTAAATCTATGGTGGTGAACTTCTTTGAGACACTTCTTAGTCAGCCTGCTGGATGCCCTAGGATTGACCTTGATTTAGTGAGGCGGGCTCTCCCTAAGAGTATTTCTAGTGATCAGAGTGCTACCTTGGGTAGAGAGGTTAGTAATGATGAAATTAAGGCGGTTTTGTTCTCTCTGAAAGATAACAAAGCTCCTAGTCCAGATGGGTATAATGCTACTTTCTTCAAGAAAGCCTGGTCTGTTATTGGTGACGATTTTTTTCGTGCTATTCGTTCATTTTTTAGCTCTGGGAGATTGCTCAAGCAAGTGAATGCTACTGTGGTTGCTCTTATTTCTAAGGTTCCCAATCCTTCTAAGGTTGGGGATTTTAGGCCTATTTCGTGTTGTAACACTATCTACAAATGCATTGTCAAAATTATTGCAAATCGAGTTCAGAAGGTGTTGCCTGATGTTGTTAGTCCTTCTCAGTCGGCCTTTGTTGCTGGTAGGCGGATTAGTGACAATATTTTACTGTCACAGGAATTATTGAGGAACTATCATCGTGATGGGGTCATCCTAGGTGTGCGCTGAAGGTAGATTTAATGAAAGCCTATGATTCCGTGCGGTGAGATTTCTTGCTGGCTGTCTTACAGATTTTAGGGTTTCCAGAGTAGATGATAACTTGGATTTCTGAGTATATTTCTACTCCCCGTTTCTCAATTTCTATCAATGGCGAACTGAATGGCTTCTTTGATAGTGGCCGAGGTTTGAGGCAGGGGGATCCTATGTCACCTTATTTATTTGTGCTGGCTGTGGAGGTCTTTTCAGGGCTGATGCGAATTATGGAACAGGAAGGTCAATTTGCTTACCATTGGCAGTGCGGAAAGATTGGTATTTCTCACTTATGCTTTGCGGATGATTTTATGGTTTTCTGTAGGGCAGAGAGTGAGTCAATTACTGCGGTTAATGGTGTTCTTGGTCATTTCCAAGCTCTTTCTGGATTGGTCCCTAATCCTAGAAAGAGTAATCTTTTTGTAGCTGGTGTGTCCTCTGAGATTAAGCAAGAGTTATTTGGGATCCTGGGTTTCCAAGAAGGGGTGTTACCTGTCAAATATCTTGGGGTCCCTCTGATTTCTATTAAGCTTGTGGCAGTGGATTGTAGGGTTCTTATTGATAGAATTATGGCGAGGATTAAGAGTTGGACCAGTAGGGTTCTTTCTTTTGCAAGGAGGCTTCAGCTCATTCAATCTGTGTTGTTCTCTATCCAGGTGTATTGGTCCTCCATTTTTATCCTGCCAAAGTCGGTGGTAATAAAGGTTGAAGCTACTTTGCATAGTTTTCTCTGGAGGGGTTCTGATTTAGGTAAAGGTGGGGCTAAGATTGCTTGGTCCTTAGTGTGTTTACTAAAGGAAGAGAGTGGACTGGGCAGTAAGAGTGTTGAGGTTTGGAATAAAGTTGTCATAATTAAGCATTTGTGGGCTGTTTGTAGCAATTTGAGATCTTCTATTTGGGTTTCGTGGGTTCAGTCTACTCTGCTTAGGGGAAGGAATGTGTAGGAGGTGAAGTGCCCTAGAGATTGCTCGTGGAGTTGGAGGAAAATTCTGGGTCTTTGGAGTCATGTGCGAAGATTGATACAGTTTCGGGTGGATAATAGGGAGGATATTTCCCTTTTGTTTGATTATTGGCATCCTTTAGGTCTTTTGATGGAGGTGTTTGGGCTACGGATTATTTATGATTCTGGTCTTGGTCCTCATGCTAGGGTGGTAGATGTTATTCAGGGAAGGGATTGGACTTGGCCTCGTTCCTTGACTGGGAATTGGATGGACATTATTAGTTGTATCTTTGATTACTTGAGGCCTAATAACTCTCAAGCTGATACTTTGTGTTGAGTTGAGGACTCTCGTTGGGCTTTCTCTATTCGTAATGCTTGGGAGTCTCTTCGGTCCCGTCAGCCAGCAGTGGATTGGTTTAGATCCATTTGGCATTCTAAAGCAATTCCTAAACATGCTTTCATCTTCTGGCTGGCCATTAGGGGTGCTCTTTCTACTCAGGATAAGCTTCTTGTTTATGGCTTGATTCCAGCTATTCGTTGTGTGTTTTATGGAGGGAATTGTGAGGATGTCCCTCATCTCTTTTTTTATTGTTCTTATTCTTGCGAGGTTTGGTTAGCTCTTTTAAGGAAGTGTAGATTACCTCTATGTGCTCGGAGCTGGGAGGTTACTATTCTTTGGTTTTTCTATTTCTGAGGTCAGCAACTTCATGGGTGGGTGGTGCGTATTATGCTTACGGCTGCTGTCTATGCTATTTGGCGTGAGCGGAATGCTAGGATGAATGGCAAGTTACGTAAACCTGTTACCGTGGTTGTTCGTTCCATTGTTAGAGATGTTTGTATGCGTCTTAATTCCTTATCTGGTGTGGTGTCTTCTCCTAATAATAGGTGGCTCCACCAGTCTTGGGGTTTATCTGATTCTATTTTTTTGTAATTCGCTTCTTTTGCCTTTTAGAGTGTTTGTCCCTTTTGCTGTTGTTCCGGTGGATTACTTTTGGTTGTACCCTATGACAGGGTTTGTGTTTAGCTTTTTATTGCTTTGCTGTGTTTTGAGTTTCGGTTGGTAGGGGGCTTGTCCCTTGTCTGACCTTGTGATCTTCTCGCTGGGGTATTCCCCTTTGCTTTTGGTTTGTCTCTTTGGTTAATATACTTACATTATTAAAAAAAAAAGGTCAGACAAGGGACATGCCCCCTACCAACCGAAACTCAAATCTCAGCAAAACAATAAAAGCTAAACACAAACCCTGTCACAGGGTATAGCCAAAAGTAATCCACCAGAACAACAGCAAAAGGGACAAAACCCCTAAAAGGCAAAACAAGTGAATTAAAAAAAACTAGAATAAGATAAACCCCAAGACTGGTGGAGCCACCTATTAGTAGGAGAAGGCACCACACTAGATAAGGAATTAAGACGCATACAAATATCTCTAACAATGGAACGAACAACCACGGTAATAGGTTTAGGTAACTCGCCATGCATCATAGCATTTCGCTCACGCCAAATAGCATAAACAGTAGCCACAAGCATAATACGCATCACCCACCCATGAAGCTACCGACCGCGGAAATGGCAAGGCCAAAGAATAGTAGCCTCCTAGCTCTGAGCACGCAGAGGTAATCTGCACTTCCTTAAAAGAGCAAACCAAACCTTGCAAGAATAGGAACAATTACAAAAGAGATGAGGGGCATCCTCACAATTCCCTCCACAAAACACACAACGAATAACCGGAATCAAACCATAAACAAGAAGCTTATCCTGAGTAGAAATGACACCCTAATGGCCAGCCAGAAGATGAAAGCATGTCTAGGAATTGCTTTAGAATGCCAAACAGACCTAAACCAATCCACTGCTGGCTGCCGGGACCGAAAAGACTCCTAAGCATTAGGAATAGAGAAAGCCCCATGAGAGTCCTCAATCGAACACAAAGTATCAGCTTGAGAGTTATTAGGCCTCAAGGAATCAGGGATACCACTAATAATGTTCATCCAATTCCCAGTCAGGGAACGAGGTGAAGCCCAATCCCTTCTCTGAATAACATCTGCCACCCTAGCATGAGGACCAAGACCAGAATCATAAATAATCCACCGCCCAAACACCTCCACCAAAGGACCCAAAGGATGCCAATAATCAAACCAAAAGGAAACATCCTCCCCATTACCCACCCGAAACTGTATTAACCTCCGCACATGACTCCGAAGGCCCAAAATTTTCCTCCAACTCCACAAGCAATCTCCAGGGCACTTCACCTTCAACACATTCCTTCTCATAAGCAGAGTAGACCTAACCCACGACACCCAAATAGAAGATCTCAAATTTCTACAAACAACCCACAAATTCTTAATTATGACAGCATTATTCCACACCTCAACACTCTTAATACCCAATCTACCCTCTTCCTTTGGTAAACACATCGAGGACCAGGCAACCTTAGCCCCACCTCTACCTAAATCTGAACCCCTCCAGAGAAAACTATGTAAAGTAGCTTCAACCTTTATTACCACCAACTTAGGAAGAATAAAAATTGATGAAGAATTATTTAGCACAAGGACATGGAATGCGGATCCAATCCAAGTTCCCGTTGGGCCGGTTACAAGAACACGTGCTAAGAAATTCAAAAATAGGTTGAATGGACTAATTCAAGGGATTTGGGTTCAGGCATGTTCATGGAGGCCCATTGAAGGATTGGACTTGAAAAAGGAGGGCCCAACCTTAGTGAATGTAATTCAAGTTAAGGAAGAGGCAACCTGCTGATTCATTAGGATAACTTTGGAAATTCATAACGTTTAAACGGTTAGGTTTCTGGAGGTGTGTGAGTAGGACTTTTCAAAGATTATGATCTTATCTTTAACTTTCAATTTGGAATCAGATCCATTGGAGGCTGCACGAGGAAGATATGGTCGTATATTTTAAAGTGTTCATATTCATCCTACTTTGACAATTTATTGTCTTATTTTGACAATTGAGTTATCTTTTATTAAATTAAAAAACATCCAGCTTGCAGGGTTGTATTTTGTCAACAAAGTCATTAAATGACACCTTCCTTTACTTATTTTCATTTCCTATGCTTGGAGGGTTGTTCCGAGACATTTTACAGACGTGGCAACATTACTTATGGCCTAGAGTATTCATGATTCACACCAATCATGAGTCCTTAAAGCACCTTAAACGCCAACACAAGTTGAATAAGAGACATGCACGATGGGTCGAATTCATTGAGACATTTCCGTATGTTATTCGATATAAACAAGGTAAGTAGAACATCGTTGCTGATGCACTTTCTCGAAGGTACACTCTACTCTCTACTCTTGATGCTAAGATTCTTGGTTTTAAGCATATTAAATATTTATATCCTTTAGACCGTGATTTTAGTGTAGATTATATATCTTGTGAAAAGAGTGCCAATGGTAAGTATTTTAGACATGAGGGTTTCTTGTTTCGAGACAATAAATTGTGTATACCAAATTGTTCCTTGCGAGATTTGCTGGTGAGAGAATCACATGGGGGAGGGCTAATGGGACACTTTGGGGTAGCTAAAACCTTAGCCGTTCTGCAAGAACACTTCTATTGGCCACACATGAAACGAGATGTTGAGAGACTTTGTGGTAGATGTGTCACATGTAGGCAAACGAAATCCCGAGTACAACCCCATGGCTTATATACACCACTTCCAATTCTTAGTGAACCTTGGATTGACATTTCAATGGATTTTGTATTAGGTTTGCCTAGGTCAAAAAGGTGAAGAGATGGAGTGTTTATTGTCGTGGATAGATTTTCTAAAATGGCACATTTTATTCCATGTCACAAACTGTGAGGCCTGAGGGCAGCCTATATAGGTGTTGGGTGTTGAAGGTGAGTACTAACTGAGCTGGCAAACTGTAGTAGTCAAAATATGTCAGGCCCAAAATATAAGCAAGGATCCGGCCTAGAAGCCCAAAGTATATCTCAAAGACGAAGCCTAGAGTCAAAAAGTGGTACGACATTCATGTAGTACGACATACACTCGATGTGAGGCATTCATGTAGTACGACATACACTCGGTGTGAGACCTTCATGTAGTACGACATATACTCAATGCCCTACACAACCAAGTAGCAATAAGGGAGATAACTCAGTGTCCACGCTTGGAAGAGCTCCTATGTCACACGACATATTCATCTCAGGTCAACGTCCAATCAGCATATCGTACGACATACAATCATGATTGTCCAAATCAACAAACCTATATGTCGTACGACATAGAATCTCTTTGGTTATGTGGGAGATCAAATCATGATCTACTTTAAAGACGGTCCTACATAACCATAATTACAATCTATAACGGCCAGATTAAAAGAAGCATCCACAAACTTCCTTGGTGGAAGACAGCAAGGAGAGGTAATGATGAAATCCCTCAAACGGGCAGAAGCATCATCCCCCTATAAATAAAGGATAAACTCTCTAAAGGAAGAGGAACCGAAAAACTGAGATCTTAAAGCTATCAATATTCAGACAACATTCTCCGGCCATTGTTCATCATCTCCGACCACCTTCCGATCATACTCCGTTGATTCGATCTTGCATCTCCTTTCATCAAGGAGACCTCAGTAGCCAATATAATAGGAAGTATTACTCACTCATCTCCATTTACGAGCATTATATATTTATTAGCATTCGCTAACTTGACTGTCGGAGTGACTTTGGCCGGCACCACCCCGGTGTCCTAGACGTCCTGCGGGTCACGTACGTTCTATCTTTGCAGGTTGTAGTACCCCGTGTCCCCGAGCAATTTTTGAGGACTACAGTTTATGGTTTTAATCCTTTAACTCCTTTGGATTTATCACCATTACCGATATCTGAGCATGTGAATTTAGATTGAAAAAGAAAAGTTGAACTTGTAAAGCAGATTCATGAGAAAGCAAAGCTCAACATCGAACGAAGAATGGAGCAATATGAAAAACAAGCCAACAAGGGCCGATGACAAATGGTCTTCGAACCTGGAGAATGGGTTTGGGTGCACATGTGTAAAGAGCGCTTTCCGACCTAGAGGAAATCCAAGCTACTACCTAGAGGGGATGGCCCTTTTCAAGTCCTAGAACGAATCAATGATAATGCGTACAAGCTAGACTTGCTCGGTGAGTATAATGTAAGTGCTACATTCAATGTTTCTGATTTAAGTTCTTTTGATGTAGGTGATGACCTTGATTTGAGGACAAATCCTTTTCAAGAGGAGGGGAATGATGAAGACTTATCTAGCACAAGGACATGGAATGCAGATCCAATCCAAGTTCCCGTTGGGTCGGTTACAAGAGCACGTGCTAAGAAATTCAAAAATGCATTGAGCGGGCTAATTCAAGGGATTTGGGTTTAGGCATGTTCATGGAGGCCCATTGAAGGAATGGACTTGAAAAAGGAGGGCCCAACTTTAGTAAATGTAATTCAAGTTAAGGAAGAGGTAACGTGCTGATTCGTAGGGATAACTTTGGAAATTCATAACATTTGACCGGTTAGGTTTCTAGAGAAGTGTGAGTAGGACTTTTCAAAGATCATGACATTATCTTCAACTTTCAGTTTCGAATCAGATCCATTAGAGGCTGCATGAGAAAGATATGGTCGGATATTGTAAAGTGTCCAGATTCATTCTACTTTGACAATTTGTTGTCTTATTTTAACAATTGAGTTATCTTTTGTTAAATTAAAAAACATCCAGCTTGGAGGGTTGTATTTTGTCAACAAAGTCATTAAATGACACATTCCTTTACTTATTTTCGTTACCCATGCTTGGAGGGTTGTTCCAAGACATTTTATTTTCTATTTAAACTCATTTATAAGTCATTTTATTTAACCTTTGATGAATTAATACAAAACTTGAGTGAAATTTCGTTTTCACCTACTTGTTCTTGATAGAAGTGTTGAACTTTTTTTTGGATAATGTAAGTATATTATCAAAGGAAGGCTTTCTTTGTGGCGTTCTTGAGTGTTTATACTTTCGGGTTCGTGGATTTATATTCACTAGGTCGTTGAGTGTGGGTTTAGGGGTTGTATATCCTTGCGGGTTCACATCAAAAATGGAGGACCAATACACCTAGATAGAGAACAACACATATTAAATGAGTTGAAGCCTCCCTGCAAAATAAAGAACCCTATTGGTACAACTCTTAACCCTATCCACAATTCTATCAACAAGAACCCTACAATCCACTGCCATAAGTTTAGTAGAAATCAGAGGGACCCCAAGGTATCTGACGGGTAACAACCCTTCTTGGAAACCTAAGATCCCAAGTAACTCTTGCTTAATCTCAGAGGACACACCAGCCACAAAAAGATTACTCTTACTAGGATTAGGGACCAATCCAAAAAGAGCTTGGAACTGACCAAGAACACCATTAACTGCAGTAACTGACTCTCTCTTTGCCTTATAGAAAACCATAAAATCATCCGCAAAGTATAAGTGAGAAATACCAATCTTTCCGCACCGCCAGTGGTAAGCAAATTGACACCTTCCTGTTCCATAATTCGCATCAGCCCCGAAAAAACCTCTATAACCAGCACAAATAAATAAGGTGACATAGGATCCCCCTGCCTCAAACCTCAACCACTATTAAAGAAACCATTCAGTTCGCCATTGATAGAAATTGAGAAACGGGGAGTAGAAATACACTCAGAAATCCAAGCTATCATCTGCTCTGGGAACCCTAATATCTGTAAGACAACCACTTAGAAATCCCATTGCACAGAATCATAGGCTTTCATTAAATCTACCTTCAGCGTACACCTAGAATGACCCCCATCACGATGATAGTTCCTCAATAATTCCTGTGACAGTAAAATATTGTCACTAATCCGCCTACCAAAAACAAAGGCCGACTGAGAAGAACTAACAACATCAGGCAACACCTTCTGAACTCGATTTGCAATAATTTTGGCAATGCATTTGTAGATAGTGTTACAACACGAAATCGGCTTAAAATCCCTAACCTTAGAAGGATTGGGAACCTTAGGAATAAGAACAACCACAGTAGCATTCACTTGTTTGAGCAATCTCCCGAAGCTAAAAACGAATGAATAGCACGAAGAAAATCGTCACCAATAACAGACCAAGTTTTCTTGAAGAAAGTAGCATTATACCCATCCGGACTAGGAGCTTTGTTATCTTTCAGAGAGAACAAAACCGCCTTAATTTCATCATCACTAACCTCTCTACCCAAAGTAGCACACTGATTACCAGAAATACGCTTAAGGAGAGCTCGCCTCACTAAATCAAGGTTAATCCTAGGGCATCCAGCAGGCTGACTAAGAAGTGTCTCAAAGAAGTTCACCACTATAGACTTAACTTCACTAGGATCCTCGACACGATTGCCATGCTCATCAATAAGAGATAAAACCTTACTCCTACTAAATCTTTGTCTAATCGACCGAAAAAAAGAACCTAGAATTCCTATCTCCCAAATTTATCCACTGAACCTGGGACTTTTGTCTCAAAAAACTCTCATGGCAATCAGTGTGATGAATCAGCAGGTTGCATTCATAGTACCAACTGAGACTCCTCCTCATGTAATGAAGCATTCATAGCCTGCCCCTGAATATCCCACTGCACAGATTCCAAATCGTGCTTAGCTTGCTGCACCCTAGAAGACAAGTCAGAATAACACTCCCTATTAAGTTTCTTAAGCTCTACTTTCAATCGTTTTAGCTTCTAACATAGCTAAAACATAGGAGAACCATCCACCCTGTCCGCCTAAACACCCGATCTACCAAGGATAAAAATTCTGGATGATCCGCCCAGAAATCAAAAAAATTAAAAGGCACCCGTCGCCGAGGGAGATCCACAATCTTAACAATCATAGGAGAGTGATAAGAAATACTGGAAGGAATAAAATGTGCCTCTGAACCTCAGAAAGAAATATCCCACTTCAAATTGACCAAAGCTTGATCTAACTTCTGAAGAATAGGGTCAACCGTACGATGATTAGACCATGTATAGATACACCCATTAAATCGCAAATCATCCAACCCAGACTCAGCTAAACAATTAGAAAAGTCGTCTTTCCAATGCGGCCAAGAATTGGATCCAGGCGCCACTAAATCAGTCCACAACGCCTCCTTATGAACATTACAATTATCACGGTACACAACCGAAATCATACACTCCCAAGTAGAATTAACAGAAGAAACTCTACACTGAATAACCTGTTCAGAAAATCCGACCACCAAAACAGTAACATCAAATGGATTCCAACAAACCCAAATCCTCCCCAAAGAGGAAAAATTATAATTGCACTCCACCTTCCAAGACCAGTCAATGGTCTTAAGAATAACATCTTTATTTTTCTCCATAAATTTCTTTTCCACTAAGCCACACAAAGACAATTTATCATTTTTAATCAAATTGCGAACCTCTCTTTGTTTCAAAGGGTCATTAAGACCTCTAATATTCCAGCACCCAAAAATTATAATAAATACACAAAGATAAGAAGAAACCCCCACAAATACTATCTCCACTTACCCCTTAGGGGAGGAGTGCTTCTTATTCTTCTTACCCTTACTACTAGAACCTTTCTTCTTCTTTTTCTTTTCCAGAGAATCCTTAACTTTTGAAGCCAAAACATTACGAGGAGGACTAGAATCAATACCATCCTCACCATGACCAGCCTCATCATTATCACAAAGAGCATCCCCATCATCACAAAGAGCAGCCCTGTCATCAATATAAATATTAGCCCCATCCTTACAAAGAACAGCCCCTGCATCACTAACAGTGTCCAAAATTGCTAAAGGAGTACCTTCTTCCGTTACTTCCAAATTCAGAGTATGCTCATTGCCCTCCATTGGCACTAAAGCAAGATGATTATCAACATTTTCCACAAGCGGAACACTAGCACTATTCTTCGTAGTAGATAATTCTCCACCCTTGTTCTTTCTTTTTAACCTCAACCCAAACCGGTCGTTTAGGCACCAAAGAGTCTTCTTACCTCTTCTTCATATCATGAACATCAACCCCTCCATTTCCTGTAACTGTATTCACCTTGTCACCCAAATCTTCAACACTTTGTTGACATATACTCGACGTATGCCCAAACACCTTACAAATATTACACTTAGAAGGAAGCCATTCATAAACAGCATATATAGTTTTCCACTCCCCATTTGCACATTGAATATCAAACTCATTAATGACATCCTTCGAAGCCTCAACCTCAACACACACATGAGCAAAGCTAAGACGTTTCCTAGCTAAGGTAATGTGATCGACATGCAATGGAATGCCCAAAGCACTAACTACAAAACTCAGGCCCTTAGAAGTCCAATATTCAAAAGGTAGATTATAAAGTTTAACCTATACAGGAATATTGCGTAACTCATCTTTAGATAATGATAAACTAGGCTGCCACCTTTTAAGAACAAGCAATTTATTCAATATATAACATGGACCTTTTTCAAGAATTTCACAAGCATAGTTAAGACTATCAAACTTGAAAATAAAGAACCCTTGTTCCGAATATAAGACTTTTTTAAGGCCAAACCTACCCCAAATTTTATGAACTACTGAATTCACTACGGAGAAAGGAATTCGCTTCTCCACAAAGTACCCTATTAAGGAAGTTCTCCATTCTTCACTTCCCTCAATAGCTACCTCAACCGGAGGGCTAACTTTAATTCTTCCATTCTCTTCAATAGGTTTAAAATATTGTAAGGACTCAAAGGTAGAAGATCGTACCTCACAAGCAATAGGAGAAGAATTTTGGACAGCCTTAGCATAAGATGGTTTCAGCCCTTGATCATGCATGGAAGAAGGTGTTGAAAATGGTCCAACATCAGCCACTCCTTGTCCGAAGCTACCAAGACCCGAAATTGAAACCAAAGCACTTGATTTCGGCCCAATTACACCCACATCAGCCCCATTAGCTCCAATTTCGTGCCAAACATTACCAATACCCGAAATTGAACCTAAAGCACTAGATTTTGACTCTATTACACCCATTCCTTGTTGACTGGTTTTATTTAGTGAATGAAAGTCATCAACAACCACCTTCCTTTGACAATTTTGGCCATTTGTTTTGGATAATGTAAGTATATTAACTAAAGAGACAAAACAAAAGCAAATGGGCATACCCCAGCGAGAAGATCACAAGGTCAGACAAGGGACAGGCCCCCTACCAACCGAAACTCAAAACACAGCAAAGCAATAAAAGCTAAGTACAAACACTGTCATAGGGTACAACTAAAGGAATCCATCGGAATGACAGTAAAAGGGACAAGCCCTCTAAAAGGCCAAACAAGCAAATTACAAAAAAAAATAGAATCAGATAAACCCCAAGAGTGGTGGAGCCACCTATTAGTAGGAGAAGGCACCACACCAAATAAGGAATTAAGACGCATACAAACATCTCTAATAATAGAACGAACAACCACGGTAACAGGTTTAGGTAACTCGCCATGCATCCTAGCATTCCGCATGCATAATACGCACCACGAAGTTGCCGACCGCAGAAATGGCAAGACCAAAGAATAGTAGCCTCCCAGCTCCGACATGCAGAGGTAATATGCAATTCCTTAAAAGAGCAAACGAAACCTCGCAAGAATAAGAACAATAAAAAAAAGAGATGAGGGACATCCTCACAACTCCCTCCACAAAACACACAGCGAATAGCCGGAATCAAGTCATAAACAAGAAGCTTATCCTGAGTAGAAAGAGCACCCCTAATGTCTAGTCAGAAGATGAAAGCATGTCTAGGAATTGTTTTAGAATGCCAAACAGACCTAAACCAATCCACCGCTGGCTGCCGGGACCGAAGAGCCTCCCAAGCATTATGAATCGAGAACGCCCCACGAGAGTCCTCAACCCAACACAAAGTATCAGCTTGAGAGTTATTAGGCCTGAAGGAATCAGGGTACCACTGATAATGTCCATCCAATTCCCGATCAGGGAACGAGACCAAACCCAATCCCTCCCCTGAATAACATCCATCACCCTAGCATGAAGACCAAAACCAGAATCAGAAATAATCCGTCGCCTAAACACCTCCACCAAAGGACCCAACGAATGCCAATAATCAAACCAAAGGGAAATATCCTCCCCATTACTCACCCGAAACTGCATCAACCGCTGCACAAGACACCAAAGGCCCAGAATTTTCCTCCAACTCCACAAGCAATCCCCAGGGCACCTAACCTCCCACACATTCTTTCCCTTAAGCAGAGTAGATCTAACCCACGACACCTAGACATAAGACCAAAAATTGCTACATACAGCCCACAACCTAGAATCCCAAGCAACTCTTACTTAATCTCAGAAGACACACCAGCCACAAAAAGATTGCTCTTGCTAGGATTAGGAATCAACCCAGAAAGAGCTTGGAACTGACCAAGAACAACATTAACCGCAGCAACTGACTCCCTCTATGAACTACAGAAAACCATAAGATCATCCGCAAAGCATAAATACGAAATACCAATCTTCTCACACCGCCAATGGTAAGCAAACTGACCCTCCTGCTCCATAATACGCATCAACCCCGAGAAGACCTCCATAGCCAGCACAAATAAATAAAGGGACATAGGATCCCCCTGCTTCAAACCTCGGCCACTAGCAAAGAAACCATTCAACTCGCCATTGATAGAAATAGAGAAACGGAGAGTAGAAATATACTTTGAAATCCAAGCTATCATTTGCTCCGGGAAGCCTAAAATCTGTAAAATAGCCACTAAGAAATCCCACCGCACAAAATCATAGGCTTTCATTAAATCTACCTTCAGCGCACACCTAGGATGACCCCCATCACGATGATAGTTCCTTAACAATTCTTGCGACAGTAATATATTATCACTAATCCTCCTACCAGCAATGAAGGCTGACTAAAAAAGGACTAACAACTTCAGGCAGCACTATCTGAACACGATTTGCAATAATTTTGGCAATGCATTTGTAGATAGTGTTATAACACGAAATAGGTCTAAAATTCCCAACTTTAGAAGGATTGGGAACCTTAGGAATAAGCGCAACCACCGTAGCATTCATTTGCTTGAGCAATCTCCCGGAGCTAAAAAATGAACGAATAGCACAAAGAACATCATCACCGACAATAGACCAAGCTTTCTTGAAGAAAGTAGCATTGTACCCATCCGGACCAGGAGCTTTGTTATCTTTTAGAGAAAACAAAACCTCATTAATTTCATCATCGCTAACCTCTCTACCCAAGGTAGCACACTGATCATCAGAAATACGCTTAGTGAGAGCTCGCCTCATCAAGTCATGGTCAAGTATAGGGCACCCTGCTGGCTGTCTAAGAAGCGTCTCAAAGAAGTTCACCACCATAGACTTAACTTCACTAGGTTCCTCCATACGATTACCATGCTCATCAGAAAGAGATAACACCTTACCCCTACTAAATCTCTGTCTCATCGACCGAAAAAAGAACTTTGAGTTCCTATCTCCCAAATTAATCCACTGAGCTCGGGTCTTTTGCCTCAAAAAACTCTCCTCATCTAGACTCAAATCACCATAAAGCTTTACCAACCGAGACTCCTCCTCATGTAAAGAAGCATTCAAAGGCTGCCTCTGAATATCCTTCTGAATAAACTCCAAACCATGCTTAGCTTGTTGTACCCGAGAAGACAAATCAGAAAAACACTCCCTATTAAGTTTCTTAAGCTCCACTTTCAATGAACTTCTTACAAAGTTGAAACATAGTAGAACCATCCACCCTGTCCTCCCAAACCCGAGCCACCAAAGATAAGAATTCCGAATGATCAGCCCAGAAGTCAAAAAACTTAAAAGGCACCTGTCTTTGAGGACGGTTCACGATCTTAAAAACCATTGGAGAGTGATCCGAAACACTGGAAGGAAGAAAATGTGCCTCTGAACCTCGGAAAGAAATATCCCACTTCAAATTTACCAAAGCTCGATCCTTCCGAAGAATAGGATCAACCGTATGATGATTAGACCATGTATAGAAACACTCATTAAATCGTAGATCATTCGGCCCGGAATCAGCTAAACAATTAGAATAGTCATCTTTCCATTGCGGCCAATAAGTGGAGCCTCCAACACTCTTAACCGAAGACTTAATAGCATTAAAGTCACCCATCACAAGCCAAGCATTATTCTCCCATCAAAATCCAAATTTAACAGATTTGGTTGGGCCTAGGATTAGTGCAATTGGATCTTATTCAAGTTCTGGTGGACATAGTAATGGTGACATAGGCAACAAGGCATGTGCAACTAGGATTGAAGGTAAGCATGGTGATGTTGTAGTATCAGCCCCATTAGCTCCAATTTGGTGCCCAACATTACCAATACCCAAAATTGCACCAAAAGCACCCGATTTTGCCTCTATTACACCCATTCTTTGACTAATTTTATCAGGTGAAGGAAAGTTATTTGTAGCCACCTTCCTTTGACAATTTTGGCCATTAATGTCAATATTAGCCACCTTATTTTCAAAAAATTGCCCATGAGAATCAGCCATCATTTTCGGACAGCTTTCATGCACCATAACCAGATCATTATCTGAACCATCATGCAGCCCCGAAATTGCTGTAAAACAACCAGCCTTCACGCATCTCTCACCCAAAACTCCATCTTCTCCATCATGGCAGCCCTTCCTTAGCCTTTCACGGCAGCCCTTCCTTAGCCTTTCATGACAGCCCTTTATCCCATTGATCATCAAAAAATGACCAAGGTCGTCATTTTTCTTGACACCACCAACAGCAGCTCCATCTCTACATTTGGGGACAGCTCCACCATCCAATCCAAGATGCACGTTACTAACACCAAAAGAGACATTTTTCCATACATCACCAGTACTTAAATTACCATTAACAACCTTACTAGATGATATATCATGATAGCCTTTTATCATGCCTTAATGACAACCCTTTATTCCACCATTGTTTACATCACCAGCAGTTGGTGAACCACCAACCATGGCTCTAACTAAAACACCAAGAAGAAGATGAAGATCACACTCCAACAATAAGGAAAAAATGCAGCTCAAAATCACAAGCAAAAAACACTCACAAGATTGGCCAAAGTAAGATCATCTACCATGGCACAAAACAAGCTAAAAAACTGCCCAGAAAAATGACCAGCAAACCTAAAGCTAAAGAAAAACGAAAATTGAGCTTGTAATCATCAAAAGAAATCAATAATGATCACAAAGAGAGAATAGAAAAAAAATCAAGAAAAACACTAAAACAAATTCTAGAGAGAAGGCAGAGCATTTTCGTAATGCATTCTAAAGCTTGGGAGGCTCGCTTATGCTTAGCTTTTTTTATTGCTTTGTTGTGTTTTGAGTTTCGGTTGGTAGGGGGTCTGTCCCTTGTCTGACCTTGTGTTCTTCTCGCTGGGGTACACCCCTTTGCTTTTATTTTGTCTCTTTAGTTAATATACTTACATTATCCAAAAAAAACCTGGACAGGCTGTGAAAGATTACATGATGAAAGTCATAGCTCATCTCAACATTGCAAAACTCAATGGCGCTGAGATTGATGATGAGACGAAAATTGACATGATTGTCAACTCATTGTCAGATTCTTTTGACTAGTTCAAGTTGGACTACACCTTGAACAATAAGGAATACACCTTGCAGTCCCTGATTTAAGATGTTCAAAGCGCTGAGAATATCCTTGTGAAAGGCAAGGGTCTGGAGATTCATGTTATTAGTAAAGTTGCTATTGTGAAGACCCGTAAAAAGGTCAAGACGACATAGAAGAAAAAACAACTTGAGCCAACCAAGAAGGAGACCAAGAAAGTAACAAAGATCAAAGGAAAGTGTTTTCTTTGTGGTGAAAAGGGACATTGGAAAAGAAATTGTCCAAAGCCCTAGAAAAAAAAGGAAGAAGGTAATCTTTATTATCTAAAAACATGCTTTCTGACGGATTCTACAGATTCTTGGATCTTAGACTCTGGAGCCACTAATCATGTTTGTTATTCCTTACAGGGTTCCAAAAAAGGAGAAAACTGAATGAATGTGAATTCAACTTGCGGTTAGGCAACGGAGCGTTGGTGTCTGCCGATGCAATGGGAGATATTAGAATTAGTTTAGATTCTAGTAGGTTGTTAAGCCTTTTGTGTACCCGCAAGTATACGGAGTCAGCACAAGTAATATAGAATAGTGAGATTTGATTATCGTTCCTACGAGGATGATTGATAACTGAATACTAACAATAACCACGCCTAATGCTATCTAGAATACTAATTCAAGATTCAGGATGATGAACTTGTAACCTAAATAACTTTAAAACTATAACTATGATGAGAACCTTATCAGAGGTAAGAGGAACTAGGGAATCCGATTTCACCCACTAATCCTTATGATGTAAGATAACTATGTCTGGATGTTCAAGTCAACAATTGATGATCATGTTATATTTTATCCGAAGTCCTCTCTCGAGGTAATTCGAGCCTATTCAACATATACTAACACCCTATCTCTCGATGACTGTTAACTATATGAGAATGCAATAGACACAGAAATATATTCAATCACATAACTCACACCAATATATCTCTATTTGGTTCCTAAGTTATGGTGTTGATTTATCAAACACGTTGTGAGCGTCTCCTCTCGGTACTTAACCCACAACAACAAGATATTGGATATTGGTGATCAAGCAATACACAAGCAATAAAGCATTAAATCAACACTCAATTATATAACTTAATTCCCCCACACATGTATTAATCTCAATCATAATTCATAGTCGGATCCATCATCATCCTTAGTATAGGGAATTAGTTCATAATGAAGAAATAAAAATACATATTAAGTGTTCTCCAGAATAACATTAATAACAAAAGACTAAGGAAAAGATTGTGATAGGAAAAACTCTAAACGGCTGGACTCTCGTCTAAACCCGATTTGATTGAATTTCTCCGTGCATAATTCCGAATCCTCCAACTGATCGAAGTCGTCTGATGAGTCGATCCGATGGCTAGTCTCCTAGGCCTTCTTCTCTCTTCTTCTTCCTCCTTCTTTCTCTCTCCCTTCTATTTTTCTGTTAAGTCTCGATCCCCCGTCTCAAAATCCCCGTTTTTCTTTTATAATGACAGCTAGGGCTTCCACTTATTCGTTACTCGCGACTTGGCAACTCGCGGGCCAAGTCACGACTCAACTCGCGTGTGCCTCGGCCTTGGCTGGATTTTTACCTTCGCGACTTGACCAACTCGCGAGGAAGTCACGGGTCAAGTCGCGTGTGTCTCGGTCCTTGGCTGCTTTAATGGTCATCGCGACTTGACCAACTCGCGAGGAAGTCGCGGGTCAAGTCACGTGTGTCTCGGTCCCTGGCTGCTTTGATGGTCATCGCGACTTGACCAACTCGTAAGGAAGTTGCGGGTCAAGTCGCGTGTGTCTCGGTCCCTGGCTGGATTTTTGGCTTCGTGAGTTGGCATGTCGCGATCAAGTTGCGACCTCAACTCGCGAGTGCCTCTGGAAGAGCTGGAATGCAGTCTTTGAACTATGGCGAGCATCGAATCAACATTCAAGACTCGTTTTTGGCTGAAATCAATTGAAATCGCCAACAGAACCTATCAACTTGCACACTCAATAAACCCATCAAATATCTCCCATAATCGCTCTAAATTGGACAAAAGCGCGGGTGAATGAAGTTCCATTTCCAACACGAAATGGTGCCAACATAGGTATTTGGATTTGATAGACGTTTATTATGTACCTCATTTCAAGAGGAATTTGATTTCAATTTCTTGTCTAAATAAATTTGGATATTCTGTTACTTTTAATAAAGACTTTATTATTAGTAAGAATAATAAGTTTATTTGCAAAGGTACATTGGAAAACGGCTTGTTCAATTTACATGAAAACATCTCTCATTTATTGGACACGGAATCAACCGAATCTAATTATAAAAGAGTAAAACTATCAAAAGATGAAACCTATCTATGGCATTTGCGCCTAGGTTATGTTAACCTTGATAGGATTAAACTATTGGTAAGTGACGGACCTTTGAGTGACTTAAAGATCGATGATCTACCAACTTGTGAATCTTGTTTGCAAGGTAAAATGACAAAAAGGCCGTTCACGACCAAAGGCACACAAGCTACTGAATATTTAGGAATGATACACACTAATAGGGGTGGGCACAAAAATCGATTCGAACTGTATTCGAATTGTATTTTATAGTTTGAGTCGGTTTTATATTTGGATTTGGTTTGGTTCAGTTTCAATTTAAAAAAAACCGTCAAAAAATGGTTCGGTTCAGTTTTAGGGGGTCCAAAACCGGTTTGATCCGTTGACCCGTCCTATTCCTATATAAAGAAAAAAAAAAACCTAAAATTTTAGTATAGACTTTTCAACTTTATTCATTATTTTCATACAAAAGCTCAATGTGTCTAACATAGCATATCACAATATGGCTGCATCAAAGTATAGTGCATCGAAATACAATAAATTGACAAATAATTTGTGTCTTTTGAAGGTAGTATGTCCTGATAAATATAGTTTCCAGTGCGGTTATCCATGGATCAACAACCACAATGATAATGTGGTGTGTTAAACAGAGCAGCACATCAGGTCATCATTACCCCCAGACTAAGGGAGTCAGAAAGTGCTTAGCTTAATATGAATTCCTTGCTTAATTTGAGTTATTGTCAATAAAATAAATACACAACCTGATCACAATCATACTAGTATGTACCATTTCCTTGGATCTTTCTGTTCCCAAAACTGAAACATGCATATGAACTCAAAGCACTGGATTATGACTCTTCACATTGTCTTGTATCTTGTTTTCCAATCTGTTAGATAAGTGGTGATCATAATGATAAACTGGACAGTTTTAACTTTTATGATTTTATTCTATAAGGAACAGCATGGCAGTGTAAAAATTATTAAATTTTAATAGTAAAAACATATTAAAATTTGAAAAATATGAAAAATGCCCATTAGGCCCAATAGGCCCAAAACCGTATGATCCGAATCGAATTGAACCGTATTATTTCGGTTCGTTTCGGTTCGGTTCGGTTTTAATTTTTCAAAAACCGTTTAAATTTCGAGTCGACTCGAGTTTGTCCAAAACTGTGCCGATTCGAACCATGCCCACCCCTACACACTGTTGTATGTGGTCGTATGAGCATTCAAGCTAGAGGTGGATATGAGTACTTCATCACTTTCACGGATGATTACTCGAGATTTGACTATGTGTATCTCATGAGACATAAATATGATGCTTTTGACACGTTCAAAGTGTAGGAACCGTTTTTTCGTTCTACTGGTCACGCAGCGGAATTAGGGTTTAAATTTTTTTATATACAAATCACAAAAATGATTTGTGACCAGCAAAACTTTGGAACTAGATTTTCGGAACAATAAAAATAATATATATTACATACATATTTATTTTTACATATAGAAAATTGTAATCAATTAAAAGAAGAAAAAAAAGTAAAGAACCATACCACCATTGGAGGCTCCTTCGTTTTTTTTTTTTTTTTTTTTTTTTTCTGCTGCTCCTTGTTTGTACCACTACGTCTTCCTTGCTATATCCCGGCATCGGTAACATGCGTGTGGGCGCGTCACGTTGTCAGCAGTGAAGAGGTTGAATAAAAAAAAAAAAGAGTTGGAGAGATACTGTATCTCTTCGGTCACTTTTTCTTTTCTCTTTTTCTTTTTACGTACAAACACTTTTAACGTCAAAATATTTGATTCAGTCGTCTGTTATATTAAAAATTCTTTTTAATATATATATTTAAGTTACCAAATTAATAAAAACTCTTTTTATTAATTTATCAGTAACTTTTTAAATTCAAATAATAGTTATTTATTTTATTTTTTAATAAATGAGATAATCATATTATCTCTCTATTTAAAATAAAATATCAATATCATCAGTAACTTTTGAATTTAAACTTTTTATATTCAAATTTATTTTATTTTATTTAATAAATGAGATAATTCTATTATCTCACTATTCAAAATAAAATATCAACTATCACCCTTCTCTTATAACTAATTACATAATTAAATAATCTTATTATTTAATTGTTATAATTGTCATTATTTAATTAACTGAATAATCACATTACTCAATTAACTCCTGACACGTGTCGCTTTCGCAACACTATTAATTGGACCATCCAATTAATTATACGTAACCCTTGTTACCCAAATAGATCGGGCTAGTAAGGGGACCTAATGGACCCACAGTATTTTGAGCTTCGATAATCCTCGGAATCATTAATTAAAATCTTTAATTAATATTCCTTGATTATCAACTCCGGTGTTATTCCACTAAAAACCCGAAGCTGTATTCTCTCAACTGTGGACGCTTTTACACAGACTGATATCAATCGGAGTCCATCGATATAGTTATTACATATGGTGTGACCCTCCACAGTAGTTCATAATTAGAGGTGGATCATAATGTTCGTTACACCCCTCTAATTACATATATCCTTTAAGCATCGTTAATTCTCTAATGAACAATAAATCATATTTCCTCATGGAATCAGGAGAGCGCTCATATTGTTCAAGCCCCGAATCAACCCTTAAGGGAATACTCTCTACTTCTCACAAGAAGGAGTGAATTCCACTATTGTGTACAAACCTTCCTAGCCACAAGTCAAACCGTAATCCCAACATATGGAGAATATTGATCAGGAATAATCATCCGACCTCACCCATAGTATATTAAAAATCACGATCTAATCTGAAGGAGTTGATAAGACACTCAGGATTGAGATCACCCACAAATATCCATCATAAGTTGATGTATATGAATCTCATCGGTAAACAGATCTTATGATCACATCATACAAGGTGCCTCCATTCCTATATCTCCATATGAATGATTCAGGATAGAATCATTGTACAATACAGAATGGACCACAGCTATAGATTAACTACAAATAAAGTACCCAGCTTTATTTGCTATCTATAGACTCTTTAGATTGCATATCTCTTACTGTATGTATCTGTATATCACATGAAGAGAGTTTTAGAAAAGATTTTGATTATTGTATAACATGCGAAATTGGGTTTCAAATTTTTTTTCTTATATTGAAAACATTTTCCAATCAGGAACGAGTTCCTATATATACGCAGAAAAAGACTTTAGAAAATACATACCTTTTTCTTGATTTTCTTTCTTCTGATTCTTTGATCTACCACCAGATCTTCCGAGCTATGACCCGCGGTCTGACAACGTGTGTGTGGGCACGTCACGGTAAGAGATGGAGGTCACGTGAAAAGAACGCCGGCCGAATCCTGCAAAAGAGGAGAGAGTTAGAAAAAACTTTTTTTTTTCTCTTTTCTTCTCTCTTTGGTGGCTGAATTCTCTTTCTTTTTCACTTGTGTGTTCGATTGATTTTTCCTAGTATAATAACTCTTATATACTAGGTCTTTAGGGTTTTAATTTTGACCAAGTCAAAATAGGATTCCTAATCCTTTTATATTATAGTCTCCCTAAAGACTTTAATAATTGACTATTAGGACTTTTAAAATAATCAAATTATTTTAATTCTTTTGTCCTAATCATTATTTAATCACATGATCTCATATTTAATGAATAGAATTAATAATTAATAATTAATAATTTCTATTATTTTATTAAATATTTAATTAATTAAATAATCACATTATTTAATTATTCTCTTTTATTTAAATCGCATTACTTTGTAACACTATTAATTGGACCCTCCAATTAATCTACCGTGACCCTCGTTACCAATAACAATAAGAGCTAGCAAGGGGACCTAATGGACCCACAGTTTTGAGCTCCAATAATAGTTAGCAATATTAATTAAAACTCTTTAATTAATATTTCATGATTATTAACCTCGGAGTTAGTCCACTAAAAACCCGAAGCTGCACTCTCAGAACTGTAGACGTGCTTATACAATTTGAAGTTTCAGCATTCATTGATATAGCTAATTGTATATAGTGTGATCCTCCACAAATAGTTCATAACTAGAGCTGGGTCATAAAGTCCGTTATACCCCTCTAGAAATATCTTTTCCTTTACGTACCATTGATTATCTATTGAACAATTAAATCCTGTCTTCCTCATGGAAGAAGAAGAGCACTCATAATCGTTCAAGCCCCGAATCAACCCTTAAGGGAACTACTTATCTACTTCAATTAAGAAGGAGTGGATTCCACTATTGTGTTCAAACCTTCCCAGCCACAAGTCAAACCGCAACTCCAAGATACAGAGGTATTGGTCGAGATTCATATCAACCTCACTTATGGTAAATCAAAAGCCACGATCCAACCTGAAGGAGTTAATAAGACACTGAGGATTAAGATCACCTATAAATAGCCATCATTTATCGATTATATATGAATCTCATCTACTAACGGATCTTGGAGAGATATTCATATAAATCGTGGCCCAGTCCTATATGATCTTATCATATAAGGTGCCTCCATTCTCATGTCAACTACATGAGCGGTCTAGGATAAAATCACCGTACTTTACAGAATGGATCGCAGCAGTAGATCAATCATAAACAAAGTACCCAGCTTTGTTCGCTCTCTACGGACTCTTTAGATTGCATGTCTCAAAATGAATCCTCTTTGTATATGACCATCATATACTCATTCTGAGATTACATCTTACAATCTAGGATGTTCTTGCATAATACGAATGTATTGCTGAATATAAAACATTTATAAACTTGAATGATAATTTGAATAATTCTTATTATTGTTTTTAACCATTTACAATTACAAGCTTTAGGATATAAATCCCAACAATCTCCCACTTGCACTAAAGCAGATGGGACATGTCTCGTAATCCTAGACCCTCTAGGTGACCTTCAAACACTTTAACCATCAAGGTCTTTGTAAATAAATCAGTCAGGTTATCTTGCGACATAATCTTCGTCACGACTACGTCTCCTCGCTGCTTTATCTCTTTGATGAGATGATATTTCCTCTTTATATGCTTCCCTCTTTTGTGGCTTCTTGGTTCTTTGCAATTGGCCACAGCTCCACTATTATCACAATAAAGTGTCATGGGTCTATCCATATTTGTAACAACTTCCAGATCACTCAAGAACTTTCGGAGCCAAACAGCATCCTTAGCTGCTTTACGGCTTCCATGGTGGAATCAGCAATGCAAGATTGCTTGATACTCCTCCAAATTATGGCTCCACCACCAAGGGTGAATACTGACCCAGGCGTGAATTTCCTTGAATCCTTGTCTGACTGAATGTCAGAATCTGTATATCCCAATATAATCAAATTTGGATAGGAATATACAAACATATAGTTTCTAGTTCTCCGAAAATACTTGAGAATATGCTTAACCCAATGATCCAATCCTGGGTTGGATTGATATCTACTAGCTACTCCCACTGCGAAGCAGATGTCGCGTCTTGTGCATAATATAGCATACATAAGACTGCCTACTGCAGACGCATAGGGAATCTGTCTCATATCCTCAATTTCTTGAGGTGTCTTAGGACACTGTTCCTTAGACAAGTGAACTCCATGTCTTGAAGGTAAACTACATTTCTTGGAGTTCTGCATGGAGAATTGCACAACTATCTTGTCGATATACGATACTTGAGACAACGCTAACAGTTTGTTCTTACAATCCCTTATCAATTGAATCCCAAGAACATAACTTGCCTCTCTCAAATCTTTCATTTGGAATTGGTTAGCAAGCCAACCCTTTACCTCTGACAATATTCCTACGTCATTCCCAATGAGTAAGATGTCATCTACGTAAAGGATCAGGAAAACTACTTTCTTGTCAATGATGCGCTTCTATACACAAGGCTCATCAGCGTTCTGCTCAAAGCCATAGGTCTTGATCGTAGTATCAAACCTAATGTTCCAAGATCTAGACACCTGTTTAAGTCCATAAATGGACCTTTGCAGTTTGCAAACCTTTTGCTCTTGATCTTAGAATACGAATCCCTCTGGTTGCATCATATAGATGCTTTCGTCTAGATTTCTATTCAAGAATGCAGTCTTGATGTCCATTTGCCAGATTTCATAATCGAAATAGGCAGCTATGGATAAGAGTATCCTAATAGACTTAAACATAGCTACGGCGAGAAGGTTTCATTATAATCAATGCCTTCCTTCTGGGTGTAACCCTTAGCCACTAGCCTTGCCTTGAATGAAATTTCGTTTTCACCTACTTGTTCTTGATAGAACTACTGCACTTATCAAAGGAAGGCTTCCTTTGTGGCGTTCTTGAGTGTTTATACTTTTGGGTTTGTGGATTTATATTCATTGGGTCTGGAAGGGTGAAGAATCTGATTTTTGGGAAGGTCTTGGGCGTGAAAACAAGTTGAGTGTGGGTTTGGGGGTTGTATATCCTTGCGGGTTCACATCATTTGGTATCAGAGCCAAAGTTCCAAAATTAGGATTGATTTATCTTTGAATTTTCGTCCTTTTAATTCATAGCTTCTGCATTTTATTCTTTGCTCTTGCTCTTGCTTGTTCTTCTTGATGGTTTTGTGTATTGACTATATTAAAATTCAAAAAAAAAAAAAATCAGAGCAAGACTTCTACACAAATTCGTGCTTGTATCCTAAGATATCTTTGAGTTCTACACAAATTCGTGCATGTATCCTAAGATTTCTTTGAGTTCTACACAAATTTGTGCTTGTATCCTAAGTTTTCTCTATTGACTATTCTAGGTTGTATTGTGGGTTGTGTTCATTATCCAAAAAAAAAAGATTTATTATCCAAAAATATATATATATATATATATATATATATATATATATTCTGGTTGTATTGTTATTTCGTGGGGTTTTTATTGGTTGGAATATTCATACATTGGTTGTTTCTTCTTTGTTAACTTCAATTAGTTCTTATAGGACTTGAGGGTGAAAACAAATAGTGGAAAAAGGCAAAAGAGTGTGAGCACAGCATCGAGAAAAGCCTATTTGAGTGAAACACGAGTGGAGTGGTATCTTGAGTGCAAACACGTGAGGATTGTGAGGATTTTCTTTATAACTCTTTCATTTGCAGCTTTTTATAATGTCAAACCAAAGTGATTCAGCACCTAGAGAGGAGAACATGTCCATTGTTCTGAAGGCCATGCAGCAGCAATTTGGGCAAATGAATGTGGTTTTTGGGGATATTAGAGATAGGATGGATCGACAAGATGAGGCTATAGCTCGTATACAAAGAGGACAGCCTTTGAACTTGGGTAGACAAAATAGGCGTGGTGTTTTCGAAGATGTATCTGAGAGAGAACGTGAGCTTAGAAGTAGGGATGATGATGATTTTGATCTGAAGTTGAAATGGGTAGAAATAGGCCTAGAGGAGGTAGGCATGAAGGAGTACTGAGAAGAGGATTTCGGGGTCAAAATGGGGTAGTTAGGAATCATGAAGATAATAACTTAGGTAGTATCAAAATGAAGATTCTGTCGTTTCAAGGGAAAAATGATCCGGAGGTTTATCTCGAATGGGAAAAGAAGGTAGAGCTAGTGTTCGATTGCCATAATTATTCCAAGAATAAGAAGGTAAAACTTGCTGCCATTGAATTTTCTGAATATGCAATTGTTTGGTGGGATCAATTGGTGATGAACAGGAGGAGAAATAGGGAGCGTCCAATAGAGACGTGGGAGGAGATGAAAGCAGTGATGAGGAAGCGATTCGTCCCGAGCTACTACTACCGAGAGCTATACAACAGGTTGCAAAGTCTTCGACAAGGCAACCGAAGTGTGGAGGAATATTATAAGGAGATGAAGGTCGCTATGATTCGAGCAAATGTAGAGGAGGATCGAGAAGCTACAATGTCTAGGTTCTTGGCAGGTTTGAATCGTGAAATTACCAATGTGGTGGAATTGCAACATTATGTGGAGTTGGAGGACATGGTTCACATGGCAATAAAAGTAGAGAACCAGCTCAAAAGAAGGGGTAATACACGTCCAAGCCAAAATTCTAGTGCATCAGCTTGGAGACCAAATCATTAGAAGAAAGATGAGAAGCAGCCAATGATTAAGCCTAAGGTGGAGCAAAAGCCAGAAGCAACAAACAATGGAAATCAAGGTAAATCTGATTCTTCCACTTCTAGGAATCGTGATATTAAATGTTTTAAGTGTCAGGGCAGGGGTCACATAGCTAGCCAATGTCCAAACAAAAGAGTTATGGTGATATGGGATGGAGAGGTCAAATCCGAAGATGACGAAGAAGACACTGACTCTATGCCATCATCGGAGGATGTTGATAACGAAGAATACGCTGTCCAAAGAGAGATATTAGTGGCAAGGCGAGCGCTAAGTGTCCAGATTAAAGAAGAAGAAGAAGTACAACGAGAAAACATTTTCCATACTAGGTGCTATATTAACAACAAGGTATGTAGTATGATAATTAATGGTAGTAGTTGTACTAATGTTGCTAGCACTCTTATGGTGGAAAGGTTAGGCTTGCCAACAATTAAACACCCCCGACCTTATAAGTTGCAATGGCTAAACAATAGTGGTGAAGTAAAGATGAACAAACAAGTGATGATTTCTTTTCGAATCGAAAAATATGAAGACAAAAGTGTTATGCGACGTGGTTCCAATGCAAGCAGGACACTTGTTACTAGGACGACCATGGCAGTTTGACCGACGTGTTAGCCACGATGGCTTTACCAAAAAGTACTCTTTTGTGCATAACCAAAGGACAATCACTCTAGTTCCTTTGACACCACAACAAGTTTATGAGGATCAATTGAGGTTGTAACAAGAGAGTGAGAAAAAGAAAAAGAGGCCGAGACAAAAAAGAAAGAGAAAAAAGAGAGAGAAACGGCCATTGAACAAAAAGAAGAGAGAAAAATAAATTTTTATGCAAGAGCGAGTGATGTTAAAAGAGCGATGTTGTCCAACAAACCCATACTTATACTTATGTATAAGGAAGAATGTTTAAATGTTAACCAACTTGAGGCTTCTTTGCCTAGCTCTGTTGTGTCTCTCTTGCAGGAATTTGATGATGTTTTTTCCGAGAAAATTCCAGATGGTTTGCCACCTATTCGAGGGATTGAGCATCAAATTGATTTTGTACCCGGCGCAACCATTTTAAACTGACCAGCCTATCGTAGTAACCCTGAGGAGACAAAGGAGCTTCAAAGGTAGGGTGAGGAATTAATGAAAAAAGGGAATGTTCAGGAAAGCATGAGTCCTTGTGTTGTTCCAGTTATTTTGGTTCCTAAGAAGGACTGCTCATGGAGAATGTGTGTTGATTGCCGAGCAGTTAACAACATAACGGTAAAGTATTAACATCCTATTCCTCGCTTAGATGATATGCTTTATGAATTGTATGGTTCTTGTGTATTTTCTAAGGTTGATTTGAAAAGTGGATACCATCAGATTAGAATGAAAGAATGTGATGAGTGGAAAACTGCATTTAATGAGTGGAAAACTGCGTTTAAAACAAAATATGGTTTGTATGAATGTTAGTTATGCCTTTTGGGTTAACTAATGCTCCTAGTACTTTCATGAGATTAATGAATCATGTTTTGCGTGCTTTCATTGGACAATTCGTAGTTGTTTATTTTGATGATATTCTCATAAATAGCAAAAACTTGGATGAACATGTAGTGCATTTAAAATCTATCTTAGATGTACTCCGAAAAGAAAAGTTGTTTGCTAATCTAAAAAAATGTACCTTTTGCACCAATAAACTTGTGTTTCTAGGATTTGTTGTGAGTGCACAGAGTATACAGGTTGATGAGGAGAAGGTATGTGCAATCTAAGAGTGGCCGAGTCCCACAACTGTAGGTAATGTAAGAAGTTTTCATGGACTTGCTAGTTTCTACTGACGGTTTGTGAAAGACTTTAGCTCATTTATAACACCGCTTACCGAAGTAATCAAGAAGAACGTTGGATTCAAGTGGGGAGAAGAACAAGAGAAGGCGTTTCAATTGATCAAGCAAAAGCTGACCAACGCCCCTTTATTGTCTTTACCTAACTTTAATAAAACATTTGAAATTGAATGTGATGCTTCAGGTATTGGTATAGGTGCAGTATTAATGCAAGAGGGACGACCAATTTCTTACTTCAGTGAGAAACTAAGTGGGGCAGCCTTAAACTACCCGACTTATGATAAAGAGCTGTATGCATTGGTTCGGGCTTTACAGACGTGGTAACATTACTTGTGGCCTAAAGAATTCGTGATTCACATCGATCATGAGTCCTTAAAACACCTTAAAGGCCAACACAAGTTGAATAAGAGGCATGCATGATGGGTCGAATTCATTGAGACATTTTCGTACGTTATTCGATATAAACAAGGTAAGGAGAACATCGTTGCTGATGCACTTTCTCGAAGGTACACTCCACTCTCTACTCTTGATGCTAAGATTCTTGGTTTTGAGCATATTAAATATTTATATCCTTTAGACTATGATTTTAGTGAAGATTATGTATCTTGTGAAAAGAGTGTCAATGGTAAGTATTTTAGACATGAGGGTTTCTTGTTTCGAGACAATAAATTGTGTATACCAAATTGTTCCTTGCGAGATTTCCTTGTGAGAGAATCACATGGGGGAGGGCTAATGGGACACTTTGGGGTAGCTAAACCTTAGCCGTTCTACAAGAACACTTCTATTGGCCACACATGAAATGAGATGTTGAGAGAATTTGTGGTAGATGTGTCACATGTAGGCAAGCGAAATCTCAAGTACAACCCTATAGCTTATATACACCACTTCCAATTCCCAGTAAACCTAGGATTGATATTTCAATGGATTTTGTATTATGTTTGCCTAGGCCAAAAAGGGGAAGAGATTCCGTGTTTGTTGTCGTGGATAGATTTTTTAAAATGGCACATTTTATTCCATGTCACAAAACGGGTGATGCTTCACATGTTGTAGATTTTTTCTTCAAAGAAATTGTTCGCTTACATGGCATGCCTAGAACAATTGTTTCTGATAGAGATGCTAAATTCTTAAGTTATTTCTGGAAGACCTCATAGGCTAAGTTAGGAACTAAGTTGTTGTTTTCAACTACTTGTCATCCTCAAACTGACGGTCAAACAGAAGTAGTAAATAGGATTTTATCTACCTTGTTGCGTGCAATTATAAAAAAGAATATTAAAACATGGGAATAATGTTTACCGCATGTTGAGTTTGCTTATAATCATTCTGTTCACTCTGCTACTAAATTTTCACCTTTTAAGATTGTTTATGGTTTTAATCCTTTAACTCCTTTGGATTTATCACCATTACTAATGTCTGAGCATGTGAATTTAGATGGAAAAAGAAAAGCTGAACTTGTAAAGCAGATTCATAAGAAAGCAAAGCTCAACATCGAATGAAGAACAGAGCAATATGAAAAACAAGCCAATAACGGCCGACGACAAATGGTCTTCGAACCTGGAGAATGGGTTTGGGTGCACATGTGTAAGGAGCGTTTTCCGACCTAGAGGAAATCCAAGCTACTACCTAGAGGGGATGGTCCTTTTCAAGTCCTGGAATGAATCAATGATAATGCGTACAAGCTAGACTTGCCCGGTGAGTATAATGTAAGTGCTACATTCAATATTTCTGATTTAAGTCCTTTTGGTGTAGGTGATGACCTTAATTTGAGGACAAATCCTTTTCAAGAGGAGGGGAATGATGAAGACTTATCTAGCACAAGGGCATGGAATGCGGATCCAATCCAAGTTCCCGTTAGGCCAGTTACAAGAGCACGTGCTAAGAAATTCAAAAATGCATTGAGTGGGTTAATTCAAGGGATTTGGGTTCAGGCATGTTCATGGAGGCCCATTGAAGGAATGGACTTGAAAAAGGAAGGCCCAACCTTAGTGAATGTCATTCAAGTTAAGGAAGAGGCAACCTACTGATTCGTAGGGATAACTTTGGAAATTCATAACGTTTGAACGGTTAGGTTTATGGAGATGTGTGAGTAGAACTTGTCAAAGATCATGATCTTATCTTCAACTTCCAATTTGGAATCAGATCCATTGGAGGCAGCACGAGGAAGATATGGTCGGATATTCAAAGTGTCCAGATTCATCCTACTTTGACAATTTATTGTCTTATTTTAATAATTGAGTTATCTTTTGTTAAATTCAAAAACATCCAGCTTGGAGGTTTGTATTTTGTCAATAAAGTCATTTAATGACACCTTCCTTTACTTATTTTCGTTTCCCATGCTTGGAGGGTTGTTCCAAGACATTTTATTTCCTATTTAAACTCATTTGTAAGTCATTTTATGACAACATTGATCAATTAATACAAAATTTGAGTGAAATTTCGTTTTCACCTACTTGTTCTTGATAGAACTACTGAAGTTATCAAAGGAAGGCTTCCTTTGTGGCGTTCTTGAGTGTTTATACTTTCGGGTTCGTGGATTTATATTCATTGGGTCTGGAAGGGTGAAGAATCTGATTTTTGGGAAGGTCTTGGGCGTGATAACAAGTTGAGTGTGGGTTTAGGGGTTGTATATCCTTGCGGGTTTACATCAGTCTTAGAAAAAGATTTGGATGGAACTACATTCAGTATGTAAGTCGCTATTTGTAATGTATATTCCCAAAAGGAATATGGTAATGATGAGAAACTAATCATAGATCTCACCATTTTCATCAAGGTCTTATTTTTCCTCTCCGCAACACCATTATGTTGTGGTGTACATGGAGCTGTGAGTTGGGATACTATCCCATTTTCAACCATGTAGTCTTCAAACTCTTAGTCGAGATACTCACCCTCACGATCCGATCGTAGTGATTTGATTGTTTTGCCTAATTGATTTTCAACTTCAGCTCGGAATTCTTTGAACTTTTCAAAAGTTTCCGACTTACATTGCATTAGGTAAACATACGCGTATCTAGAGTAGTCGTCAATAAATGTGACATAATACTCATAACCACCTCTAACTCTAACATTCATTGGTCCGCAGACGTCTGAATGTATAAGCTCAAGTGGTTACGTGGCTCTAATCCCTTTTCTTATAAAAGGTCTCTTGGTCATCTTACCCTCCAGGCAAGATTTACAGACAGATAAGGTACAGATCTATAACTAACTTAGAGATCTGCTTTTTACTAGTCTGTTTATCCTATCATGGTTTATATGTCCAAGTCTTAGATGCCACATATACGTGTCATCAACTGGAGAAATCTTTTGTCGCTTTGTTTTAGGTTTTTCAACTTTAAACAATTTAGTATTAAGCAGTGATGTATGAATTAACGGTGTTAAAACATACAAATTATTTTCTATCATACCAGTACAAATATTCATTCCATTTCTTAAAATGATAACTGATTTATCATTAAAAGAAACCTTATGAAACTGTTTTAAGTAATTTGGATATAGAAATCAAATTCCTTATAAATCCAAGAATGAAATTGACATTGTTCAATGATAGAAAACAATTATTAAACTGTAGTCTAACAACTTCTACTGCTTGTACTGAAACGACATCCCCTGTTCCAACGTGCATAGTGAAAGACCCTTCCTCCAGCTTTTGCCAATAAACATTCCAATGTAAATAAGAAAAAATTAGTTAGTGACCCCTGAATCTACTATTCAATGTGAAGAATCATCTTCCACTAAACAAATTTAATGATAAGTAAATCTGATTTACTTTTCACTTTCTTCTTATTAGAGAGATCCTTGAGGTATTGAAGACAATTGCTCTTCCAATGACCAACCTCTATGTAATAGAAACATTTTCCCTTTTGCTTAGTCAATTGTGGTGCTCTTTATTTTGGGCTTAGCCTTTACTTTACCAGTAGACCTCTTCGTCTTCTTGAAACCAAAAGAGGATGGCTCAGCAACATTTGCTTCGTTAGTCTTACCTTTGGTAACTCGTCTTGCGTTGGTTACAGGCTCTGGAGGATATTCCTCCATAAGCACAAATTTAAGGTCTATGCAGACCATGATTGCGTTCATGTTGGTTCCACTTAATAAAGTTATTCCGATTAATGTTTCGTTTGTGAGGAAATAATAATGCAGAAGATAACGCTGATATTTAAAGACATAAATCTAATTAATATCATTCATTTCATACATTCATATCAAATGCTATAGTTCGGCATAAAATTAAACATTTTTTTGGATAATGTTAAACATGATGCATGAGCATATTTTAATGAACTAAAAAATCCCTAAAATTAGTTTCTATGTCACGATAATCCAACATCCCACAAGTAAGTGCCTAGGTAGGCTAGGTCAAATCCCTGCATGTTAGATCGAGACATTCTCAATCGGATAATACACCAAAATAACTCTTTATTCATATATTATCTAACCATCGCTTTGATTTAGTCAGGAAAATAAATTAATAACTTAATTAAGTCCTTTATGAGTGTGACCTATCGTTTCAGAATTCATGAACTTAACTTGAGAGTGCCTAGGTAGGCTAGGTCAGTCCCAAAATACATTCCGAAAACCTATCCGTTAAGAAGTCAACCTTGGTATTGACTATTGTGGACACCCTCCGTAGGGAGGACGAAAGCAAAGCCGTCACGAGGCGCCACTCAAGTCTCACGGTGTTGAACTAATAATGGAGACTGCGGGATATAATATCATATATCCCTCTTTCACTCACTATTTGTAGTTTAGGATTTTCTATAAACTAAGAGTTTCTAAAACTCTAGGTTTCTAGTCTTTACTTAGATTCTACGGCTAATATAAAATCTAAGTTTACTAGTTATAATAAATTATTCAATTTTAACTCTTAAAATATAATTTATTATTTCAATTTCTAATTTACATAAACTATTTAAATAAACTAGAAATTAAATGTGAAATTACTAAGTTTTAACTATTAAAACTAAATCACATTATTTGGTCCAATTATGTCATTAATGTTTAATCAAATTAAATGTAACATTAAATGGACCTAACTAATCTAATTAAACACTTTAATATATAGATTGGTTATTAATGAGACTTACCGAGTTTTTACTCATAAAAACTAATTTCATTATTTGGTTCTTTTTAATTAAGTAATTAATCTTATTAATCTTAATTAATGTAAGAACTAAACTAATCAATTTAATTAAACTCTTCAATTGGTTGATTAGTCATTAATGAGATTTACCAAGTTTTTACTCATAAAAACTAATCTCATTATTCAATTATTTTTAATCAAGTAATTAATCTTAATTAATACAAAGAATCTAACTAATCACTTTAATTAAACACTTTAATATAGATTAGTTATTAATGAGATTTACCAAGTTTTTACTCTTAAAAACTATTCTCATTATTTGTTTTTTTTAATTAACTAATTAATCCAATTAATCTTAATTAATGATAAGAACCTAACTAATCTTTTTAATTAAACTCTTTAATTTGTTGATTAGTTAATTAATGGATATTACCAAGTTTTTACTCTTAAAAACTAAATCCATTATTTAATTGTCATTTATGAAATTGTTTCCTATTTTAATCACATTAAAATAAAACAATATAATATGACAATTATGCATGACATATTATTATGCATGTGTAGGCACACCTAATCTAGATGACATTCATATGTATGACAATGCCTTAACATCCATATAATCATCACATGAAAATAAATAAAGCATACGTAATTGACCGAGTGACATGGGTTATTTAACTTAAACAACTGTAATTACAATTGTATTCCCAAGGCATTCCTTGGTCTTCAAGAGTTCTTCTTCGAGTTCAATTCTTCTTGTCTTCATTTTCCTAATGAAGTCAAACTTGATTTTTGTCAAAAGTCAACATCTTTTCCAGAGGTCCACGTGTTACCTTAACACGCACTCTAGGTCAAAACGAAACCCTAAACAACCCTAACGCGTGGGAAAGTGCGGCTGCCAGTAGCGTAGCCAGTAGCCACGCTTTCCCGCTCGTTCTTGGGTCGTTTCGCCCACGATTTTCCGCTCCAATTTTCTGCACTTTTTCTAGAAAATATTCAACAATATTTTTCCAGAAAAATCAGAAAAAATTGTTAGCAAAAAACACGAAAAAACAGCCTCAGTGCAAGCGAGACAGCGCGAGCGTGTTCGGCCGCTGCCCCTTGGGGCTGTGCAATCATTTTTTTTTTTTTGTCGTTTCTTCTTCGCATCATCCGCTTCTTCGACTCTTCGTAGGGTAGATCGATTACAAGAATAAAAATAAAAAATATATATAAAAACAAAATTTGCCATAAACAATTGGCCAAAAATAAAAAAATTCATGCTATAACCGATTCACCATATAATTAACGACCAATTACGCTTTTAAAATTATACAATCAAATTATATAACAATAAAAACAAATCATACATTCTAGATTTGTGCCAAGTTCAGTAGTTCTCTCTAGAATATTTTTGAGTGTTCTTCTTGATTTTTTTCTATTCTCTCTTTGTGATCATTATTGATTTCTTTTGATGATTACAAGCTCAAATTTCGTTTTCCTTTAGTTTTAGGTTTGCTGGTCCGTTTTTGTTTTTTCTTTACCAATCTTATGAGTGTTATTACTTGTGTTCTTGAGCTGCGTTTTTCCTTTTGGTTGGGTTTATGATCTTCATCTTCCTCTTGATGATCACGAGCTCATCTCCCTCTCTTTTAGTGTTATTTTGCTGATCCGTTTTCCCTTATTTTCTGGGCAGTTCTGGTTTGCTTGTTTGCCATGGTGGATGATTCTACTTTGGCCAATCTTGTGACTGATTTTGCTTGTGATTTTGAGCTGCGTTTTGTCTTTATTGTTGGGTTGTGATCATCATCTTCTTCTTGTTATATTGGTTGGAGCCATGGTTGGTGGTTCATTAGCTGCTGGTGATGTAAAGAAGGGTGGAATGAAGAGTGGAGACATTGTTTCTTCTTTAATGTCTAATGAAATAAACGGTTGTCATAAAGGGCCAGTGATGGGCTGTCATGGTAGATCATCTCTTGTTGATGGTGTAAAGAAGGATGGAGAACATGTTTCCAAAGGTAGAGAAAGAGCTGGTGTGTCTCTTTCAAATTGTAGCAAGTTGGATGTGCAAGATCAAGTTGTGTTTGATATAAATCTGGTTGATAGTGCAAGACATGGTGGGTTGGCGAATTTGAGTGATGGAAAGCTTGCAAATGGAGCTGTTGGTTGTACTAATGGGATTGAAGGCAAGCATGGTGATGTTCTTCATGGGGGGTTGCATGTTGAGGAAGATGCAAATCTGGTTTTGGGTGAAAATTGTGTTAAGGTTGGTTGTCTTTCAACTATTTCGGGATTGGACAAGAAGAAAGGTGTGGTTGACATTGATGAAAAGGGTGAAAACTTGTTGAATGAGGTGTTGCATAGAGATAATAATGGACAAAATTTTCAAATGGTGGTTGGAGACATGTGCAATAGGCAAATAATTCAAAGAATGGATGATTCTCATGGGCGGATTTTTCAACATAAGGATGCTAATGTTGACATTAATGGCCAAAATTGTCAAAGGAAGGTGGTTGTTGTTGACCTTCCTTCACTAAATAAAAGTATTCAGCAAGGAATGGGGGTAATAGAGTCAAAATGTGGTGCTTTGGGTTCAATTTCGGGTATTGGTAATGTTAGGCACGAAATTGGAGCTAATGGGGCTGATTCTACAAAATTAGATGGGCCAAGGATTAATATTATTGAATCACCTTCGAATTATGGTGGATTTGGGCTTGCAAGAGATGATAATAGAAAGGAAAAGCTTGGTAACTTGCACTTTGGGTCTGATGTGGGTGTAATTGGGCCGAAATCGAGTGCTTTGGGCTCAATTTCGGGTTTTGGTAGCTTTGGACAAGGAGGGGCTGATCTTGGACCATTTTCAACACCTTCTTCCAGGCATGATCAAGGGCTGAAACCATCTTATGCTAAGGCTGTCCAGAATTCTTCTCCTATTGCTTGTGAGGTACGATCTTCTACCTTTGAATCCTTACAATATTTTAAACCTACTGAAGAAAATGGAAGAATTAAAGTTAGCCCTCCGGTTGAGGTAGCTATTGAGGGAAGTGAAGAATGGAGAACTTCCTTGATAGGGTACTTTGTGGATAAGCGAATTCCATTCCCCGTAGTGAATTCAGTAGTTCATAAAATTTGGGGTAGGTTTGGCCTTAAAGAAGTCTTATCTTCGAAACAAGGGTTCTTTATTTTCAAGTTTGATAGTCTTGACCATGCTTGTGAAGTTCTTGAAAAAGGTCCATGGCATATAGTGAATAAATTGCTTGTTCTTAAAAGGTGGCAGCCTAGTTTATCCTTGTCTAAAGATGAGTTACGCAATATTCCTGTATGGGTTAAACTTTATAATCTACCTTTTGAATATTGGACTTCTAAGGGCCTGAGTTTTGTAGTTAGTGCTTTGGGCATCCCATTACATGCCGATCACATTACATTAGCTAGGAAACGTCTTAGCTTTGCTCGTGTGTGTGTTGAGGTTGATGCTTCGAAGGATGTCATTAATGAGTTTGATATTCAATGTGCTAATGGGGAGTGAAAAACTATTTATGCTGTTTATGAGTGGCTTCCTTCTAGGTGTAATATTTGTAAGGTGTTTGGGCATGCGTCGGGTATATGTAAACCAAGTGTTCAAGATTTGGGTGACAATGTGAATCTGGTTACAGGAAATAGAGGGGTTGATGTTCATGATATGAAGAAGAGGCAAGAAGACTCGTTGGGGCCTAAACGACCGGTTTGGGTTGAGGTTAAAAAAAAGAACAAGGGTGGAGAATTATCTACTATGGGGAACAGTGCTAGTGTTCCGCTTGTGGAAAATATTGATAATCATCTTAATTTAGTGCCAATGGAGGGCAATGACCATACTCTGAATTTGGAAGTAACGGAAGAAGGTACTCCTTTAGCAATTCTGGACACTGTTTGTGATGCAGAGGCTGTTCTTTGTAAGGATGGGGCTAATGGTTATGTTGATGACAGGGATGCTCTTTGTGATGATGGAGATGCTCTTTGTGATAAGGATGAGGCTGGTCATGGTGAGGATGGTAGTGATTCTAGTCCTCCTTGTAATGCTTTGGCTTCAAAAGTTAAGGATTCTCTGGAAAAGAAAAAGAAGAAGAAAGGTTCTAGTAGTAAGGGTAAGAAGAATAAGAAGCACTCCTCCCCTAAGGGGGGTAAGTGGAGATAGATTTGTGGGGTTTCTTCTTATCTTTGTATATTTATTATGATTTTTGGATGCTGGAATATTAGGGGTCTTAATGACCCTTTGAAGCAAAGAGAGGTTCGCAATTTGATTAAAGATGAGAAATTGTCTTTGTGTGGTTTAGTCGAAACGAAAGTTCTGGAGAAAAATAAAGATGTTATTCTTAAGACCATTGACCGGTCTTGGAAAGTGGAGTGCAATTATAATTTTTCCTCTTTGGGGAGGATTTGGGTTTGTTGGAATCCGTTCGATGTTACTGTTTTGGTTGTCGGATCTTCTGAACAAGTTATCCATTGTAGAGTTTCTTCTGTTGATTCTACTTAGGAGTGTATGATATCGATAGTGTACGGTGATAATTGTAATGTTCGTAGGGAGGCGTTGTGGGCTGATTTAGTGGCGCGCGGAGTGGAATGGGAGAATAGTGCTTGTATTGTGATGGGTGACTTTAATGCTATTAAGTCTTCGGTTGAGAGTGTTGGAGGATCCAATTCTAGGCCACATTGGAAAGACGACTTTTCTAATTGTTTAGCTGAGTCTGGGTTGGATGATCTGCGATTTAATGGGTGCTTCTATACATGGTCTAATCATCGTACGGTTGATCCTATTCTTCGAAAGTTAGATCGAGCTTTGGTCAATTTGAAGTGGGATATTTCATTTCGAGGTTCTGAGGCGCATTTTCTTCCTTCCAGTGTTTCTGATCACTCTCCTATGATTGTTAAGATTGTGGATCTCCCTCGGCGACGGGTGCCTTTTAAGTTTTTTGATTTCTGGGCGGATCATCCAGAATTTTTATCCTTGGTGGATCGAGTTTGGGCGGACAGGGTAGATGGGTCTCCTATGTTTCAGCTATGTAAGAAGCTAAAAAAATTGAAAGTGGAGCTTAAGAAACTTAATAGGGAGTGTTATTCTGACTTGTCTTCTAGGGTGCAGCAAGCTAAGCATGATTTAGAGTCTGTGCAATGGGATATTCAGAGGCAGCCTACGAACATTTCTTTACATGGGGAGGAGTCTCGGTTGGTGAAGCTTTATGGTGATTTGAGTAGAGATGAAGAGAGTTTTTTGAGACAAAAGTCCCGGGTTCAGTGGATTAATTTGGGAGATAGGAATTCTAAGTTCTTTTTTCGATCGATGAGACAAAGATATAGTAGGAGTAAGGTATTATCTCTTACCGATGAGCATGGTAGTCGTGTGGAGGAGCCTAGTGAAGTTAAATCATTGGGTAGAGAGGTTAGTGATGTTGAAATTAAGGCAGTTTTGTTCTCTTTAAAAGATAATAAAGCTCCTGGTCCGGATGGGTATAATGCTACTTTCTTCAAGAAAGCTTGGTCTGTTGTTGGTGATGATTTTCTTCGTGCTATTCATTCGTTTTTTAGCTCCGGGAGATTGCTCAAGCAAGTGAATGCTACTGTGGTTGCTCTTATTCCAAAGGTTCCTAATCCTTCTAAGGTTGGGGATTTTAGGCCTATTTCGTGTTGTAACACTATCTACAAATGCATTGCCAAAATTATTGCGAATCGTGTTCAGATGGTGCTGCCTGATGTTGTTAGTCCTTTTCAGTCGGCCTTCGTTACTGGTAGGAGGATTAGTGATAATATATTACTGTCGCAGGAATTGTTAAGGAACTATCATCGTGATGGGGGTCATCCTAGGTGTGCGCTGAAGGTAGATTTAATGAAAGCTTATGATTCTGTGCGGTGGGATTTCTTAGTGGCTATTTTACAGATTTTAGGCTTCCCAGAGCAGATGATAACTTGGATTTCTGAGTGCATTTCCACTCCCCGTTTCTCGATTTCTATCAATGGCGAGTTAAATGGTTTCTTTGCTAGTGGCCGAGGTTTGAGGCAGGGGGATCCTATGTCCCCTTATTTATTTGTGCTGGCTATGGAGCTCTTCTCGGGGTTGATGCATATTATGGAGCAGGAGGGTCAGTTTGCATACCATTGGCGGTGTGGGAAGATTGGTATTTCGCATTTATGCTTTGCGGATGATCTTATGGTTTTCTGTAGGGCAGAGAGGGAGTCAGTTGCTGCAGTTAATGTTGTCCTTGGTCAGTTCCAAGCTCTTTCTGGGTTGATTCCTAATCCTAGCAAGAGCAATCTTTTTGTGGCTGGTGTGTCTTCTGAGACTAAGCAAGAGTTACTTAGGATTCTTGGTTTTCAGGAAGGGGTATTACCTGTCAGATATCTTGGGGTTCCTCTGATTTCTACTAAGCTTACGGCAGTGGATTGTAGGGTTCTTGTTGACAGGATGGTAGCGAGAGTTAAGAGTTGGACTAGTAGGGTTCTTTCTTTTGCAGGGAGGCTTCAGCTCATTCAATCTGTATTGTTCTCTATTCAGGTGTATTGGTCCTCCATTTTTATCTTGCCTAAGTCAGTAGTGATTAAGGTTGAAACTACTTTGCGTAGTTTTCTTTGGAAGGGTTCAGATTTAGGTAAAGGTGGGGCAAAGGTTGCATGGTCTTCGGTGTGTTTACCAAAGGAAGAGGGTGGTCTCGGTATTAAGAGCGTTGAGTGTTGGAATAAAGCTGCCATAAGTAAACATTTGTGGGCTGTCTGTAGCAATTTGAGGTCTTCTGTCTGGGTCTCGTGGGTTAGATCTACTCTGCTTAAGGGAAAGAATGTGTGGGAGATTAGGTGCCCTGGGATTGCTCGTGGAGTTGGAGGAAAATTCTAGGCCTTCGGTGTCTTGTGCGGCAGTTGATGCAGTTTCGGGTGGGTAATGGGGAGGATATTTCTCTTTGGTTTGATTATTGGCATCTGTTGGGTCCTTTGGTGGAGGTGTTTGGGCGACGGATTATTTATGATTCTGGTTTTGGTCTTCATGCTAGGGTGGCGGATGTTGTTCAGGGGAGGGATTGGGCTTGGCCTCGTTCCCTGACCGGGAATTGGATGGACATTATCAGTGGTATCCCTGCTTCCTTCAGGCCTAATAACTCTCAAGCTGATACTTTGTGTTGGGTTGAGGACTCTCGGGGGGCTTTCTCTATTCGTAATGCTTGGGAGGCTCTTCGGTCCCGGCAGCCAGCGGTGGATTGGTTTAGGTCCGTTTGGCATTCTAAATCAATTCCTAGACATGCTTTCATCTTCTGGTTGGCCATTAGGGGTGCTCTTTCTACTCAGGATAAGCTTCTTGTTTATGGCTTGATTCCGGCTATTCGTTGTGTGTTTTGTGGAGGGAGTTGTGAGGATGCCCCTCATCTCTTTTTTGAGTGTTCTTATTCTTGCGAGGTTTGGTTTGCTCTTTTAAGGAGGTGCAGATTACCTCTGCGTGCTCGGAGTTGGGAGGATACTATTCTTTGGTCTTGCCATTTCCGCGGTCGGCAACTTCGTGGGTGGGTGGTGCGTATTATGCTTGCGGCTGCTGTCTATGCTATTTGGCGTGAGCAGAATGCTAGGATGCATGGCGAGTTACCTAAACCTGTTACCATGGTTGTTCGTTCCATTGTCAGAGATGTTTGTATGCGTCTTAATTCCTTATCTGGTGTGATGCCTTCTCCTACTAATAGGTGGCTCCACCAGTCTTGGGGTTTATCTGATTCTATTTTTTTGTAATTCGCTTGTTTTGCCTTTTGTGGGGTTTGGTGGGTTCTTTTGGCTGTACCCTATGATAGGGTTTGTGCTTAGCTTTTATTGCTTTGCTTTTTTTGAGTTTCGATTGGTAGGGGGCCTGTCCCTTGTCTGACCTTGTGATCTTCTCGCTGGGGTATGCCCCTTTGCTTTTGTTTTGTCTCTTTGGTTAATATACTTACATTATCCAAAAAAAAAGATTTGTGCCTACACAATTATATATCACAGATCAAGAATAAAAAAGAAAAATAAAAATAAACAAGAAATATGTAGTTTTTTTTTCTTTTGCGTATGTACAAAAACCTAGAACCAAAGTCTCTGATACCAATTGAAGGGAGTTTTAGAAAAGATTTTGATTATCGTATAACATGTGGAATAGGGTTTCAATTTTTTTTTTTTATATTGAAAACCTTTTCCAATCAGGAACGAGTTCCTGTATATACGCAGAAAAAGACTTTAGAAACTACATACTTTTTTTTTAATTTTCTTTTTTCTAATTCCTCGATCTACCACCAAATCTTCCGAGCTATGACCCGTGGTCTGACAACGTGTGTGTGGGCACGTCACAGCAAGAGATGAAGGTCACGTGAAAAGAACGCCGGCCGAATTCTGCAGAAGAGAGGAGAGTCAGAAAAAACTTTTTTTTCTCTTTTCATCTCTCTTTGGTGGCCGAATTCTCTTTCTTTTTCACTTGTGTGTTCGGTTGATTTTTCCTAGTATAATAACTCCAAAAATGTAGTCTTGATATCCATTTGCCAAATTTCATAATCGAAATAGGCAGTTGATAATGTCATATTTTGCATGATTTTGCGACCCCAGTATTTATCGTTTTTGCTCGATTCTTGAGGGAAATTGGACGTTTTGATTTGTTTATTTAGTGTGCAGGTGATATTCGATGATCGATGATGTTTTGGATGATTTCGGATCAATAGACCATAAAATCAAGCTGAATAGCAAGTCTAGGAGGCGCTACCTTAGGTAGCACCTTTTGGTGGAAAATTCGCCCATCAAGTGGCGCTACCAAGAGGCGCTACCCGCTTTTCTTCTCCATCAGGTGGCGCTACCAAGAAGCGCTACCTCAGGTAGCGCCCCTAGGTAGAACTTTTCTACTCGTAGCTTTTTCCATCAAGAAGCGCTACCTCAGGTAGCACTTTTTGATGCACGAATTCAGGATATCTTTTCCTTCTCAAACTCTCATACGGAAAACTATATCCTTCTCAAAATCTTCATTGGGAAAGCTATAAATAGAGACTTAATCAATAAGAGGAGAGGTCGAAAATTCTAGGGTTTGGAAGCAACATCTTCGTTCCGCATCGCATTCGTCATCAATTTTGCATCACCTCGGGAGGCAATCGATTGGGAATCAACGAAGTTTTCTAAGATTTCTTCTCCTTTACTTTTCCGTTGTAATTAGTTATGCTAGGATTTAAGAATATTATTGCTTTATTCTTTTGCTCAAGCATGAACTAATTTTCCATAGTTAGGATTGATGATAGATCTTGGTTTATTAATTATTAAATACAATTGAGTTTTTCTATTTAGATTTGTTATTGATGTGTTGAATAGATATTATTATGTTTATTGCTTTCTATTGTGCCTGATCATCACTTGGAATCATTATAGGTGGTTGGGTTATGAACCGAGAGGAGACGCCCACCACGTGCTCGTATTAATGTCTATCACATACTAAATTACATAGAGATATAGTAATTAGTTTGTGTTGCTTGTTTTGTGTTTATTTATTCTTAATGTGTTCTCGCGCACTCAGTAGTCATCGAGAGATAGGGTATTAGTGTGCGATGGAATAATTCTGGTAATATTCGAGAGAGATTATTAGTTAATTTAGTTTAGGCACGCATTCAACCATCAGTAATAAAATATATATAGTAACTCATGAGTGTTTGATAATAATAACCAAGTGAAATCGGATATCCTAACGCCTCAATTCCCTTGAATTCGAATCGTTATTTTTTTTTATTATTTTTAATTAATTTGCAATTTCTAAAACATTGTTATTCCAAATAGAATTAGGTTGAGTTAATTTTGGTAATTGATATTCATTGTCCTCGTGGGAACAATACTCTACTCACTCTTTATTACTTGTGTTGATCTCGTACACTTACGAGTTGCATAAAATCACGCATCAGTAGTAATGGATAAGAGAATCCGAATAGACTTAAACATGGCAACTGGCGAGATTGTATCTTCATAATTGACCCCTTCCTTATGGGTATAACCCTTAGCAACTAGCCTTGCCTTGAAGGTCTCTACCTTCCCGTCTACTCCCCTCTTTCTCTTATAGATCCACTTACACCTAATAGGTTTTACCCCATCTGGTAAGTCTATAAGATCCCAGACTGGGTTGGAGTACATAGACATCATCTCGAGATTCATGACTTTGAGCCATTCCTCTGTATCAGGATCTTCCATTGCATTCTTAAATGACAATGGGTCATCCATAATATCAGTAGAGACAACACCTTGTCCCTCACCTATACCTAAATAGCGTTCAGGTTGTATCACAACCCTCCCACTACGTCTAGGTGGTAGTGTATCCCGATCAGGAATCATCTGACTCTCAGATGTTTGTGGATCAACAACTCTTGTTGATGGAGTGCTGGTCTCACCAGGCTCCAGTTCATTTAACACAATCTTGGTTTGAGGTTTATGGTCACTAATATAGTTGTCCTCAAGAAACGTTGCATTTGTCAATACAAACACTTTGTTATCTTCAGGACTATAGAAGTGTCCGCCTCTGGTCTCTTTGGAGTATCCTATAAACAGGCAGACTACAGACTTAGAGTCTAGCTTTCCATTTCTCGTCTTCAGCACGTGTGCTGGACACCCTAATATGCTAAAATGTCGCAAACTAACTTTACGACCATTCCACAACTCTAGGAGAGTATTAAGAATATATTTGGATGGCATTACATTCAAAATGTATGCCGCTGTTTGTAACGCATATCCTCATAAAGAATTTGGTAATGATGAGAAACTAATCATAAATCTCACCATTTCCATTAAGATTCTATTTCTCCTCTCCGCTACACCATTTTGCTGAGGTGTATCCGGAGCTGTGAGTTGGGATACTATCCCATACTCGACCATAAAGCCTTTAAACTCTTGGTCAAGGTACTCACCCTCACGATCCGATCGTAGAGACTTAATAGTCTCACCCAACTGATTCTCAACTATAGCTCGGAATTCTTTGAACTTTTCAAAAGTTTCCAACTTACGTTGCAGCAGGTAGACATATCCGTATCCAGAGTAGTCATCTCTAAAGGTGACATAATACTTATAACCATCCCTGGCTCTAACATTCATCGGTCCACAGACATCAGTATGTATAAGCTTCAGTGGCTCTTTAGCTCTAAGGCCTTTTCTAATAAAAGGTCTCCTAGTCATCTTACCTTTTAAATAGGGTTCAATGACAGGTAAGGTGCCAACCTTTAACTCGCTTAAAGGTTCACTTTTTACTAGTCTGTCTATCTGGTCAAGGTTAATATGACCAAGCCTTATATGCGAAAGATACGTGTCATCATCTAGAGAAATCTTATGTCGTTTGGTTTTAGGTTTTTCAACCTTAAATAATTCGGTGTTGAGCAGTGTTGTATGTATTAACGGCTTTAACACATACAAATTGTTTTCATTAATTCCTAAACAAATATTCATACCATTCTTTGAAATAATAACAGATTGATTATCAAAAGAAACAGAATATAATTGTTCTAACAATTTAGAAGTGGAAATTAAATTCCGTGTAAATCCAGGAATATAATAAACATTGTTCAAAAGTAAAAATCTAGCATTATTACAAAAATTCAATTTTATTGAACCCATTGCTCGAACCTACACGACATCCCCTGATTGAGAAGGCTCCCTCCTCTAGCTGTGTCCAAGAATCATTCCATTGCAAAGAAGAACAAACATGGTTAGTGGCCCCCGAATCAACTATCCAGTGTGAAGAATCATCTTCCACTAAACAAGATTCAAGAACTAGTCAATCATATTTACCTTTCTACTTCTTCTTCTTGGCTACCTCCTCCAGGTACTGAAGACAGTTCCTCTTCCAGTGCCCGACCTTGTTACAATGGAAACATTTTCCCTTGTCTTTGTCGGTGGATGTAATACACCCTCCCGATAGTTTGTATTGTACACGTATATGTATCGTAATATATTTTTTCATAATTTATTGTACGATACACGTATGAATAAATATGCCTTTATTATGAGTAAATTGAATGTTAGAAGTATTGACGGTGCTATAAAGAAATTTATTGGACGGATCCGGAGGTTTTCGGAAAGATATTCGGAGACTCGAAAAAGTTACGAAATGCTTCAGGGTGGGTATTAAAGGATATATGAAATGTTCAGAATAGTTTCAGATGGTTAGTAAGGCTCCGTAAAGTGTATACAAAATCCAATTATAAGTTTCGGAAGACCTAGGAAGGATTTCCATAAATTTGGAGTACTAAGGGTATTTTTAGAAAATTAAATAATATTTGGTGACACATGAGATGGTGTAATTTAATTGGTGTTTTAAATGAGATGGTGTAATTTGATTGGTTGATGGAAAAGTAATTTGAGATGGATTAAATTGATTGGTGTTTTAAAAGTAAATGGATTTTTGTTGAAAAAGTAAGTGGATTTTTATGGAACTAGTTAAAAATTAACTAGCCATTAGAGTTCCATTAGAGATTAACCAATCAAATTTCATCATCCCTAACCAATGGCACTCTTGTAAATTCTAAGATAGTTTAAGGGTAAAAGTTAAGGAAAATTAAAGGCTATATAAAGAACAAGTCATGAAACAAATTAAAAGAATTCAAGAGAGAAAGGAGAGGAAGAAAATCGGCCAAGGAGAAAAAAAAAAAGAGGAAATTTGGCCAAGGGAGAAGAAGAAGGGGAAGAGATCCAAGGCACTTTCCAAGTCATTCTCAAGGGTTCTCAAGGTCATACAAGCCTCCTTTACAAGCCTAGAAGCAAGATTCAACCATATCAAGTGAAATCAAGTGGTAAGTGCATTAATTTTGTGAATTGTGAAACAAATTCTTAGGTTTTTGATTCTTAGTGCTTGGGTGATGATTTTGATGCATGAATTTAGGGATTAAGAATTTAAGACATCAAGCAAGTATCCAAGCCAAACAAGAGAATTTAAGGTCATATGGTGTAAGGTGAGTTACTAGTTTATTAGAAATTTTTGAAGTAAACTTGAATTGATGTTATTATTAGTTTAAATCAAGTTGGACGATATTGAATTTGATATTACTAAGTAAAGGAAAGTCATGTATGTTAAATTGATAAAGATTAGTGTGTGATCAAGCTAGGGTTTGGTGTGATTTTTGCTTGAAAATTTCAATCTATGCATGCTAAGATAGTAGTATAGAAATTGATGTAATTTTAAGTAATTTATGTTATGAAATTGAAAGAAAATTTTTGTGAGTGCATGATGAAGTTTTGGGCAGCCATGTGTGTGATGGTTGAGTTAAAGTTTTCTTCATGTTAATGTGTAGTAATGGTTATTCAAGTGTGGTTAAATGGGAGGAAGTGACAGAAATTGAAAAGAGAAAAAGAAAGTGTTAATTGTTGAAAGAAAATGATGAGACTGTCCAAAATTCGTCTCCTATGTCTTGTGAGGTACAAACTATTAATTTTGAATCTTTACAATATTTTAAGCCTATAGTAGAAAATGATAGAGTGAAAGTTAGCCCTCCGTCTGAAGTTGCGGATGAGGGGAGTAAAGAATGAAGAACTTCTATGATAGGGTATTTTGTGGAGAATCGACTTCCTTTCCCTGTAGTGAATACGGTGGTTCATAAAAATTTGGGGTAAGTTTGGCCTTAGAGAAGTCTTATTTTCGGAAAAGGGGTTCTTTATTTTCAAGTTTGATAGTGTTGACCATGCATGTGAAGTTCTTGAAAAAGGTCCATGTCATATAGTGAATAAGTTGCTTGTTCTTAAAAGGTGGTAGCCTGGTTTATCCTTGTCTAAAGAAGAGTTATGTAATATTCTTTTATGGGTCAAACTTCACAATGTACCTTTTGAATTTTGGACTACTAAGGGGTTGAGTTTTGTTGCTAGTGCTTTGGGAATTCCTTTGCATGCCGATCATATTACTTTAGCCAGGAATCGTCTTAGCTTTGCTCGTGTGTGTGTTGAGATTGACGCTTCGAAGGATATTATTAATGAGTTTGATATTCAATGTGCGAATGGAGAGTGGAAAACCTTCCCTGCAATTTGTGAATGGCTTCTGGCTAGGTGTCATGCTTGTAAGGTGTTTGGCTATGGATCAGGAAATTGTATGCAAAATGATCAAGATTTAAAGGGTAATGAGGGTGTGGAAATGAGTAATAAAGAGGCTGTGGTTTTGAAAGTGGATAAGGGTGTTAATCATGGTATGGAGGAAAAATATGTAGGGATTTACTTACCTAAGAAGTCTACTTGGGTTGAGGTGAAAAGGAAGAACAAAGATAAGATGTTGGTTTGGCTAGTTTGGAGGATAGACCTATGAATTGTGATGATGGGGCTACTTTTGCTCCGGGTTCAGTAGATGATATAGATTTAGCTCCTTTGAAGACTCGTGAGGATGATCTTGATTTGGAAGATGGGGAAGTGGGTACTCCTTTGGCAATTTTGGATACTAGTTGTGATATAGGGGTTGTTCATTGTAATGATAGGACTACTACATGTGTTAATGATGGGACTGTTCTTTGTGATGATGGGGATGCTCTTTGTGATAATGATGAGATTGGTCATGGTGAGAATGGTGTCGATTCTAGTCCTCCACGAAATGCTTTGGCCTCTAAAGCTAAGGATTCTTTGGAAAAGAAGAAGATGAAGAAAGGTTATAGTAGTAAGGGTAAGAAGAATAAGAAGCATTCCTCCCCTGGGGGGGCAAATGGAGATAGTGTAGTTGTGGGTGTGTTCTTCTTATCTTTTATATTTTTGATGATTTTTGGATGCTGGAATATTAGGGGTCTTAATGACCCTCTGAAACAACGAGAGGTTAGGTGTTTGATTAAAGATGAGAAATTTGTCTTTGTGTGGTTTAGTAGAAAAGAAAGTTCTGGAGAAAAATAAAGATTTTATTATTAGGACCATTGACCGGTCTTGGAAGGTAGAGTGCAATTATAATTCTTCTTCTTTGGGGAGGATTTAGGTTTGTTGGAATCCTTTTGATGTTTCTGTTTTAGTTATCGGTTCTTCTAAGCAAATTATTCATTGCAAAGTTTCTTATGTTGATTCTACTTGGGAGTGTGTGATTTTGATTGTGTACGGTGATAATTGTAATGTGCGTAGGGAGGCGTTGTGGGCAGATTTAGTGGCGTGTGGGGAGGAATGGGAGAATATATTGGGATTTATGCCCTAAAGCTTGTAATTGTAAATGGTTAAAGACAATAATAAGAATTATTTAGATTATCATTCAAGTTTATAAATGTTTTATATTCAGTAATACATTCGTATTGTGCAAGAACATCCTAGATTGCAAGATGTAATCTCAGAATGAGTATATGATGATCATATACAGAGAGGATTCATTTTGAGATATGCAATCTAAAGAGTCTGTAGAGAGCGAACAAAGTTGGGTACTTTGTTTGTGATTGATCTACTGCTGCGGTCCATTTTGTAAAGCACGGTGGTCTTATCCTAGATCGTGTTGGGATTTATGCCCTAAAACTTGTAAGTGTAAATGGTTGAAGACAATAATAAGAATTATTCAGATTATTATTTAAGTTTATTAAAGTTTTATATTCAGTAATACATTCGTATTGTGCAAGAACATCCTAGATTGCAAGATGTAATATCGTAATGAGTATATAATGGTCATATACATAGAGGATTCATTTTGATACGTGCAATCTAAAGAGTCCGTAGAGAGCGAACAAAGCTGGGTATTTTGTTTGTGATTGATCTACTGCTGCGGTCCATTCTGTAAAGTACGGTGGTCTTATCCTAGACCGCTCATGTAGTTGACATGAGAATGGAGGCATCTTATATGATGAGATCATATAGGACTGGGCCACGATTTATATGAATCTCTCACCAAGATCCGTTAGTAGATGAGATTCATATATAATCGATAAACGATGGCTATTTATAGGTGATCTTAATCTTAATTGTCTTATCGACTCCTTCAGGTTGGATCGTGGCTTTTGATTTACCATGAGTGAGGTTGATGAGAATCTCGACCAATACCTCCATATCTTGGAGTTACGGTTTGGCTTGTGGCTGGGAAGGTTTGAACGCAATAGTGGAATCCACTCCTTCTTGATTGAAGTAGATGAGTAGTTCCCTTAAGGGTTGATTCGGGGCTTGAACGATTATAAGCGCTCTCCTTCTTCTGTGAGGAAGACAGGATTTAATTGTTCATCAGAGAATCATTGGTACTTAAAGGAAAAAGATATTTCTAGAGGGGTATAACGGACTTTATGACCTAGCTCTAATTATGAACTATTTGTGGAGGATCACACTATATGCAAATTAGCTATATCAATGGACACTGAGACTTCAGATTGTATAAACACGTCTACAGTTCTGAGAGTGCAGTCTCGAGTTTTTAGTGGAATAACTCCGAGGTTAATCATCGTGAAATATTAATTAAAGAGTTTTAATTAATATTATTAAGTATTATTGGAACTCAAAATTGTGGGTCCATTAGGTCCCCTTGCTAGCCCTTATGGTTCTTGGTAATGAGGATAACGGTAGATTAATTGGATGGTCTAATTAATAGTGTTACGAAAGTAATGCCATTTAAATAAAAGAGAATAATTAAATAATATGATTATTTAATTAATTAAATATTTAATAAAATAATAGAAATTAATAATTATGAATTATTAATTCTATTTATTAAATATGAGGTCATGTGATTAAATAATGACTAGGACAAAAGAATTAAAATAATTAGATTATTTTAATAGTCCTAAAGGTCACAAGTTCAAGACTTTAGGGAGACTAAAAATAAATAGGATTCAGAATCCTATTTTGACTTGGTCAAACTAAAACCTTAAAGAACTACTATATAAGTGTTATATAGTTAGGAAAAACCTGACCTAACACACAAGTGAAAAAGAAAGTGAATTCGGCCACCAAAGAGAGAAGAAAAGAGAGAAAAAGGTTTTTTCTGACTCTCTCCTCTTTTACAGGATTCGGCCGACGTTCTTTTCACGTGACCTCCATCTCTTGCCGTGACGTGCCCACACACACGTTGTCAGACCGCGGGTCATAGTTCGGAAGATCTAGTGGTAGATCAAGGAATCAGAAAAAAGAAAATCAAGAAAAAGGTATGTAGTTTCTAAAGTCTTTTTCTGCGTATATACAGGAACTCGTTCCTGGTTGAAAAAGGTTTTCAATATAAGAAAAATTTTTGAAATCCAATTCCGTATGTGATACGATAATTAAAATTTTTTCTAAAATTCCCTTCAGATCACTCATGTAATTGACATGAGAATGGAGACACCTTATATGATGAGATCATATAGGACTGGACTACGATTTATATGAATCTCTCTCCAAGATCCGTTAATAGATGAGATTCATATATAATCGATAAACGATGGCTATTTATAGGTGATCTTAATCTTGAGTGTCTTATCGACTCCTTCAGGTTGGATTGTGGCTTTTGATTTACCATAAGTGAGGTTGATGAGAATCTCGACCAATACCTCCGTATCTTGGAGTTACAGTTTGGCGTGTGGCTGGGAAGGTTTGAACACAATAGTGGAATCCACTCTTTCTTGATTGAAGTAGATGAGTAGTTCTCTTAAGGGTTGATTCGGGGCTTGAACGATTATGAGCGCTCTCCTTCTTCCGTGAGGAAAACAGGATTTAATTGTTCATTATAGAATCAATGGTACTTAAAAGAAAAGATATTTTTAGAGGGGTATAACGGACTTTATGACCCAGCTCTAGTTATGAACTATTTGTGGAGGATCACACTATATGCAATTAGCTATATCAATGGACGTTGAGACTTCAGATTGTATAAACACGTCTACAGTTCTGAAAGTGCAGCGTCGGGTTTTTAGTGGAATAACTCCGATGTTAATAATAATGAAATATTAATTAAAGAGTTTTAATTAATATTACTAATTATTATTGGAACTCGAAACTGTGGGTCCAGTAGGTCCCCTTGCTAGCCCTTATGGTTGTTGGTAACGAGGGTCACGGTAGATTAATTGGATGGTCCAATTAATAGTGTTACGAAAGTAATGCGATTTAAATAAAAGAGAATAGTTAAATAATGTGATTATTTAATTAATTAAATATTTAATAAAATAATAGAAATTAATAATTGTTAATTATTAATTCTATTTATTAAATATGAGGCCATGTGATTAAATAATGACTAGGACAAAAGAATTAAAATAATTAGATTATTTTAATAGTCCAAAAGGTCACATGTTCAAGTCTTTAGGGAGGCTAAAAATAAATAGGATTGAGAATCCTTTTTTGACTTGGTCAAACTAAAACCCTAAAGGACTACTATATAAGTGTTATATAACTAGGAAAAACCTAACCTAACACACAAGTGAAAAAGAAAGAGAATTCGGTCACCAAAGAGAGAAGAAAAGAGAATAAAAAGGTTTTTTTTTTCTGATTCTGCCGTCGTTCTTTTCACGTGACCTCCATCTCTTGCCGTGACGTGCCCACACACACATTGTTAGAACGCGGGTCATAGCTCGGAAAATCTGGTGGTAGATCGAGGAATCAGAAAAAGAAAATCAAGAAAAAGTTATGTAGTTTCTAAAGTTTTTTTCTGCGTATATACAGGAACTCGTTCCTCATTGAAAAAAATGTTTTCAATATAAGAAACATTTTTTGAAACCCAATTTTGGTATGTTATACGATAATCAAAATCTTTTTTAAAACTCCCTTCAGAATAGTGCTTGGCTTGTGATGGGTGACTTTAATGCTATTAAGTCTTCGGTTGAGAGTGTTGGAGGCTCCACTTCTTGGTCGCCATAGAAAGATGACTTTTCTAATTGTTTAGCTGATTTCGGGTTGGCTGATCTACGACTTAATGGGTGTTTCTATACGTGGTCTAATCATCGTACGGTTGATCCTATTCTTCGGAAGTTAGATCGAGCTTTGGTAAATTTGAAGTGGGATATTTCTTTCCAAGGTTCAGAGGTACATTTTCTTCCTTCCAGTGTTTTAGATCACTCTCCAATGGTTGTTAAGATTGTGGATCTTCCTCAAAGACGGGTGCCTTTTAAGTTTTTTAACTTCTGGGTTGATCATTCGAAATTCTTATCTTTGGTGGCTTGGGTTTGGGAGGACAAGGTGGATGGTTCTCCTATATTTCAGCTTTGCAAGAAGCTCAAAAGATTGAAAGTGGAGCTTAAAAAACTTAATAGGGAGTGTTTTTCTGATTTGTCTTCTAAAGTACAGCAAGCTAAGCATAGTTTGGAGTTAGTTCAGAGGGATATTCAGAGGCAGCCTTTGAATGCTTCTTTACATGAGGAGGAGTCTCGGTTGGTAAAGCTTTATGGTGATGTGAGTCGTGGTGAGGAGAGGTTTTTGAGGCAAAAGTCCTGAGTTCAGTGGATTAATTTGGGAGATACGAACTCAAGGTTCTTTTTTCGGTCGATGAGATAGAGATTTAGTAGGAGTAAGGTGTTATCTCTTTCTGATGAGTATGGTAATTGTGTGGAGGAGCCTAGTGAAGTTAAGTCTATGGTGGTGAACTTATTTGGGACTCTTCTTAGATAGCCAGTAGAGTGCCCTAGACTTGACCGTGACTTGATGAGGCGGGCTCTCACTAAGCGTATTTCTGATGATCAGTATGCTACCTTGGGTAGAGAGGTTAGCGATGATGAAATTAAGGACATTTTGTTCTCTCTAAAAGATAACAAAGCTCCTGGTCCGGATGGGTACAATGCTACTTTCTTCACGAAAGCTTGGTCTGTTTTTGGTGATGATATTCTTCGTGCTATTCGTTCATTTTTTAGCTCCGTCAAGCAAGTGAATGCTACAGTGGTTGCGCTTATTCCTAAGGTTCCCAATCCTTCTAAGGTTGGGGATTTTAGACTTATTTCGTGTTGTAACACTATATACAAATGCATTGCCAAACTTATTGCGAATCGTGTTCAGATGGTGCTACCTGATGTTGTTAGTCCTTTTCAGTCGGCCTTCGTTACTGGTAGGAGGATTAGTGATAATATCTTATTGTCGCAGGAATTGTTAAGGAACTATCATCGTGTTGAGGGTCATCCTAGGTGTGCGCTGAAGGTAGATTTAATGAAAGCCTATGATTCTGTGCGGTGGGATTTCTTGGTGGCTATTTTACAGATCTTAGGCTTCCCGGAGCAGATGATAGCTTGGATTTCTGAGTGTATTTCTACTCCACGTTTCTCTATTTCTATCAATGGTGAGTTGAATGGTTTCTTTGCTAGTGGCCGAGGTTTGAGGCAGGGGGATCCTATGTCACCTTACTTATTTGTACTGGCTATGGAGGTCTTCTTGGGGTTGATGCGTATTATGGAGAAGGAAGGTCAGTTTGCTTACCATTGGCGGTGTGGGAAGATTGGTATTTCACATTTATACTTTGCGGATGATCTTATAGTTTTCTGTAGGGCAGAGAGGGAGTTAGTTGCTGCGGTTAATGTTGTTCTTGGTCAGTTCAAAGCTCTTTCTGGGTTGATTCCTAATCCTAGCAAGAGCAATTGTTTTGTGGCTGGTGTCTTTTCTGAGATTAAGCAAGAGCTGCTTGAGATTCTAGGTTTTCAGGAAGGGGGGTAATGAAGACTTGTCTAGCACAAAGGCATGGAATGCGGATCCAATCCAAGTTTCCATTAGGCCGGTTATAAAAGCACGTGCCAAGAAATTCTAAAATGCATTGAGTGGGCTAATTCAAGGGATTTGAGCTCAGACATGTTCATGGAGGCCCATTGAAGGTGATGAACGAATCCAAGCCTTATTCAGCATAATTCACGTTCAAGAAAGTTAAATGGGCATGCATTAAAGGCTGGAGTAATCTGATTGGCCTTAGTGAATATAATTCAAGCTAAGGAGGAGGCAACCTGATTCGTAGAGGTAATTGTGGGACGTTATAACTTTTGATTGGTTAGGTTTCTGGAGGCGTGTGAGTAGAACTTTTCAAAAATCATGATCTTATCTTCAAATTCAGATTTTGAATCAGATTAATTGGAGGTCGCACGAGAAAGATATGGTCAGACTTTTCATAGTGTCCAGATTCAACCTACTTTGACAATTTTGTTGTCTTACTTTGACAATTGTATTATCTTCCTTTGACAATTGTGTTGCACGTTTTTTTTAGTTCAAAACTTCCTAGTCAACAAAATCACACATTCCTTTACTTATTTTCGTTTCCCATACTTGGAGGGTTGTTCCAAGTCATTTTATTTTCTATTTAAACTCTTTTGTTAGTCATTTTTATGTACTTTTGATAATGAATACAGAATTGTGAATTAAAATCTCTCTTGGGTTCTTTGAAGAACCTACAAACTTATCAGATTACTCTGTAGCGTTCGTACCCTGAATTATCAATCAAGTTTTCCATCCTTGATTGTGGCGTCCTCTTAATACCAAGGTTCGCACCTTCTCTATAGGTGTTGGGTCGCAGTTTTCATCCTAAATCTAAAAGTAGAATGGTCCTAAGCAGTAACCTTGTTACGGGTTTCGTCACAAGTTGACTGGGTTCGTATCAGGGTGTTACCTGTCAGATATCTTGGGGTTCCTCTGATTTCTACTAAGCTTATGGTAGTGGATTGTAGGGTTCTTGTTGATAAGATTGTTGCAAGAGTTAAAAGTTGGACTAGTAGGGTTCTTTCTTTTGTAGGGAGTGTAGCACCCCCCGACCCGATCCGGCCGGACCGACCCGGGGCGCGCTACCCGGACTTTCACATCTTTTCAAAACTTCATTTTCCATTTCAAAATCAGTGTGAGCCCATAAAACATTTTAAAATTCTTTACGAAAATTCGGCAGAGTACCGTTTATTTTTCGGACTTTCCAAAACCTGTTTTTTTTTTTTTTTTACACAATCAATTCAATACCAATTTCAATAACACTTCAATATCAATTTCAAACAATTGCGCACTCTGCCGTTTAGTGCGACTTATCAATCACAATTTATAAAATAAAACAAACAGACCTTAATATTTACAAACAGTTTTAATAATAAAAGACATAAATCATAAACTAATTAATTACAAAACATTTTACAAAACGTATTTACAAATTTCCTGTATATGCATGCTTTCAAAATATATATACACATAACATAAATATAGCTACCCAACTGTACAATCCTGTGACTCGGTCTGCAATTCTTCCAGTTCTTCAGTCTTTAGCTTCGTCCGGATTCCTGGTACCTACGCGTTAGAAACAAACTAACGCGCTAAGCATAAAGCTTAGTGGGTGTACTAAAATCTCAATATGGAAACATCTATAACTTTTAATAATAAATAAATCACAATATATATATATATATATGTCAATTCAAATCATGTTTAAAACAATTAAATTTCAGAATCAAAGTATATAATAATTTCAAGCACTTGAACTTCAGTAATGAGGTCAATATATAATTTTCGATCAATAAAAACATTCAATGCACTTTTCAATTCCAAATCAATTCTGGCCCGCTAGAATACTAAACATATACGGACTGGAATATGGGTCAAGCTCCCAACCCCCAGAACGAATTCTGAGGAGGTACGTGTCTCCCAACTCTAGGACCGTGGGTACGGAACCTAGAGAGGTACATAGCTCCCTATCCCAGGAACGAATCCTTGGGAAGGTACATTAACTCCCAACCCCCGGGACGAATCCCGAGGAGGTACGTATCTCCCAGCCTCTGGACGAATCCAAGAGGAGGTACATCAATATCATCAATATCAATCAATCACTATCGGCGCAGTACTGCTCAATAAAACCCAGCTGGTATACCAACCTCCTATATCCACTTCTATGTCTACGTATCCTAGGGCCGTTTCAATAAACGATTTTCACAATAATCACAATATAGTACAAATCATGAACAATAGTCATGCGAGCAGTATTTTTCACAAATCACAACAGTCAAAATGTTCGAAAACGAAATTGAAATATAATATATCACAAATCAGTCCAAAATCAACAATAATCGTACAAAATATCAAGCATGTAGTATTTACGAAATCGACAAAATCGAAAGAAAATCAAGATGCGATCTAACATAAAAGTATTCCAAAATCGACAATAGATGTAGCAAATACATATATAATAAACACTCTACTTACGGAAAATCGAAAACACAAACTTTGAACGAAATCGAAAACAAACACGGAAACGAAATCGAAAACGAAAACGAAAACACTAACGAAAGTCTTTGTGTAACAATTTCGAAAACAAACGTACACCTACCTCGGTACCGTCTTTTCGTTCGAGAATCGCGGTTCTACGATTTCGTCTTTCCTTTTCCTTTCTCCTACACTTACTTTCTCTCTTTTCTCTTTCTTTCCTCTTCTTCTTCTCCTTCTTCTTCTTCTTCTTCTTCTTCTTCTTCTTTTTCTTCTTCTTCTTCTTCTTCTTTTCTCTCTTTTTTCTCGGTTCTCTCTCTCTCTGTTCTGTTTTCTCGCTTCTGCGAGAAGCTTCTATTTTTTTATATTTTTTTTCGCCATCGCGACCGCCGTCGCGACCTGTGGTCGCGGCACCAGGTCACGGTGCTCACTGGAGTGCGCGCACCGCCTTCGTCGCGAGCGCGCCCTGGTCGCGCGAATGGTCGCGTTGCTCTCTGCCTGTTTTTGACAATATCATCGCGAGCAGTCCATCGCGACCTGTGGTCGCGGTGGCTGGTCGCGTTGCTCACTGCCAGGTTTTGCCATTTTCATCGCGAGCGAGCCATCGCGACCTGTGGTCGCGGTGACCAGGTCGCGATGCTCTCTGGTCTAATTTTCCAATTTTTCAATTTTTCATTTTTCACTATTTAATCCGGTCCACTGGAAATCATAAATTTACACCCCCTCAAATAGTAAAAATTTATTTTCACATATTTCACATATATCAAAAATTCATCACCCGAAATCCGGGATGTTACAGGGAGGCTTCAACTCATTCAATCTGTATTGTTCTCTATTCAGGTGTATTGGTCCTCTATTTTTATCTTGCCTAAGTCAATGGTGATTAAAGTTGAAGCTACTTTGTATAGTTTTCTTTGGAAGGGTTCAGATTTATGTAAATGTGGGGCAAAGGTTGCATGGTCTTCGGTGTGTTTACCGAAGGAAGATGTTGGACTGGGCATTAAGAGTGTTGAGTGTTGGAATAAATCTGCCATAACTAAAAATTTGTGGGCTGTCTATAGCAATTTGAGGTTTTCTGTCTGGGTGTCATGGGTTAGATATACTCTGCTTAAGGGAAAGAATGTGTGGGAGGTTAGGTGCCCTGGGGATTGCTCATGGAGTTGGGAGAAAATTCCAGGCATTCTATGTCTTGTGCAGCGGTTGATGCAATTTCGAGTGGGTAATGGGGAGGATATTTCCCTTTGGTTTGATTATTGGCATCATTTTGGTCCTTTGGTAGAAGTGTTTGGGCAGCGGATTATTTATGATTTTAGTCTTGGTCCTCATGTTAGGGTGGCAGATGTTATTCAGGGAAGGGATTGGGCTTGGCCTTATTCCCTGACTGGGAATTGGATGGACATTATTAGTGGTATCCCTGATTCCTTGAGGCCTAATAACTCTCAAGCTGATACTTTGTGTTGGGTTGAGGACTCTCGTGTGGCTTTCTCTATTTGTAATGCTTGGGACTCTCTTAGGTCCGTTTGGCATTCTAAAGCAATTCCTAAACATGCTTTTATCTTCTAGCTGGCCATTAGAAGTACTCTTTCTACTCAGGATAAGCTTCTTGTTTATGGCTTGATTCCGGCTATTCATTGTGTATTTTGTGGAGGGAGTTGTGAGGATGTCCCTCATCTTTTTTTTTATTGTTCTTATTCTTACGAGGTTTGGTTTGCTCTTTTACGGAAGTACAGATTACCTCTGCGTACTTGGAGCTAGGAGATTACTATTCTTTGGTCTTGCCATTTCCACGGTCGGCAGCTTCATGGGTGGGTGGTACGTGTTATGCTTGCGGCTGCTGTCTATGCTATTTAGCGTGAGCAAAATGCTAGGATGCATGGCGAGTTACCTACGTATGTTACCGTGGTTGTTCGTTTCATTGTTAGAGATGTTTGTATGCATCTTAATTCTTCATCTGGTGTGGTGCCTTCTCCTACTAACTGGTGGCTCCACCAATCTTGGGGTTTATCTGATTCTATTTTTTTGCAATTCGCTTGTTTTGCCTTTTAGAGGCTTATCCCTTTTGTTGTTATTCTGGTGAATTACTTTTGGTTGTACCCTGTGACAGGGTTTGTGCTTAGTTTTTTATTGCTTTGCTGTGTTTTGAGTTTCAATTTTTTTTCTTTGCTGTGTTTTGTGTTTTGAGTTTCGGTTGGTAGAGGGTCTGTCCCTTGTTTGACCTTGTGATCTCGCTGGGGGTATGCCCCTTTACTTTTGTTTTGTCTCTTTGGTTAATATACTTACATTATCCACACAAAAAAAAAATGATGACATGGGTTGTTGTGAAGGGTTGAAGTGATATGTGATGTAATTGGGTAAATTTTGTGCCTAAGAATGTGCCTAAACATCACACTTAAATGTAGGAATTTGAAGGAAAATGATCGGAAATAAAATGGTCAAGTTGTGACCAAAACAATGCCATCGGAATTAAGAAATTGTTTTAAGTGGTTTAGATGATTTTAATTGCTCTTGTGCAAGTGATTGTGTGAATGCGTTTGAGTATCATATTTTCTAAAAAGGAGAATGTGGAAATATGTGGGAAAATCGGAGTGGTGCTCGGAAAGTTAGTAACAAAAAGGTGAGTGTAAAACTATTTTATGAAATGTACATTTTATGTTCATACTATGTTTTATGTAAATTCATAATAAGTTATCATTTTATTCAAGTGAGTGTATAAAGTATTTTTAAGTAAAGTGTATTTTATTTTAAGAATATGTTTTAAGTGAGTGTTTAACTTATTTTATGCAAAGTACATTTCATTTTCACTAAATAGAGCCATGATTTTTGGAAATGAAAATAAACTAAATATTTTAAGTATTCAGTACTTAGGATTAACCGATCAGAGGTATATTGGACGTGCATGGCAGGTTTGGTTTGGATATTATGCTAACCATAAATATTGCCAAGGAGGCAATTGGGTTTAGTGTGTCGTGTCAGTGTGTCGCCCTCTGCAAGTTCAGGGTATATATTGAATTAGCGCGCTGGCTTTTACGTGGCGATGTAGGAATTCCGCTATATAAATCAGTTTATTTATTGAGGAGGCTCGGCCGAGGCCGGGTGACGAGGCCTCCACTCCACAGTACTAGAACGATGTGAACCGAGGTTCCTCGTACTTTATATAGGGTAGGAAAAAAGGCCATCAGTGGTTGGTGATTTTCAGTAGTAATATTTTTGATGATTTTATAACCACCACTGAGTACAGTTTTCAAGAAAACATAAAAAGTTTTATTATTATGCTATGTATCTCAGTACTGTTTTCAGAAAGCATAAAAAGTTTCATTATTATGGATTTTAGTATATTGCTTTCAGGAAATAGATTTCAGTATAGATTTTAGTATAGTTTTCATGTAATAGATTTCAGTATGGGTGGGTGGTGCGTATTATGCTTGCGGCTGCTGTCTATGCTATTTGGCATGAACGAAATGCTAGGATGCATGGCGAGTTACCTAAACCTGTCACCGTGGTTGTTCGTTCCATTGTTAGAGATGTTTGTATGCGTCTTAATTCCTTATCTGGTATAGTGTCTTCTCCTACTAATAGGTGGGGTTTATCTGATTCTATTTTTTTGTAATTCACTTGTTTTGCCTTTTAGGGGGCTTGTCCCTTTTGCTGTTGTTCTGGTGGATTACTTTTGACTGTACCCTATGACAGAGTTTGTTTTTTAGCTTTTATTGTTTTGCTGAGTTTTGAGTTTCGGTTGGTAGGGGGCATGTTCCTTGTCTGACCTTGTGATCTTCTCGTTGGGGTATGTCCCTTTGCTTTTGTTTTATCTCTTTGGTTAATATACTTACATTATTAAAAAAAAAAAATTTCAGTACAGTTTTCAGGAAATCAAAAAAGTATTATTATTACTTGTTTCAGTATATTTCAGGAAACAGGAAAAAGTCTTATGATTATTCATCTCAGTATAGTTTTCATGAAAACAGGAAAGGTTTTATTATTATGCATTTCAGTATGGTTTTCAGAAAATCAGGGAGGTTTTAATTAAAAAAATTAAATTGTTTAGAAACTAATAACACTCACTGAGCTCGTTTAGCTCATTATATTTTTATGTTTTATAAACCAACCTCCCAGTTACAAGTGCAGATGTTGCAGGGACTCCCAGGACCAGCAAGACTAGTCAGACATTGCTGTGACTGTTTTAAAAATATGTATTATATTTATTTGTAACACTCATGTAAAATTATATTTTGAAAAATACCTTAAGTAAGTATTGTTTGTTTAGTACACTAATATTTTATTTAAAATTGAATTTGCCCACTTTCGCTTACTTTGAAATTGTGATTGAGTTGTGCTGTATTTTTATGATGGACCTGAAGTCCTAAGGGTAGTAAAGAAAGTATTTGATATTTAGAAGTGTTTTTAAATTATTTTACAGATAATGGAAATTGTTCAAAATGCAGCCGTCATGCTGCCAAAATTTTAATAAAGTAGTTTTGTATAAAAAAAAAAAAAATTTTACTCAGATTTATAGGATAAGTAACGGCTTAGCTTCACGGAAGTCTTTCAGCGAGGCAAGCCTTGATTGGAAAGCTACCGTGAGATTGCAGGCAGGTCACCTAGTGTAAAATAGTAGTTTAGGGGCCTGTCAGTAGAGGTGCCCTTCTTTTTGCCTTGGGCTTGGGCTTGGGCTTACCTTTAGCCTTCCCATCATATCTCTTCCTCTTCTTATTTCTAAAGGAGGAAGATGGTTCGGCAACATTTGCCTCACTAGTCTTCACCTTATTGTCTTTAGTCAAGGCCTCGAAGGTGGTCAGCTTATTGAGCAACTGAGTGAGACTGAACTGCAACTTGTTCATCCCGTAGTTGTTCTTAAACTGATTAAAACTCTTCGGAAGAGTCATCAGTATGATGCCTACTTTACTAGGTTCATCAATGGCCCCGCCATTGATTTCTACTGTGTTGGAGTAGGACATCATAGTCAGGATATATTCCCGAACAGATGTGCCTTCCTTCATGCGAGCGAGCATAGCGGCATGAACAGCTTCATGGCGCTTTTGCTCAGAGGGTTGCCCGAACATAGCTTGCAATGACTCCATGATTTCGAATGATGTAGTCATTGCTTCGTGCTTTGTGACAAGCACTTCTGTCATAGAAGCTAATAGATATGTACGGGCTTTCTGATCAGATGAGACCCATCGCTAATATGCCTCATGAACTCTTTATGGGGCATTGGCAGCAAGCTGTGGAGGGCTTTCCACCGTAAGCACAAACTTAAGGTCTTTGGTGACCAAAATCGCGTTTATATTAAGTTTCCACTTTGTATAGTTATTACCAGTTAGTTTGTCATGTGCAAGTATTTGTAATAATGCAGAAGACATTATTGCTAAAAAATAAATAAACATCCATTCAGTTATATATTAAAAACAAGTGCTAATACTTTGGCATAAATTTGAATATGATGTATGTACATGTTTAATAAACTTGAACTACCCCAATAAAAACAGTTACTACGTCACGATAATCCAACATACCATAAAGAAGTGCCGCCTTAGGGTCGGTCAAGTCCTTGCATATTGGACTTAGACATTCTCAATAAAATAATATTCTAGAACAACTCTTATTCCATATTATTCAACAATTGTTTATTTAGTCAAGTTTTCGATTAACCATATTTAATCTAAACCTTGTGAGTCTAACTCATCATTTCAGATCTCTTGGGCTTAACTCGAGAGTGCCGCCTTAGGGTTGGTCAAAACCCGAAATACCTCAAGACATCCTATATGTTAGGAAGTCAACCTTGGTATTGACCTTCGTGGAAACCCTCCTTAGAGAGAACGAAAACAAAGCCGTCACAAAGCTCCACTCAAATCTAACGGTGTTGAACTAACGATGGAGACTGCGGGGTATATATGGTAAAACTTAGGGTTTTCTATTCGTTAATGCACCTAGACTCTACACGATCAAACGACTAATTTTAATCAAGTTATCTAGGGCATTAACTAATTTATTATTAGAATCATATTCTAAATAATTATGATTTTTAACACTTAAAAAACTATAAGTGAATAATCTAAACTTTGGTAAACGTTTTACTAAAGTTAGATTATTAATTTGGTATTTACCAAGTTTTAACACATTATTTGGCTCATTTATTTATTAGGTGATTAATCATATTAAACCTAGTTTTAATAAATGACCATATTAATCTAAATTTATTAAACACTTTAATAACAAGATTAATATTAAGAGAATTACCAAGTTTTTAACTATTAAAAACTAATCATTTTTTATAGCAAATTCTAAATATATTGTTTACCATTTTAATCTTATTAAAACAAATAATATATAAATGCTATGATGCATGTATGACAATATCAACATATATTTGTGTAAGCACACTTAAATCTAAATTACATGTATATGCATGACAATGCTAAATTATCACAAAATAAAGCATACATGAGTTGAACGAGTGTTGTGAATTATTTAACCTAAAAAAAATTAAAAACTAAATTACAAAAATAACTCCAAGGCATTCTTTGGTCTTCTTGTAACTTCATAGCTCTCTGATTCATCTTATGAATCCAGAACAATAGCTGATATTGCACACTAAATAAAAAAACTTAAATAAGGCTTTTGTGCACATGGTTCACCACATATACAGTACCAATTGGATTAAAATACCAATATGTGCATATAGTACCAATTGGTTTAAAACACCAATATGCGCACACAGTAACAATTGGTTTAAAATACCAATATGCATCTGCAGTAGGAAGTCTCATGTATGCTATGTTATGCACAAGACAAGATATCTGCTATGCAGTGGGAATAGTCAGTAGATACCAGTCCAACCCAGAATTAGATCATTGGATTGCAGTCAAGACCATTCTCAAGTATCTTTCAAGAACGAGAAACTATATGCTCGTCTAATCCGGACAGAATTTGATCCCGTTAGGATACACAGATTCTGATTTTCAGTCAGACATGGATTCTAGAAAATCTACGTTTGGATCAGTTTTCATCTTCGGTGGTGGAGCCATTGTGTGGAGAAGTATTAAGCAATCTTGCATTGTTGACTCCACCATGGAAGCCGAATATGTAGCCGCTTGTGAAGCTGCTAAAGAGGCTGTTTGGCTCCGCAAGTTCTTGAGTAATCTGGAAGTTGTTCCAAATATGGATTGGCCCATCACACTTTATTGTTGTAACAGTGGTGCTGTGGCTAATTCCAATGAACCAAGAAGCCATAAAAGAGGGAAGCATATAGAGAGGAAGTATCATCTCATTAGAGAGATAGTGCAGAGAGGAGATATGATCGTCACCAAGATAGGCTCACAAGACAATCATGCTGATCCATTTACGAAGACCTTACCGGCTAATGTATTCACGCATCACCTAGAAGGTCTAGGGTTACGTCTTATGCTTCACATGCTTTAGTGCAAGTGGGAGATTGTTGAAGTTTTTTCCTAAATAAAAGAAGAGTTCAATTCATTCTTATTGTGTCATTTATATTATATAAACTTGTGCATTATAACATCCTAGATTACCGGATGTAATCTGGTACTGTGTACATAATTGTCATATACAGATGGATACAGTAAGAGATGTGCAATCTAAAGAGTCCGTAGATAGCAAATAAAGTTGGGTACTTTATTCGTAGTTAATCTATAGTTGCGATCCATTCTGTATTGTACGATGTATCTATCATGAATCATTCATATGGAGATATGGGAATGGAGGCACTTTGTATGATGTGATCATATAGGATTGGGCTATGATCTATATGAATCTTTCACCAAGATCCGTTTACCGATGAGATTCATATACATCAACTTATGATGGCTGTATGTGGGTGATCTCAATCCTGACTGTCTTATCGACTCCTTCAGGTTAGATCGTGATATTTGATATACCATGGATGAGGTCGGATAATTATTCCCGATTAATATTCTTCGTATGTTGGGATTACGGTTTGGCTTGTGGCTGGGAATGTTTGTATACAATAGTAGAATTCACTCCTTATTCTAAGAAGTAGAGAGTAGTTCCCTTAAGGGTTGATTCGGGGTTTGAACAATATGAGCACTATCCTGATTCCGTGAGGAAACAAGATTTATTATTTATTAGAGAATCAACAGTGCCTAAAGGATATATGTAATTATAGGGGTGTAACAGACATTATGTCACAGCTCTAATTATGAACTACTGTGGAATGTCACACCATATATAATAGCTATATCGATGATTCCGAGGATTATCGGAGCTCAAAATATTATGGGTCCATTAGGTCCCTTTGTTAGCCCGATCCATTTAGGTAACAAGGGTTACGTATAATTAATTGGATGGTCCAATTAATAGTGTTGCGAATGTGACAAGTGTTAGGAGTTAATTGAGTAATGTGATTATTCAATTAATTAAGTAATGACAATTATAACAATTAAATAATAAGATTATTTAATTATGTAATTAGTCATAAGAGAAGGGTGATAGTTGATATTTTATTTTGAATAGTGAGATAATAGGATTATCTTATTTATTAAATAAAATAAAATAAATTTGAATTTAAAAAGTTTAAATTTCAAAGTTACTGATAATAGTTTATTTTTATTTTGAATAAAAAGATAATGGGATTATCTCATTATTAAATACAATAAAATAAACAAATATTATTTGAATTTAAAAGAGTTTAAATTTAAAAGTTATTGATAAATTAATTAAAAAGAGTTTTTATTAATTTAGTAACTTAAATATATATTAAAAAGAGTTTTTAATATAACAGATGACCGAAACCAAATTTTGACGTTCAAAGTTTTTATACGTAAAAGAAAAAAAAAAAAAGTGACTGGAGAGATACAACTCTTATTTTTTTTCAACATTTTCACTGTTCCTGACAACGTGACGCGCCCACACGCAAGTTACCAGTGCCGGGATATAGTAAGGAAGACGTGGTAGTACAGACAAGGAGCAGCAGAAAAAAAAAATAAAGGAGCCTCCAACGCTGGTATAGTCCTTAATTTTTTTTTCTTCCATTTACTAATTACAATTCCTGTATAAAAAGAAATATATATTTGATATATATTATTTTTATTGTTCCGAAAATATAACTCTAAAGTTTTACTGGTCAAGCGATCTGTATAAAAAGTTTTAAACCCCAATTCTGTTGTGTGACCAGTAGAATGGAAAAACGGTTCCTACAATTGGTATCAGAGACTCGTTATTTTCGAAACAAAAAATTGTTTTCAATGCTCCTGATGTATGATTGTGTAGGCACATTTTTATTTATTTATTTGACTATATATTATTTAAATTAAATTGTTTAATTTTAAAAATGGTTGATCGTAAATTTTTATGGTGTTATGGATTTAGGTGTTACTGGGTTGTAAATTAATTTATTTTATTTTTCTAGTTTTCTGTTTTTTATTAGTATTATAATTTTTTATATAAAATATAATTGAAGACGAAGATGTCGGAAATCGAAGAATAAGTTATGATTGGAACTGGATCAGCTGACTACGGATACAAAGTGCAATTGTTGCGCCACAGTGAAATAGGCTGTGCGCAAATCAGTGTGTGCACTGTGCGTGTTTTTGTACGCAAGCATTAATGCAAGCATTTTTTTGTGTACAGAGATGTTGGACACAAGCATTAAATGCTTGCAATTTAAAAAAAAAAAAAAAAACGTATGCTGGTTTCATGCTATGCCACTGTATAGCATGCGCAAATCAGTTTGTGTAAATGCTTGCAAGCATTATGCTGGTTTAGCGCAAATTGTTGGACAGTACACACTATAATTGTTTAGTGCGTGTGTGCATGTGTACAAATCCTAGAGTTTGGCAATAAGCTATTGTTCTGGATTCATGAGATGAGTTAGAGAGTCCTTAAGAGATTGGAAGACCGTGAAGTTACAAGAAGACCAAGAAATGTCTTGGGGTTATTTTTGTAATTTAGTTTTTAATTTTTTTAGGTTAAATAATCCACAGCACTCGGTCAACTTATGTATGCTTTATTATGTGATAATTTAGCATTGTCATGCATATACATGTCATTTAGATTTAAGTGTGTCTACTCAAATATACGTTGATATTGTCATACATGCATCATAGCATTTATATATTATTTGTTTTAATGAGATTAAAATGGTAAATAATATATTTATAATTTGCTATGGAAAAAAAAAGATTAGTTTTTAATAGTTAAAAACTAGGTAATTCTTTTAATATTAATCTTGTTATTAAAGTGTTTATTTAGATTAATATAGTCATTTATTAAATTTAGGTTTAATATGATTAATCACCTAATAAATAAATAAACCAAATAATGTGTTAGAATTTTAAATAGATTATCTAATTTTAGTAAAACGTTTACCTAAGTTTAGATTATTTACTTATAGATTTTTTAAGTGTTGAAAATCATAATTATTTAGAATATGATTCTAATAATAAATTAGTTAATGCCCTAGATAACTTGATTAAAATTAAAAGTTTGATCCTGTAGAGTCTAGGTGTATTAACGAATAGAAAACCCTAAGTTTTAAAATAGTGAGTGGGAGAGAGAAAATGACATATATATCCCACAGTCTCCATCGTTAGTTCAATACCGTGAGAACCGAGTGGGGCTTTTGCTTTCGTCCTCCCTAAGGAGGGTTTCCACGAAGATCAATACCAAGGTTGACTTCCTAACGGTTAGGATTTATAGGGGTATTTCGGGTTTGACCAACCCTAAGGCGGCACTCTCGAGTTAAGCCCATGAGATCTGAAATGATGGGTTACACTCACAAGGTTTAGATTAAATGTGGTTAGTCGAAAACTTGACTAAATAAACGATGGTTGAATAATATGGAATAAAGTTATTTTAGAATATTATTTGATTAAGAATGTCTTGGTCTAACATGCAAGGACTTGACCGACCCTAAGGCGACACTTCTTTGTGGTATGTTGGATTATCATGGCGTAGTGACTGTTTTTATTGGGTAGTTCTAGTTCGTTAAACATGTACATGCATCATGTTTAAATTTATGCCAAAACATTAGCACTTGTTTTTAATAAATGACTGAATGGATGTTTATTTATTTTTCAGCAATAATGTCTTCTGCGTTATTACAAATGCTTGCACACGACAAACTAACTAGTGATAACTATACAAAGTGGAAACTTAATATAAACGCGATTTTGGTCACCAAAGACCTTAAGTTTGTGCTTACGGAAGAATGTCCTCCACAGCCTGCTGCCAATGCCCCACAAAGAGTTCGTGAGGCAAACCAGCGATGGGTCTCATCTGATGAGAAAGCCTGTACATATCTGTTAGCTTCTAAGACTGGTGCCGTACAACCCTAAACAATATTTAAGGACGTCAAACACATTCACAAGTAGTTTAAGCACTAGGGAAGTGCACGAACCAGCCTCACTCACACAAGAACAAGTGACGATAAATCAACTAATTTCCCAAGGGATACATAAATCACCACCCTTAGTAAACTAGCAAACGGCTCACCACCAAGATCAATCTAAAGGGATACAGAAACACCACCCTCTCAACCAGCCAAGGATACAGAACCAATGATAAAACTCACCACTTAAAGGAATCCACCCAAGAGATACAGAGTTAGGAGAAATAAAACTCAAAGAGTTCTAATTTTCATTAAAATTGATCAATTGTTGTTAATCTGATTTACAAGAGACTTTCAATAGAAAAACATGACTTGGAACAGCCCTCCAAGCATGGAAAATATAAAACATAAAAGCTTTCATCTGATGACAAGAAGAAATAAAAGCAAAAGTTGACTAGAAACTTGAAAATAAAGAAAAACTCTTCATTTCCCGAAAAGCGCCACCAGCAGACCACTAGACCGAATTCGGTCATAACTCTCTCTTGGATGCTCCAACTGACTTGCTTCAAAATACGAAAATGAAGTTAAGGATTTTATCTTTCCAAAGCATAAAGGAACAAACAAAGATTCCATGTGAATCAAAAGTTATGGCCCTCGTAAACTCACTGCGCGGCCGTCGCGAACTCACTGCGCGAACTGATTTTTGCCACCGTGAACTGATTATGTTGCTTGATAAACCATAGTGAGAATTTGAACTTCTTTTGTATTTTGGGCCAGGTTAAGCTATGGAACACTCCCGTGTCAAGCTTCCCAGGTTGAAAAAGATTTGTCTGCAAATCTAGAATATTATCATCACTATGATAAGGTGATAAATCAGCCACATTGAAAGTTGTGACACATCATAAGAATCTGGTAGCTCGACCTTGTATGCATTCTCTCCAATGCGTTGAAGTACTTTGAATAGACCATCAGCTCTTGGCTTCAGCTTACCATATTTTCCTTTTGGGAAACGGTCTTTACTAAGATGAATCCACACTGAATCTCCTTCTTTGAACTCAGCATGCTTACAGTGCTTGTTTTTAGCATTCTTGTACTTCTCATTTTGCTTCACAATCTCTTTGAAGTACAAATTTGAAATATAAGTAACATCATTAGTCTTGTTGCAAGGAACAAAATGAGCCATCTTTGAGAATCGATCAATTACCACCATGATAGAGTCTATGTTCCTTTGAGTTCTTGGTAACCCCATCACAAAATCCAAACTAACATCTTCCCAATGAGCAAGAGCTACTGGTAGTGGTGTGTACAAACCCGTATTTTGCCCATGAGTTTTTGCCAAATGACATACCCTACATTGCTGTACATGTCTAGCTACATCTCTTATTATCTTATGCCAATAAAACTTTTCTTCTACAAGAGCAAAAGTCTTATCTCTCCCAAAATGACCATCTATCCCGCTATCATGAGCTTCCATAATAATGATTTGCCGAAGTGAACATTGAGGAACGCACAAACGGTTGGCCTTAAATAAATACCCATCATGTTTCAAGAACTGCTCAAATGATTCCTTTTCACACTCTTGCCAAATGCTACAAAAGTATGGATCATCTTTATACAATTCTTTCAAGATCTCAAACCCCACCACTTTAACTTCCATTGTGGACAGCAAGGAATGCTTTCTACTCAAAGCATCAGCCACCACATTTTGAACACCCGCTTTGTGTTTAATTGTGAAGTTGTAAGCTTGAAGAAATTCCACCCATACTATATGTTTTCGATTTAGCTTATGTTGGCTGTTGATGAACTTCAAGGCTGCATGATCTGAATAAAGAACAAACGGTTTAGCAAGAAAATATTGACTCCAATGACTTAAAGATCTATAAATTGCATAGAACTCCTTGTCATAAGACGAGTATTTCTTACGAGAATCATTCAGTTTTTCACTAAAGAATGCAATCAGCTTTCCTTCTTGACTTAGAACAGCACCAATACCCTCATTTGATGCATCACACTCAACTTCAAATACCTTTGCAAAATCTGGAAGTGATAGGATTGGAGCTTCGGTCACTTTTCTCTTGATCATTTCAAAGCTTCTTCTAGCCTCTTCCGTCCACTTGAAACCATTCCCTTTCAAGCACTCGGTGATAGGATTGTTAGGATTTATACCCTAAAGCTTGTAATTATAAATGGTTAAAGACAATAATAAGAATTATTTAGATTATCTTTCAAGTTTATAAATGTTTTATATTTAGTAATACATTCGTATTGTGCAAGAATTGTTGGGATTTATGTCCTAAAGCTTGTAATTGTAAATGGTTAAAGACAATAATAAGAATTATTTTGATTATCGTATAACATGCGGAATTGGGTTTTAAAATTTTTTCTTATATTGAAAACCTTTTTCAATCAGGAACGAGTTCCTGTATATACGCAGAAAAAGACTTTAGAAACTACATACCTTTTTCTTGATTTTCTTTTTCTGATTCTTCGATCTACCACCAGATCTTTCGAGCTATGACCCACGGTTTGACAACATGTGTGTGGGTACGTCACGGCAAGAGATGGAGGTCACGTGAAAAGAACGCTAGCCGAATCCTGCAAAAGAGGGGAGAGTCAGAAAAAACCTTTTTTTCTCTTTTCTTCTCTCTTTGGTGGCCGAACTCTCTTTATTTTTCACTTGTGTGTTAGGTCAGGTTTTTCCTAACTATATAACACTTATATAGTAGTCCTTTAGGGTTTTAGTTTGACCAAGTCAAAATAGGATTCTAAATCCTATTTATTTTTAGTCTCCCTTAAGATTTGAACCTGTGACCTTTTGGACTATTAAAATAATTTAATTATTTTAATTATTTTGTCCTAGTCATTATTTAATCACATGACCTCATATTTAATAAATAGAATTAATAATTCATAATTATTAATTTCTATTATTTTATTAAATATTTAATTATTCTCTTTTATTTAAATCGCATTACTTTCGTAACACTATTAATTGGACCATCCAATTAATCTACCGTGATCCTTGTTACCAACAACCACAAGGGCTAGCAAGGGGACCTAATGGATCCACAGTTTTGAGCTCCAATAATACTTAGTAATATTAATTAAAACTCTTTAATTAATATTTCACGATTATTAACCTCGGAGTTATTCCACTAAAAACCCGAGGCTGCACTCTCAAAACTGTAGACGTGTTTATAGAATCTGAAGTCTCGGTGTCCATTGATATAGCTAATTGCATATAGTGTGATCCTCTACAAATAGTTCATAACTAGAGCTGGGTCATAAAGTCCGTTATACCCCTCTAGAAATATCTTTTCCTTTAAGTACCATTGATTCTCTAATGAACAATTGAATCTTGTCTTCCTCACGGAAGAAGGAGAGCGCTTATAATCGTTCAAGCCCCGAATCAACCCTTAAGGGAACTACTCATCTACTTCAATCAAGAAGGAGTGGATTCCACTATTGTGTACAAATCTTCCCAGCCACAAGCCAAACCGCAGCTCCAAGATACGGAGGTATTGGTCGAGATTCTCATCAACCTCACTCATGGTAAATCAAAAGCCACGATCTAACCTGAAGGAGTCGATAAGACACTCATGATTAAGATCACTTATAAATAGCCATCGTTTATCGATTATATATGAATCTCATCTACTAACGGATCTTGGTGAGAGATTCATATAAATCGTGGTCCAGTCCTATATGATCTCATCATATAAGGTGCCTCTATTCTCATGTCAACTACATGAGCAGTCTAGGATAAGACCACCGTACTTTACAGAATGGACCGCAGCAGTAGATCAATCACAAATAAAGTACCCATCTTTGTTCGCTCTCTACGGACTCTTTAGATTGCACGTCTCAAAATGAATCCTCTCTGTATATGACCATCATATACTCATTATGAGATTACATCTTGCAATCTAGGATGTTCTTGCACAATACGAATGTATTACTGAATATAAAACATTTTATGAACTTGAATGATAATCTGAATAATTCTTATTATTGTCTTTAACCATTTACAATTACAAGCTTTAGGGTATAAATCCCAACAATCTCTCACTTGCACTAAAGCAGTTAGGACATGTCTTGTAATCCTAGACCCTCTAGGTGACCTTCAAACACTTTAGCCGTCAAGGTCTTTGTAAATGGATCAGCCAGGTTATCTTGCGATGTAACCTTCATCACCACCACGTCTCCTCGTTGCACTATCTCTCTGATGAGATGATATTTCCTCTCTATATGCTTTCCTCTTTTGTGGCTTTTTGGTTCTTTGGAATTGGCCACAGCTCCACTATTATCACAATAAAGTGTCATGGGCCTATCCATATCTGGAACAACTTCCAGATCACTCAAGAACTTTCGGAGCCAAACAGCCTCCTTAGCTACTTCACAAGCTGCTACATACTCGGCTTCCATGGTGGAATCAGCAATGCAAGATTGCTTGATACTTATCCAAATTTTGGTTCCACCACCAAGGGTGAATACTGACCCAGACGTGGATTTCCTTAAGTCCTTGTCTGACTGAAAGTCAGAATCTATATATCCCAATGGAATCAAATTCGGATGGGAATATACAAGCATATAGTTTCTCGTTCTCCGAAGATAGTTGAGAATATGCTCAACAGCAACCCAATGATCCAATCCTGGGTTGGACTGATATCTACTGGCTACTCCCACCGCGAAGCAGATGTCGGATCTTGTGCACAGCATAGCATACATAAGACTGCCTACTGTAGACGCATAGGGAATATGTCTCATATCCTTAATTTCTTGAGGTGTCTTAGGACATTGTTCCTTAGACAAGTGAACTCTATATCTTGAAGGTAAACTACCTTTCTTGGAGTTCTGCATGGAGAATCGCACAAGTATCTTGTCGATATATGATGCTTGAGACAACGCTAACAGTTTGTTCTTATGATCTCGTATCAATTAGATCCCAAGAACATAACTTGCCTCTCCCAAATCTTTCATTTGGAGTTGGTTAGCAAGCCAACCCTTTACCTCTGACAATGTTTCTACGTCATTCCTAATGAGTAGGATATCATCTACGTAAAGGACCAGGAAAACTACTTTCTTGTCAATGATGCGCTTGTATACATAAGGCTCATCAACGTTCTGCTCAAAGCCATAAGTTTTTGATCGCAGTATCAAACCTAATATTCCAAGATCTAAACAACTGCTTAAGTCCATAAATTGACCTTTGTAGTTTGCAAACCTTTTGCTTTTGATCTTGGTATACGAATCCCTCTGGTTGCATCATATAGATGCTCTCGTCTAGATTGCCATTCAAGAATGCAGTCTTGACGTCCATTTGCCAGATTTCGTAATCGAAATAGGCAACTATGGATAAGAGTATCCTAATAAACTTAAACATAGCTACTGGCGAGAAGGTTTCATTATAATCAATGCCTTCCTTCTGGGTATAACCCTTAGCCACTAGCCTTGGCTTGAAGGTCTCTACCTTCCCGTCTACTCCTCTCTTACGCATGTAGATCCACTTACATCCTATAGGTTTTATCCCATTTGGTAAGTCTATAAGTTCTCAGACTGAGTTGGAGTACATGAACTCCATCTCGAGATTTATGGCTTTAAGCCATTCCTATTTGTCAGAATCTTTCATTGCATGTCTAAATGTCAATGGATCATCCACACTATCATTAGAAACGACACCCTGTGCCTTCTCTCTAGAATTTTTTGAGTGTTCTTCTTGATTTTTTTCTATTCTCTCTTTGGAATCATTATTGATTTCTTTTGATGATTACAAACTCAATTTTCGTTCTTCTTTAGCTTTAGGTTTACTGGTTAAGGAGAGAAAATGCTCTGACTTCTCTTTAGAATTTCTTTGAGTGTTCTTCTCAATTTTTCTATTCTCTCTTCGTGATTATTATTGATTTCTTTGATGATTACAAGCTCAATCTTCGTTTTCTTTAGTTTTAGGTTTGCTGGTCCATTTTCTTTAATTTATTAGAAGTTTTAGTTTGCTTTTTCTGCTATGAGTGATTTTAATGTGGCCAATCTTGGTGGTTTTAAGGCAAATTCGAGCTGCAACTTGTCTTCAACCAATGGAATGAAGGGATGTAGGGTTTTGGTAGATCAAACCCGAAATCCTACTGCTGGTGGTGTGAAAAAGGATGGAGACCATGTTTCTTCTTTGATCTCAAATGGAATGAAGGGCTATCATGAAGCTGATGGTGGTGTGAAGAAGGGTGGAGACCATGTTTCTTCTTTGAGTTCCAATGGAGTGAATGGCTATCATGAAGGGCTAGTCATGGGCTGTCATGATATATCATCTATAGAAGGTGGTGTGAAGAAGGATGGAGACCATGTTTATTCTTTGATGATCAATGGGATAAAGAGCTGTCATGAAGGGCTAATAAAGGGCTGCCATGATATACCCTCTATTGTTTATGATGGTATGAAGGATGGCTACCATGTTTCTTCTTTGAAATTCAATGGTATGAAAGGCTGTCATGATATAGCTTCAGCTGGAGTTGTTAAAGCTAAATTTGGTGATGGTGGTGCAATGAAAAATGTCTCTTTTAGTGTAAGTAGTAGGTATCTTAAAATAGATGATAATTGTGATGGAGTAGGAGTTCTCTCCAAAGGAAGAACTGGTTGTCTTTCAACTATTTCGCGATTGGACAAGAAAAAAGGTGTGGTTGACATTGGTGAAAAGGGTGAAGACTTGTTGAATGAGGTGTTGCATAGAGATAATAATGGATAAATTTTTCAAATGGTAGTTGGAGACATGTGCAATGGGCAAATAATTCAAAAAATGGGTGATTCTCATGGGCGGATTTTTCAAAATAAGGATGCTAATATTGACATTAATGGCCAAAATTGTCAAAGGAAGGTGGTTGTTGATGACTTTCCTTCACTAAATAAAAGAAGTCAGTAAGGAATGGGGGTAATAGAGTCAAAATCTGGTGCTTTGGGTTCAATTTCGGGTATTGGTCATGTTGGCCACGAAATTGAAGCTAATGCGGCTAATTCTACAAAATTAGATGGGCCAAGGAGTAATGTTATTGAATATTCTTTGAATTATGGTGGATTTGGGCATGCAAGAGATGATAATAGAAAAAGAAAAGCTTGGTAACTTGCATTTTGGGTCCGATATGGGTGTAATTGGGCCGAAATCGAGTGCTTTGGGTTCATTTTCGGGTCTTGGTAGCTTTGGACAAGGAGGGGCTGATGTTGGACCATTTTCAACACCTTCTTCCATGCATGATCAAGGGCTGAAACCATCTTATGCTAAGGCTGTCCAGATTTCTTCTTCTATTGCTTGTGAGGTACGATTTTCTACCTGTGAATCCTTACAATATTTTAAACATACTGAAGAGAATGGAAGAATTAAAGTTAGCCCTCCGGTTGAGGTAGCTATTGAGGGAAGTGAAGAATGGAGAACTTCCTTGATAGGGTACTTTGTGGATAAGCGAATTCCTTTCCCCGTAGTGAATTCAGTAGTTCATAAAATTTGGGGTAAGTTTGGCCTTAAAGAAGTCTTATCTTCGGAACAAGGGTTCTTTATTTTCAAGTTTGATAGTCTTGACCATACTTGTGAAGTTCTTGAAAAAGGTCCATGGCATATAATGAATAAATTGCTTATTCTTAAAAGATGGCAGCCTAGTTTATCCTTGTCTAAAGATGAGTTACGTAATATTCCTGTAGAGGTTAAACTTTATAATTTACCTTTTGAATATTGGACTTCTAAGAGCCTGAGTTTTGTAGTTAGTGCTTTGGGCATTCCATTACATGCCGATCACATTACATTAGCTAGGAAACGTCTTAGCTTTGCTTGTGTGTGTGTTGAGGTTGATAATTCGAAGGATGTCATTAATGAGTTTGATATTCAATGTGCAAATGGAGAGTGGAAAACTATTTATGCTGTTTATGAGTGACTTCCTTCTAGGTGTAATATTTGTAAGGTGTTTGGGCATGCGTCGGGTATATGTAAACAAAGTGTTCAAGATTTGGGTGATAATGTGAATATGGTTACAGGAAATGGAGGGGTTGATGTTCATGATATGAAGAAAAGGCAAGAAGACTCGTTGGGGCCTAAATGACCGGTTTGGGTTGAGGTTAAAAAAAGAACAAGGGTGGAGAATTATCTATTATGGGGAACAGTGCTAGTGTTCCGCTTGTGGAAAATGTTGATAATCATCTTAATTTAGAGCCAATGGAGGGCAATGACCATACTCTGAATTTGGAAGTAACGGAAGAGGGTACTCCTTTAGCAATTTTGGACACTGTTTGTGATGCAGGGGATGTTCTTTCTAAGGATGGGGCTAATGTTTATGTTGATAACAGGGATGCTCTTTGTGATAATGATGAGGCTGGTCATGGTGAGGATGGTAGTGATTCTAGTCCTCCTCGTAATGCTTTCGCTTCAAAAGTTAAGGATTCTCTGGAAAAGAAAAAGAAGAAGAAAGGTTCTAGTAGTAAGGGTAAGAAGAATAAGAAGCACTCCGCCCCTAAAGGGGGTAAGTGGAGATAGATTTTTGGGGGTTTCTTCTTATCTTTATATATTTATTATGATTTTTGGGTGCTGGAATATTATGGGTCTTAATGACCCTTTGAAGCAAAGAGAGGTTCGCAATTTGATTAAAGATGAGAAATTGTCTTTGTGTGGTTTAATGGAAACGAAAGTTCTGGAGAAAAATAAAGATGTTATTCTTAAGACCATTGACCGGTCTTGGAAGGTGGAAGGCAATTATAATTTTTCCTCTTTGGGGAGGATTTGGGTTTGTTGGAATCCGTTCGATGTTACTGTTTTGGTTGTCGGATCTTCTAAACAAGTTATCCATTGTAGAGTTTCTTTTATTGATTCAACTTGGGAGTCTATGATGTACGGTGATAATTGTAATGTTCGTAGGGAGGCGTTGTGGGCTGATTTAGTGGTGTGCGGAGTGGAATGGGAAAATAGTGCTTGGATTGTAATTGGTGACTTTAATGCTATTAAGTCTTCGATTGAGAGTGTTAGAGGATCCAATTCTTGGCCACATTGGAAAGACGACTTTTCTAATTGTTTAGCTGAGTCTGGGTTGGATGATCTGCGATTAATGGGTTCTTCTATACATGGTCTAATCATCATACGGTTGATCCTATTATTCAAAAGTTAGATCGAGCTTTGGTCAATTTGAATTGGGATATTTCCGTTCGAGGTTCAGAGGCACATTTTCTTCCTTCCAGTGTTTCTGATCACTCTCCTATGATTGTTAAGATTGTGGATCTCCCTTGGCGGCGGGTGCCTTTTAAGTTTTTTAATTTCTAGGTGGATCATCCAGAATTTTTATCCTTGGTGGATCGGGTTTGGGCAGACAGGGTGGATGGGTCTCCTATGTTTCAGCTATGTAAGAAGCTAAAAAGATTGAAAGTGGAGCTTAAGAAACTTAATAGGGAGTGTTATTCTGACTTGTCTTCTAGGGTGCAACAAGCTAAGCATGATTTAGAGTCTGTGCAATGGGATATTCAGAGGCAGCCTACGAACGTTTCTTTACATGAGGAGAAGTCTCGGTTGGTGAAGCTTTATGGTAATTTGAGTAGAGATGAGGAGAGTTTTTTAAGACAAAAGTCTCGTGTTCAGTGGATTAATTTGGGAGATAGCAATTCTAAGTTCTTTTTTCGATCGATGAGACAAAGATGTAGTAGAAGTAAGGTATTATCTCTTACCGATGAGCATGGTAATCGTGTGGAGGAGTCTAGTGAAGTTAAATCTATGGTGGTGAACTTCTTTGAGACACTTCTGAGACAGCCTGCTGGATGCCCTAGGATTGACCTTGATTTAGTGAGGCGGGCTCTCCCGAAGCGGATTTCTGGTGATCAGTGTGCTACCTTGGGTAGAGAGGTTATTGATGACGAAATTAAGGCAGTTTTATTCTCTTTAAAAGATAATAAAGCTCCTGGTCCGGATGGGTATAATGCTACTTTCTTCAAGAAAGCTTGGTCTGTTGTTAGTGATGATTTTCTTCGTGCTATTCATTCGTTTTTTAGCTCCGGGAGATTGCTCAAGCAAGTGAATGCTACTGTGGTTGCTCTTATTCCTAAGGTTCCTAATCCTTCTAAGGTTGGGGATTTTAGGCCTATTTCGTGTTGTAACACTATCTACAAATGCATTGCCAAAATTATTGCGAATCGTGTTCAGATGGTGCTGCCTGATGTTGTTAGTCCTTTTTAGTCGGCCTTCGTTGCTGGTAGAAGGATTAGTGATAATATATTACTGTCGCAGGAATTGTTAAGGAACTATCATCGTGATGGAGGTCATCCTAGGTGTGCGCTGAAGGTAGATTTAATGAAAGTCTATGATTCAGTGCAGTGGGATTTCTTAGTCGCTATTTTACAGATTTTAGGCTTCCCGGAGCAGATGATAACTTGAATTTCTGAGTGTATTTCTACTCCCCGTTTCTCTATTTCTATTAATGGCGTGTTGAATGGTTTCTTTGCTAGTGGCCGAGGTTTGAGGCAGGGGGATCCTATGTCCCCTTATTTATTTGTACTGGCTATGGAGGTCTTTTCGGGGTTGATGCGTCTTACGGAGCAGGAGGGCCAGTTTGCGTACCATTGGCGGTGTGGGAAGATTGGTATTTCGCATTTATGCTTTGCGGATGATCTTATGGTTTTCTGTAGGGCAGAGAGGGAGTCAATTGCTGCGGTTAATGTTGTCCTTGGTCAGTTCCAAGCTCTTTCTGGGTTCATTCCTAATCCTAGCAAGAGTAATCGTTTTGTGGCTGGTGTGTCTTCTGAGATTAAGCAAGAGTTGCTTGGGATTCTAGGTTTTCAGGAAGGGGTATTACCTGTCAGATATCTTGGGGTTCCTCTGATTTCTACTAAGCTTATGGCAGTGGATTGTAGGGTTCTTGTCGATAGGATTTAGCGAGAGTTAAGAGTTGGACTAGTAGGGTTCTTTCTTTTGCAGGGAGGCTTCAGCTCATTCAATCAGTATTGTTCTCTATCCAGGTGTATTGGTCCTCCATTTTTATCTTGCCTAAGTCAGTGGTGATTAAGGTTGAAACTACTTTGCGTAGCTTTCTTTGGAAGGGTTCAGATTTAGGTAAAGGTGGGGCAAAGGTTGCATGGTCTTCGGTGTATTTACCGAAGGATGAGGGTGGTCTCAGTATTAAGAGTGTTGAGTGTTGGAATAAATATGCCATAAGTAAGCATTTATGGGCTGTCTGTAGCAATTTGAGGTCTTCTGTCTGGGTGTCGTGGGTTAGATCTACTCTGCTTAAGGGAAAGAATGTGTGGGAGGTTAGGTGCCCTGGGGATTGCTCGTGGAGTTGGAGGAAAATTCTAGGCCTTAGGTGTCTTGTGTGGCGGTTGATGCAGTTTCAAGTGGGTAATGGGGAGGATATTTCCCTTTGGTTTGATTATTGGCATCCATTGGGTCCTTTGGTGGAGGTGTTTGGGCGTCGGATTATTTATGATTTTGGTTTTGGTCTTCATGCTAGGGTGGCAGATGTTATTCAGGGGAGGGATTGGGTCTGGCCTCGTTCCCTGACCGGGAATTGGATGGACATTGTCAGTGGTACCCCTGATTCCTTCAGGCCTAATAACTCTCAAGCTAATACTTTATGTTGGGTTGAGGACTCTTGGGGGGCTTTCTCTATTCGTAATGCTTGGGAGGTTCTTCGGTCCCGGCAGCCAGCGGTGGATTGGTTTAGGTCCGTTTGGCATTCTAAATCAATTCTTAGACATGCTTTCATCTTCTGGCTGGCTATTAGAGGTGCTCTTTCTACTCAGGATAAGCTTCTTGTTTATGGCTTAATTCGGCTATTCGTTGTGTGTTTTGTGGAGGGAATTGTGAGGATGTCCCTCATCTCTTTTTTTATTGTTCTTATTCTTACGAGGTTTGGTTTTCTCTTTTAAGGAATTGCATATTACCTCTGCGTGCTCGGAGCTGGGAGGCTACTATTCTTTGGTCTTGCCATTTCTGCGGTCGGCAACTTCGTGGGTAGGTGGTGCGTATTATGCTTGCGGCTGCTATCTATGCTATTTGGCGTGAGCGGAATGCTAGGATGCATGGCGAGTTACCTAAATCTGTTACCGTAGTTGTTCGTTCCATTGTTAGAGATGTTTGCATGCGTCTTAATTCCTTATCTGGTGTGGTGCCTTCTCCTACTAATAGGTGGCTCCACCAGTCTTGGGGTTTATCTGATTCTATTTTTTTGTAATTCGTTTTTTTTGCCTTTTAGGGGGTTTGTCCCTTTTGCTGTCGTTCTGGTGGTTTCTTTTGGCTGTACCCTATGACAGGGTTTGTGCTTAGCTTTTATTGCTTTGCTATTTTTTGAGTTTCGGTGTTTGACCTTGTGATCTTCTCGCTGGGGTTTGCCCTTTTGCTTTTTGTTTTGTCTCTTTGGTTAATATACTTACATTATCCAAAAAAACCCTTCCACTACGCCTTGGTGGTAGTGTATCCTGACTAGGAATTATCTGACTATCAGATGTTTGTGAAATTATAAGATCGTCTACAACTCTTGTTTACTGAACACTGGTCGTACTAGGTTCTAGCTCCTTTAACACAATCTTACTACGAGGTTTATGATTACTCATATAATCCTCCTCAAGAAACGTTGCATTTGTCGATATAAACACTTTGTTTTCTTGTGGATTATAAAAGAATCCACCTCGTGTTTCCTTTGGGTACCCTACAAATAAACATACTTGTGAACGAGGTTCTAGCTTTCTACTTCTATTCTTCAGTATATGTACTGGACATTCCCATATGCGAAAATGTCGTAAACTAGCTTTATGACCATTCCACAACTCTAGGGGAGTCTTAGGAACAGATTTGGATGGAACTACATTCAGTATGTAAGTGCTATTTGTAGTGCATATCCCTAAAAGGAATATGGTAACGATGAGAAACTAATCATAGATCTCACCATTTCCATCAAGGTCTCATTTCTCCTCTCCGCAACACCATTATGTTGTGGTGTACATGGAGCTATGAGTTGGGATACTATCTCATGCTCAACCATGTAGTCTTCAAACTCTTGGTCGAGATACTCATCCCCACAATCCGATCGTAGTGATTTGATTGTTTTGCCTAACTGATTTTAAACTTCAGCTCGGAATTCTTTAAACCTTTCAAAGGTTTCCGACTTACGTTGCATTAGGTAAACATAAGCGTATCTAGAGTAGTCGTCAATAAATGTGACATAATATTCATAACCATCTCTAGCTCTAACACTCATAGGTCCGCAGACGTCTGAATGTATAAGCTCAAGTGGTTGCGTGGCTCTAATCCTTTTTCCTGTAAAAAGTCTCTTGGTCATCTTACCCTCCAGACAAGATTCACGGACAGATAAAGTACCGATCTCTAACTGACTTAAAGATCCATTTTATATTAGTCTGTTTATCCTATCAAGGTTTATATGTCCAAGTTTTAGATGCCACAGATACGTGTCATCAGCTGGAGAAATCTTTTGTCGTTTTGTTTTAGATTTTTCAACTTTAAACAATTCAGTATTAAGCAGTGTTGTATGAATTAACAGTCTTAAAACATACAAGTTATTTTCATTTATTTCAGAACAATCTTTCATTCCATTTCTTGAAATAATAACTGATTTATCATTAAAAGAAACCTTATGAAACGTTTTCATGTAATCTGGATACAGAAATCAAATTCCTTGTAAATCCAGGAATTAAACATACATTGTTCAAAAAATGAATATTTATTTTGTAGTCTAACTACTCCCTCTGCTTGTGCTGAAATGACATCCCCTGTTCCAACGCGCATAGTGAAGGACCCCTCCTCCAGCTTTTTGCCTAATCATTCCAATGTAAAGAATAACAAAATTAGTTAGTGGCCCCTGAATCTACTATTCAAGGTGAAGAATCATCTTCCACTAAACAAAATTTAATGATAATTAAATCTGATTTACTTTTCACTTTCTTCTTATTGGAGAGCTGTTCGAGGTACTGTAAACAGTTCCTCTTCCAATGACTAACCTCTTTGCAATGGAAAATATTTTTCCTTTTGCTTAGTCAGTCGTGGTGCTTTTTGGCTTAGCCTTTACTTTACCAGTAGACCTCCTCCTCTTCTTGAAACCAGAAGTGGATGGCTCAGCAACATTTGCTTCGCTAGTCTTACCTTTGGTAACTAGTCCTGCGTTGGTTACAAGCTCGGGAGGACATTCCTCCGTAAGTACAAATTTAAGGTCTTTGCAAACCATGATTGCGTTTATGTTGGTTCCACTTAATAAAGTTATCCCGGTTAATGTTTCGTTTGCGAGGAAAATAAAGCAGAAGATAACGCTGATATTTAAAGACATAAATCTAAATTAATATCATTCATTTCATACATTTATATCAAATGCTATAGTTCGGCATAAAATTAAACATGATGCATGAGCATATTTTAATAAACTAAAAAATCCCTGAAATTAGCTACTATGCCGCGATAATCCAACATACCACAAGTGTTGGGATTTATGCCCTAAAGCTTGTAATTGTAAATGGTTAAAAAAATAATAAGAATTATTCAGATTATCATTCAAGTTCATAAAATGTTTTATATTCAGTAATACATTCTTATTGTGCAAGAACATCCTAGATTGCAAGATGTAATCCCATAATGAGTATATGATGGTCATATACAGATAGGATTCATTTTGAGACGTGCAATCTAAAGAATCCGTAGAGAGCGAACAAAGGTAGGTACTTTATTTGCGATTGATCTACTGCTGCGGTCCATTCTGTAAAGTACGGTGGTCTTATCCTAGACCGCTCATGTAGTTGACATGAGAATGGAGGCACCTTATATGATGAGATCATATAGGACTGGGCCACGATTTATATGAATCTTTCACCAAGATCCGTTAGTAGATGAGATTCATATATAATCGATAAACGATGGCTATTTATAGGTGATCTTAATCCTGGGTGTCTTATCGACTCCTTCAGGTTAGATCGTGGCTTTTGATTTACCATGAATGAGGTTGATGAGAATCTCGACCAATACCTCCGTATCTTGGAGCTGCGGTTTGGCTTGTGGCTGGGAAGGTTTGTACACAATAGTGGAATCCACTGCTTCTTGATTGAAGTAGATGAGTAGTTCCCTTAATGGTTGATTCGGGGCTTGAACGTTTATGAGCGCTCTCCTTCTTCCGTGAGGAAGACAGGATTTAATTGTTCATTAGAGAATCAATGGTACTTAAAGGAAAAGATATTTCTAGAGGGGTATAACAGACTTTATGACCCAGCTCTAGTTATGAACTATTTGTGGAGGATCACACTATATGCAATTAGCTATATCAATGGACACTGAGACTTCAGATTCTATAAACACGTCTACAGTTTTGAGAGTGCAGCCTCGAGTTTTTAGTGGAATAACTCCGAGGTTAATAATCGTGAAATATTAATTAAAAAGTTTTAATTAATATTACTAAGTATTATTAGAGCTCAAAACTGTGAGTCCATTAGGTCCCCTTGCTAGGCCTTATGGTTGTTGGTAACGAGGATCACGGTACATTAATTGGATGGTCCAATTAATAGTTTTACGAAAGTAATGCGATTTAAATAAAAGAGAATAATTAAATAATGTGATTAATTAATTAATTAAATATTTAATAAAATAATAGAAATTAATAATTATGAATTATTAATTCTATTTATTAAATATGAGGTCATGTGATTAAATAATGACTAGGACAAAAGAATTAAAATAATTTGATTATTTTAATAGTTCAAAAAGTCACAGGTTCAAGTCTTTAGGGAGACTAAAAATAAATAGGATTTAGAATCCTATTTTGACTTGATCAAACTAAAACCCTAAATGACTACTATATAAGTGTTATATAGTTAGGAAAAAACCTGACCGAGCACACAAGTGAAAAAGAAAGATAGTTCGGCCACCACAGAGAGAAAAAGAAAAAAAAGTTTTTTCTGACTCTCCCCTCTTTTGCAGGATTCGGCCAGCGTTCTTTTCACGTGACCTCCATCTCTTGTCGTGACATGCTCACACACATGTTGTCAGACCACGGGTCATAGCTCGGAAGATCTGGTGGTAGATCGAGGGATCAGTAAAGGAAAAATCAAGAAAAATGTATGTAGTTCATGAAATCTTTTTCTGCGTATATACAGGAACTTGTTCCTGATTGAAAAAGGTTTTCAATCTAAGAAAAAATTTTGAAACCCAATTCCGCATGTTATACGATAATAAAATTTTTTTCTAAAACTCCCTTCAATTGATATCAGAGCCTTTGGTTCTAAGTTCATGTATATACGCAAAAGAAAAAGAAAAAACTACATCTTTCTTGTTTTTTTTTATTTCTCTTTTTTATTATTGATCTGTGATATATTATTGTGTAGGCACAAATCTAGAATGTATGATTTATTTTTATTGTTATATAATTTGATTATATAATTTTAAAAACGTAATTGGTCGTTAATTATATGGTGAATGGGTTATAGGATAAATTTTTATTTTTTGACCAATTGTTTATGGTAAAAAAAGTTTTTTTTTGTATATTGTTTTTTATTGTTATTCTTGTAATCGATCTGCCCTACGAAGAGTCGAAGAAGCGGATGATGCGAAGAAGAAACGGGGAAAAAAAAAATCGATTGCATAGCCCCATAGGCAGCGGCCACGTGCGCTCTCGCGCCAACGACCGCGCATGCTCGCGCGCGCCCCAGCGGCCGCGTGCGCCCATCAAGCGCAAGCGCCCAGCGAGAGCGCTCGGCCGTGCGCCCAGCGCGCGCGGCTGCTGTCACGTTTGCGCTGGGGCCGTTTTTTCGTGTTTTTTACGAACGATTTTTTGCTGATTTTTTTGGAAAAATATTGTTGAATATTTTCTGGAAAAAGTACAGAAAATTGGAGCGGAAAACCGTGGGCGAAACTACCCACGAACGCTCGCGAAAGCGCGGCTCGCTTGAGGGCTGCGCGCACCTTGCGTGCATGCCGCTACGCTTCTGGCAGCCGCACTTTCTCACGCGTTAGGGTTGTTTAGGGTTTCGTCTTGACCTAGGGTGCGTGTTAAGGTAACACGTCGACCTCTGGAAAAGATGTTGACTTTTGACAAAAATCAAGTTTGACTTGATTAGGAAAATGAAGACAAGAAGAATTCAACTCGAAGAAGAACTCTTGAAGACCAAAGAATGCCTTGGGAATACAATTGTAATTAGAGTTGTTTAAGTTATATAACCCATGTCACTCGGTCAATTACGTATGTTTTATTTATTTTCATGTGATAATTATATAGATGTTAAAGTATTGTTATATATATGAATGTCATCTAGATTAGGTGTGCCTACACATACATAATAATATGTCATGCATAATTGTCATATTATATTGTTTTATTTTAATGTGATTAAAATAGGAAACAATTTCATAAATGGCAATGAAATAATGGATTTAGTTTTTAGGTGTAAAAACTTGGTAATATCCATTAATTGACTAATCAACAAATTAAAGAGTTTAATTAAAATGATTAGTTAGATTCTTTGTATTAATTAAGATTAATTAGATTAATTCCTTAATTAAAAAGAATTAAATAATGAGATTAGTTTTTAGGAGTAAAAACTAGGTAATTCTCATTACATTAACTAATTTATTAATTAAAGAGTTTAATTAAATTGATTAGTTAGGTTTTTACATTAATTAAGATTAATAAGATTAATTACTTAATTAAAAAAAAAAACTAAATAGTGAGATTAGTTTTTAAAAGTAAAAAGTTGGTAATTCTCATTATATTAACTAACTCATTAAGTTTAATTAAATTGATTAGTTAGGTTCTTACATTAATTAAGATTAATAAGATTAATTACTTAATTAAAAAGAACCAAATAATGAGATTAGTTTTTAGGAATAAAAACTTGGTAAATCTCATTAATAACTAATCCATATATTAAAGTGTTTAATTAGATTAGTTAGGTCCATTTAATATTAGATTTAATTTGATTAAACATTAATAACATAATTGGACCAAATAATGTGATTTAGTTTTAATAGTTAAAACTTAGTAATTTCACATTTAATTTCTAGTTTATTTAAATAGTTTATGTAAATTAGAAATTGAAATAATAAATTATATTTTAAGAGTTAAAACTGAATAATTTATTATAACTAGTAAACTTAGATTTTATATTAACCGTAGAATCTAAGTAAAGACTGGAAACATAGAGTTTTAGAAACTCTTAGTTTAAAGAAAATCCTAAATTACAAATAGTGAGTGGGAGAGGGATATATGACATTATTTCCCACAGTCTCTATTATTAGTTCAACACCGTGAGGCTTGAGTGGCGCCTCGTGACGGCTTTGCTTTCATCCTCCCTACGGAGGGTATCCACAAGAGTCAATACCAAGGTTGACTTCCTAACGGATAGGTATTCGGAATGTATTTTGGGACTGACCTAGCCTACCTAGGCACTCTCAAGTTAAGTTCATGAATTCTGAAACGATGGGTCATACTCATGAAGGACTTAATTAAGTTGTTAATTTATTGTCCTGACTAAATCAAAGCGATGGTTGGATAATATAAGAATAAAGAGTTATTCTGGTGTATTATCCGATTGAGAATGTCTCGATCTAACATGCAGGGATTTGACCTAGCCTACCTAGGCACTTACTTGTGGGATGTTGGATTATCGTGGCATAGCAACTAATTTTAAGGATTTTTTAGTTCATTAAAATATGCTCATGCATCATGTTTAATTTTATGCCGAACTATAGCATTTGATATGAATGTATGAATGAATGATATTAATTTAGATTTATGTCTTAAATATCAGCGTTATCTTCTGCATTATTATTTCCTCGCAAACGAAACATTAACCGGGATAATTTTATTAAGTGGAACCAACATGAACGCAATCATGGTCAACATAGACCTTAAATCTGTGCTTATGGAGGAATGTCCTCCAGAGCCTGTAACCAACATATGACCAATTACCAAGGGTAAGACCGGTAAAGCAAATGTTGCTAAGCCATCTTCTTCTGGTTTCAAGAAGACAAAGATGTCTACTGGTAAAGTAAAGGCTAAGCTAAAAATAAAGAGCACCACGACTGACGAAGCAAAAGGAAAAATGTTTCCATTACAAAGAGGTTAGTCATTGGAAGAGGAACTGTCTACAATACCTCGAGCAGCTCTCCAATAAGAAGAAAATGAAAAGTAAATCAGATTTACTTATCATTAAATTTTGTTTAGTGGAAGATGATTCTTCACCTTGAATAGTAGATTCAGGGGCACTAACTAATTTTGTTCTTCTTTACATTGGAATGATTATTGGCAAAAGCTGGAGGAGGGGTCCTTCACTATGCACGTTGGAACAGGGGATGTCGTTCCAGCACGAGCAGTGGGAGTAGTTAGACTACAAATAATTATTTATTTTCTTTTATTGAACAATGTATGTTTCATTCCTGGATTTACAAGAAATTTGATTTCTGTATCCAGATTACATGAAAAAGTTTCATAAAATTTTTTAAATGATAAATCAGTTATCATTTTAAGAAATGGAATGAATTATTGTTCTGAAATAAATGAAAATGACTTGTATGTTTTAAGACTGTTAATGCATACAACACTGCTTAATACCGAATTGTTTAAAGTTGAAAAACCTAAAACAAAGCGACAAAGGATTTCTCCAGTTGATGACAAGTATCTGCGGTATCAAAGACTTGGACATATAAATCATGATAGGATAAACAGACTAGTAAAAATCGGATCTCTATCGGTACCTTACCTGTCTGTAAATCTTGGCTGGAAGGTAAAATGACCAAGAGACCTTTTATAAGAAAAGGGATTAGAGCCACGCAACCACTTGTGCTTATACATTCAGACGTCTGCGGACCAATGAATGTTAGAGCTAGAGGTGGTTATGAGTATTATGTCACATTTATTGATGACTACTCTAGATACGCGTATGTTTACCTAATGCAACGTAAGTCGGAAAATTTTGAAAGGTTCAAAGAATTCCGAGCTGAAGTTGAAAATCAATTAGGCAAAACAATCAAATCACTACGATCGGATCGTGAGGGTGAGTATCTCGACCAAGAGTTTGAAGACTACATGGTTGAGCATGGGATAATATCCCAACTCACAGCTCCAGCAACACCACAGCAGAATGGTGTTGCGGAGAGGAGAAATAGGACCTTGATGGAAACGGTGAGATCTATGATTAGTTTGTCATCATTACCATATTCTTTTTGGGGATATGCACTACAAACAGTGACTTACATACTGAATGTAGTTCCATCCAAATCTGTTCCTAAGACTTCCCTAGAGTTGTGTAATGGTCGTAAAACTAGTTTACGACATTTTCGCATATGGGGATTTCCAGTACATGTACTGAAGAATAGTAGTGGAAAGCTGGAATCTCATTCACAAGTATGTTTGTTTGTAGGATACCCAAAGGAAACACGAGGTGGATTCTTTTATAATCCACAAGAAAACAAAGTGTTTGTATTGACAAACGCAACGTTTCTTGAGGAGGATCCTATGAGTAATCATAAACCTCGTAGTAAGATTGTGTTAAAGGAGTTAGAACCTGGTATGACCAGTGCTCAGTCATCAAGAGTTGTAGACGATGTTATAAATCCACAAATATATGATAGTCAGATAATTCCTAGTCAGGATACACTACCACCGAGGCGTAGTGAAAGGGTTGTTTGACAACCTGATCGCTACTTAGGCATTGGAGAGGCACAGGGTGTCATTTCTAATGATAGTGTGGATGATCCATTGACATTTAGACATGCAATGAAAGATTCTAACACAGAGGAATGGCTTAAAGCCATGAATCTCGAGATGAAGTCTATGTACTCCAACTTAGTTTAGGAACTTGTAGACTTATCAGATGGGATAAAACCTATAGGATGTAAGTGGATCTACAAGCGTAAGAGAAGAGTAGATAGGAAGGTAGAGACTTTCAAGGCAAGACTAGTGGCTAAGGGTTACACCCAGAAGGAAGGCATTGATTATGATGAAACCTTCTCGCCAGTAGCTATGTGTAAGTCTATTAGGATACTCTTATCCATAGCTGCCTATTTCGATTACGAAATCTGGCAAATGGACGTCAAGACTGCATTCTTGAATGGCAATCTAGACGAGAGCATCTATATGATGCAACCAGAGGGATTTGTATTCCAAGATCAAGAGCAAAAGGTTTGCAAACTGCAAAGGTCTATTTATGGACTTAAGCAGGCGTCTAGATCTTGGAACATTAGGTTTGATACTGCGATCAAGACCTATGGTTTTGAGCAGAACGTTGATGAGCCTTGTGTGTACAAGCGCATCATTGACAAGAAAGTAGTTTTCTTGGTCCTTTACGTAGATGACATCTTACTCATTGGGAATGACGTAGGAACATTGTCAGAGGTAAAAGGTTGGCTTGCTAACCAATTCCAAATGAAAGATTTGGGAGAGGCAAGTTATGTTCTTGGGATCCAATTGATAAGGGATCGTAATAACAAACTGTTAGCGTTGTCTCAAGCATCGTATATCGACAAGATAATTGTGCGATTCTCCATGCAGAACTCCAAAAAAGGTAGTTTACCTTCAAGACATGGAGTTTATTTGTCTAAGGAACAATGTCCTAAGACACCTCAAAAAATTGAGGATATGAGACGAATTCCCTATGCGTCTGCAGTAGGCAGTCTTATGTATGCTATGCTATGCACAAGACCCGACATTTGCTTCGTAGTGAGAGTAGCCAGTAGATATCAGTCCAACCCAGGATTGGATCATTGGGTTGCTGTTAAGTATATTCTCAAGTATCTTCGGAGAACGAGAAGCTATATGCTTGTATATTCCCATCAGAATTTGATTCTATTGGGATATACAGATTCTGATTTTCAGTCAAACAAGGATTAAAGGAAATCCACGTCTGGGTCAGTATTCACCCTTGGTGGTGGAGCCATAATTTGGAGGAGTATCAAGCAATCTTGCATTGCTGATTCCACCATGGAAGCCGAGTATGTAGCAGCTTGTGAAGCAGTTAAGGAGGCTGTTTGGCTCCGAAAGTTCTTAAGTGATCTGGAAGTTGTTCCGGATATGGATAAACCCATGACACTTTATTGTGGTAATAGCGGAGCTATGGCCAATTCCAAAGAACCAAGAAGCCACAAAAGAGAGAAGTATATAGAGAGGAAATATCATCTCATCAGAAAGAAAGTGCAGCGAGGAGATGTGGTCGTGACAAAGATTGCATCGCAAGATAACCTGGCTGATCCATTTACAAAGACCTTGACGGCTAAAGTGTTGAAGGTCACCTAGAGGGTCTAGGATTACGAGACATGTCCCATCTGCTTTAGTGCAAATGGGAGATTGTTGGGATTTATGCCCTAAAGCTTGTAATTGTAAATGGTTAAAGAAAATAATAAGAATTATTCAGATTATCATTCAAGTTCATAAAATGTTTTATATTTAGTAATACATTCGTATTGTGCAAGAACATCCTAGATTGCAAGATGTAATCTCACAATGAGTATATGATGGTCATATACATAGAGGATTCATTTTGAGACGTGCAATCTAAAGAGTCCGTAGAGAGCGAACAAAGCTGGGTACTTTGTTTGTGATTAATCTACTGTTGCGGTCCATTCTGTAAAGTACTGTGGTCTTATCCTAGACCGCTCATGTAGTTGACATGAGAATAGAGGCACCTTATATGATGAGATCATATAGGACTGGGCCACGATTTATATGAATCTCTCACCAAGATCCGTTAGTAGATGAGATTCATATATAATCGATAAACGATGGCTATTTATAGGTGATCTTAATCCCGAGTGTCTTATCGACTCCTTCAAGTTGGATCGTGGCTTTTGATTTACCATGAGTGAGTTGCGGTTTGGCTTGTGGTTGGGAAGGTTTGAGCACAATAGTGGAATCCACTCCTTCTTGATTGAAGTAGATAAGTAGTTCCCTTAAAGGTTGAATCGGGGCTTGAACGATTATGAGTGCTCTCCTTCTTCCGTGAAGAAGACAGGATTTAATTGTTCATTATAGAATCAATGGTACTTAAAGGAAAAGATATTTCTAGAGGAGTATAATGGACTTTATGACCCAGCTCTATTTATGAACTATTTGTGGAGGATCACACTATATGCAATTAGCTATATCAATGGACACTGAGACTTCAGATTGTATAAACACATCTACAGTTCTGAGAGTGCAGCCTCGGGTTTTTAGTGGAATAACTCCGAGGTTAATAATCGTGAAATATTAATTAAAGAGTTTTAATTAATATTATTAAGTATTATTGGAGCTCAAAACTATGGGTCCATTAGGTTCCCTTGCTAGCCCTTATGGTTGTTGGTAACGAGGATGACGGTAGATTAATTGGATGGTCCAATTAATAGTTTTACGAAAGTAATGCGATTTAAATAAAAGAGAATAATTAAATAATGTGATTATTTAATTAATTAAATATTTAATAAAATAATAGAAATTAATAATTATGAATTATTAATTCTATTTATTAAATATGAGGTCATGTGATTAAATAATGACTAGGACAAAAGAATTAAAATAATTTGATTATTTTAATAGTTCAAAAGGTCACAGGTTCAAGTCTTTAGGGAGACTAAAAATAAATAGGATTTAGAATCCTATTTTGACTTGGTCAAACTAAAACCCTAAATGACTACTATATAAGTGTTGTATAGTTAGAAAAAAAAAAAAAAACCTAACCTAGCATACAAGTGAAAAAGAAAGATAATTCGGCCACCAAAGAGAGAAGAAAAGAGAAAAATTTTTTTTTTTCTAACTCTCCTCTTTTTTGCAGGATTCGGCCGGCGTTCTTTTCACGTGACCTCCATCTCTTGCCGTGACGTGCCCACACACACGTTGTCAGACCGCGGGTCATAGCTCAAAAGATCTGGTGGTAGATCTAGAAATCAGAAAAAAGAAAATCAAGAAAAAGGTATGTAGTTTCTAAAGTCTTTTTCTACGTATATAGAAGAACTCGTTCCTAATTGAAAAAGGTTTTCAATATAAGAAAAAATTTTGAAACCCAATTTCGCATGTCATACGATAATCAAAATATTTTCTAAAACTCCCTTCACCAAGAAGGGGTGTTACCTGTCAGATATATTGGGGTTCCTCTGATTTCTACTAAGCTTATGACAGTAGATTGTAGGGTTCTTGTTGATAGAATTGTGGCGAGGGTTAAGAGTTGGACCAGTAGGGTTCTTTCTTTTGCAGGGAGGCTTCAACACATTCAATCTGTCTTGTTCTCTATCTAGGTGTATTGGTCCTCCATTTTTATCTTGCCTAAGTCGGTGGTAATAAAGGTTGAAGCTGCTTTACATAGTTTTCTCTGGAGGGGTTTAGATTTAGGTCAAGATGGGGCTAAGGTTGCTCAGTCCTTGGCGTGTTTACCAAAGGAAGAGGATAGGTTGGGTATTAAGAGTGTTGAGGTTTGGAATAAAGTTATCATAATTAAGCATTTGTGGGCAATTTGTAGTAATTTGAGATCTTCTATTTGGGTGTCGTGGGTTAGGTCTACTCTGCTTAGGGGAAGGAATGTGTGGGAGGTGAAGTGCCCTGGAGATTGCTCGTGGAGTTGGAGGAAAATTCTGGGCCTTCGGAGTCATGTGTGAAGGTTGATTCAGTTTCGAGTGGGTAATGGGGAAGATGTGTCCTTTTGGTTTGATTATTGGCATCTTTTAGGTCCTTTTGTGGAGGTGTTTGGGCGGCGGATTATTTATGATTCTAGTCTTGGTCCTCATGCTAGGGTGGCAGCTGTTATTCAGGGAAGGGATTGGGTTTGGCCTCGTTCCCTAACTGGGAATTGGATGGACATTATTAGTTGTATCCCTGATTCCTTGAGGCTTAATAACTCTCAAGCTGATACTTTGTGTTGGGTTGAGGACTGTCGTGGGGCTTTCTCTATTCGTAATGCTTGGGAGTCTCTTCGGTCTCGGCAGCCAGCAGTGGATTGGTTTAGGTCCGTTTGGCATTCTAAAGCAATTCCTAGACATGCTTTCATCTTCTGACTAGCCATTAGGGGTGCTCTTTCTACTCAAGATAAGCTTCTTATTTATGTTTTGATTTCGGCTATTCTCTGTGTGTTTTATGCAGGGAGTTGTGACGATGTCCCTCATCTCTTTTTTTATTGTTCTTATTCTTTTGAGGTTTGGTTTTCTCTTTTACGGAAGTACATATTACCTCTGCGTGGTTGGAGCTGGGAGGCTACTATTCTTTGGTCTTGCCATTTTCGCAGTCGGCAGCTTCATGGGTGGGTGGTGTGTATTATGCTTGCGGCTGCTGTCTATGCTATTTGGCGTGAGCATAATGCTAGGATGTATGGCGAGTTACCTAAACCTGTTACCGTGGTTGTTCGTTCCATTGTTAGAGATGTTTATTTGTTTTGATTCCTTATCTGGTGTGGTGCCTTCTCCTACTAATAGGTGGCTTCACCAGTCTTGGGGTTTATTTGTTTCTATTTGTTTGTAATTCGCTTGTTTTGCCTTTTAGGGGGCTTTTCCCTTATGCTTAGCTTTTTTATTGCTTTGTTGTGTTTTGAGTTTCGATTGGTAGGGGGCCTTGTCTGAACTTGTGTTCTTCTCGCTGGGGTATGCCCCTTTACTTTTGTTTTGTCTCTTTGGTTAATATACTTACATTATCCAAAAAAAAAAGCAAACCAAACTTGTTTGGAACCGAGCTCTAATACCAATTCTGGTGCCGGACAGCCCTACACAATATTTAAGGACGTGAAACACATTCACAAGTAGTTTAAGCACTAGGGAATTGCACGAACCAGCCTCACTCACACAAGAACAAATGACGATAAATCAACTAATTTCCCAAGGGATACATAAATCACCACCCTTAGTAAACTAGCAAACGGCTCACCACCAAGATCAATCTAAAGGGATACAGAAACACCACTCTCTCAACCAGCCAAGGATACAGAACCAATGATAAAACTCATCACTCAAAGGAATCCACCCAAGAAATACAGAGTTAGGAGAAATAAAACTCAAAGAGTTCTAATTTTTATTAAAATTGATCAATTGTTGTTAATCTGATTTACAAGAGACTTTAAATAGAAAAACATGACTTGGAACAGCCCTCCAAGCATGGAAAATATAAAATATAAAAGCTTTCATCTGATGATAAGAAGAAATAAAAGCAAAAGTTGACTAGAAACTTGAAAATAAAGAAAAACTCTTCATTTCCCAAAAAGCGCCACCAGCAGACCACAAGAACGAATTCGGTCATAACTTTCTCTTAGATGCTCCAAATGACTTGCTTCAAAATACGAAAATGAAGTTAAGGCTTTTATGTTTCCAACACATAAAGGAATGAATAAATATTCCATATGAGTCAAAAGTTATGGCCCTCGTAAACTCACTGCGCAGCCCTTGCAAACTCACTGCGCGAACTGATTTTTGTTACCACGAACAGATTTTGTTGCTTGATAAACCATAGTGAGAATTCAAACTTATTTTGTGTTTTGGGCCGAGGTTGAGCTATGGAACACTCTCGTGTTAATGACAGAATTGCTTGTCACAAAGCACGAAGCAATGACTACAACATTCGAAATCATGGAGTCATTGCAAGCTATGTTCGCTCGTATGAAGGAAGGTACATCTGTTCGGGAACATGTCCTGACCATGATGTCCAACTTCAATACGACAGAAATCAATGGCGGCGCCATTGATGGACCTAGCCAAGTGAGCATCATACTGACAACTTTTCTGAAGAATTTCGATCAGTTTAAGAGCAACTACGGGATGAACAAGTTGCAGTTCAGTTTCACTCAGTTGCTTGACTAAGAACAGTAAGGTGAAGACCAGTGAGGCAAATGTTGCCGAACCATCTTCCTCCTCTAGAAATAAGAAGAGAAAGAGATCTGCTAGGAAGGCTAAAGGTAAGCCCAAGCTCAAGAAAGCCCAAGGCAAAAAGAATGGCACCTCCACCGAAAAAGGCAAGGGAAAATGTTTCCATTGTAATAAGGTTGGGCACTGGAAAAGGAATTGTCCTCAGTACCTAGAGGAGGAAGACAAGAAGAAGAAGCAGAAAGGTAAATATGATTTACTAGTTCTTGAATCTTATTTAGTGGAAGATGATTCTTCACCCTGGATAGTTGATTCGGGGGCCACTAACCATGTTTGTTCTTCTTCGCAGTAGACTGATTCTTGAACACAGCTAGAGGAGGGAGCTTTCTCGATCCGTATGGGGTCGGGGGATGTCGTGTCTGCTAGAGCATTGGGTTCAATAAAATTGAATTTTTGTAATAATGCTAGATTTTTAATTTTGAACAATGTTTATTATATTCCTGGATTTACGCGGAATTTAATTTCCGTTTCTAAATTGTTAGAACAATTATATTATGTTTCTTTTGATAATAAATTTGTTATTATTTCAAAGAATGGTCTGAATATTTGTTCAGGAATTAATGAAAACAATTTGTATGTGTTAAGGCTGTTAATACATACAACACTGCTCAACACCAAATTGTTTAAGGTTGAAAAACCTAAAACCAAACGACATAAGATTTCTCCAGATGATGACACGTATCTCTAGCATCTAAGGCTTGGTCATATTAACCTTGACCGGATAGACAGACTAGTAAAAAGCGGACCTTTAAGCGAGTTAAAGGTTGGCACATACCTCTATGAACCCTGTTTAGAATGTAAAATGACTAAGAGACATTTTACTAGAAAATGCCTTAGTGCTAAAAAGCTACTGGAGCTTATACATACTGATGTCTGCGAACCGATAAATGTTAAAGCTAGGGGTGGTTATGAGTATTATATCACCTTTATAGATGACTACTTTAGATACAAATATATCTATTTGTTGCAACGTAAGTCAGAAACTTTTGAAAGTTCAAAGAATTCCGAGCTGAAGTTAGGTAAGACTATTAAGTCTCTATGGAAAACCGTCAGTAAAAACTAGCAAATCAGTGAGAGAAAATGCTCTGACTTCTCTCTAGAATTTCTTTGAGTGTTCTTCTCTTCTCTCTTTTCTATTCTCTCTTCGTGATTATTATTGATTTCTTTGATGATTACGAGCTCAATTTTCATTTTCTTTAGTTTTAGGTTTGCTGGTTCGTTTTCTTTAATTTATTAGAAGTTGTTTAGTTTGTTTTTACTACTATGGGTGATTTTCATGTGGCCAATTTTGGTGGTTTTAAGGCAAATTCGAGCTGCAACTTGTCTTCAACCAATGAAATGAAGGGATGTAGGGTTTTGGTAGATCAAACCCAAAATCCTACTGCTAGTGGTGTGAAGAAGGATGGAGACCATGTTTCTTCTTTGATCTCAAATGGAATGAAGGGCTATCATATAGCTGATGGTGGTGTGAAGAAGGGTGGAGACCATGTTTCTTCTTTGAGTTCCAATGGAGTGAATGGTTATCATGAAGGGCTAGTCATGGGCTGTCATGATATATCATCTATAGATGGTGGTGTCAAGAAGGATGGAGACCATGTTTCTTCTTCTTCTTTGATGATCAATGGGATAAAGAGCTGTCATGAAGGGGTAATGAAGGGCTGCCATGATATGCCCTCTATTGTTGATGGTGGTATGAAGGATGGCAACCATGTTTCTTCTTTGAAATTCAATGGTATGAAGGGCTGTCATGATAAAGCTTCAGCTGGAGTTGTTAAAACTGAATTTGGTAATGGTGGTGCAATGAAAAATGTCTCTTTTGGTGTAAGTAGTAGGTCTCTTGAAATGGATGATAATTGTGATGGAGTAGGAGCTGTCTCCAAAGGAAGAATTGGTTGTCTTTCAACTATTTTTGGATTGGACAAGAAAAAAGGTGTGGTTGACATTAGTGACAAGGGTGAAGACTTGTTGAATGAGGTGTTGCATAGAGATAATAATGGACACAATTTTCAAATGGTGGTTGGAGACATATGCAATGGGCAAATAATTCAAAGGATGGATGATTCTCATGGGCGGATTTTTCAACATAAGGATGCTAATATTGACATTAATGGCCAAAATTGTCAAAGGAAGGTGGTTGTTGATGACCTTCCTCCACTAAATAAAAGTATTCAGCAATGAATGGGGGTAATAGAGTCAAAATGTGGTGCTTTGGGTTCAATTTCGGGTATTGGTAATGTTGGGCAAGAAATTGGAGCTAATGGGGCTGATTCTACAAAATTAGATGGGCCAAGGATTAATGTTATTGAATCACCTTCGAATTATGGTGGAGTTAGGCTTACAAGAGATGATAATAGAAAGGAAAAGCTTGGTAACTTGCATTTTGGGTCTGATGTGGGTGTAATTGGGCCGAAATCGAGTGCTTTGGACTCAATTTCGGGTCTTGGTAGCTTTGGACAAGGAGGGGCTGATCTTGGACCATTTTCAACACCTTCTTCCATGCATGATCAAGGGCTAAAACCATCTTATACTAAGGCTGTCCAGAATTCTTCTCCTATTACTTGTGAGGTACGATCTTCTACCTTTGAATCCTTACAATATTTTAAACCTACTGAAGAAAATGGAAGAATTAAAGTTAGCCCTCCGGTTGAGGTAGCTATTGAGGGAAGTGAAGAATGGAGAACTTCCTTGATAGGGTACTTTGTGGATAAGCGAATTCCATTCCCCGTAGTGAATTCAATAGTTCATAAAATTTGGGGTAGGTTTGGCCTTAAAGAAGTCTTATCTTCGGAACAAGAGTTCTTTATTTTCAAGTTTGATAGTCTTGACCATGCTTGTGAAGTTCTTGAAAAAGGTCCATGGCATATAGTGAATAAATTGCTTGTTCTTAAAAGGTGGCAGCCTAGTTTATTCTTGTCTAAAGATGAGTTACGCAATATTCCTGTATGGGTTAAACTTTATAATCTACCTTTTGAATATTGGACTTCTAAGGGCCTAAGTTTTGTAGTTAGTGCTTTGGGCATTCCATTACATGCCGATCACATTACATTAGCTAGGAAACGTCTTAGCTTTGCTCATGTGTGTGTTGAGGTTGATGCTTCGAAGGATGTCATTAATGAGTTTGATATTCAATGTGCTAATGGGGAGTGGAAAACTATTTATGCTGTTTATGAGTGGCTTCCTTCTAGGTGTAATATTTGTAAGGTGTTTGGGCATGTGTCGGGTATATGTAAACCAAGTTTTCAAGATTTGGGTGACAATGTGAATCTGGTTACAGGAAATAGAGGGGTTGATGTTCATGATATGAACAAGAGGCAAGAAGACTCGTTGGGGCCTAAACGACCGGTTTGGGTTGAGGTTAAAAAAAAGAACAAGGGTGGAGAATTATCTACTATGGGGAACAGTGCTAGTGTTCCGCTTGTGGAAAATATTGATAATCATCTTAATTTAGTGCCAATGGAGGGCAATGACCATACTCTGAATTTGGAAGTAACGGAAGAGGGTACTCCTTTAGCAATTCTGGACACTGTTTGTGATGCAGGGGCTGTTCTTTGTAAGGATGGGGCTAATGGTTATGTTGATGACAGGGATGCTCTTTGTGATGATTGAAATGCTCTTTGTGATAAGGATGAGGCTGGTCATGGTGAGGATGGTAGTGATTCTAGTCCTCCTCGTAATGCTTTGGCTTCAAAAGTTAAGGATTCTCTGGAAAAGAAAAAGAAGAAGAAAGGTTCTAGTAGTAAGGGTAAGAAGAATAAGAAGCACTCCTCCCCTAGGGGGGGTAAGTGGAGATAGATTTATGGGGGTTTCTTCTTATCTTTGTATATTTATTATGATTTTTAGGTGCTGGAATATTAGGGGTCTTAATGACCCTTTGAAGCAAAGAGAGGTTCGCAATTTGATTAAAGATGAGATATTGTCTTTGTGTGGTTTAGTGGAAACGAAAGTTCTGGAGAAAAATAAAGATGTTATTCTTAAGACCATTGACCGGTCTTGGAAGGTGGAGTGCAATTATAATTTTTCCTCTTTGGGGAGGATTTGGGTTTGTTGGAATCCGTTCGATGTTACTGTTTTGGTTGTCGGATCTTCTGAACAAGTTATCCATTGTAGAGTTTCTTCTGTTGATTCTACTTGGGAGTGTATGATATCGATAGTGTACGGTGATAATTGTAATATTCGTAGGGAGGCGTTGTGGGCTGATTTAGTGGCGCGCGGAGTGGAATGAGAGAATAGTGCTTGGATTGTGATGGGTGACTTTAATGCTATTAAGTCTTCGGTTGAGAGTGTTGGAGGATCCAATTCTTGGCCACATTGGAAAGACGACTTTTCTAATTGTTTAGCTGAGTCTGGGTTGGATGATCTGCGATTTAATGGGTGCTTCTATACATGGTCTAATCATCGTACGATTGATCCTATTCTTCGAAAGTTAGATCGAGCTTTGGTCAATTTGAAGTGGGATATTTCATTTCGAGGTTCTGAGGCGCATTTTCTTCCTTCCAGTGTTTCTGATCACTCTCCTATGATTGTTAAGATTGTGGATCTCCCTCGGCGACGGGTGCCTTTTAAGTTTTTTGATTTCTGGGCGGATCATCCAGAATTTTTATCCTTGGTGGATCGAGTTTGGGCGGACAGGGTGGATGGGTCTCCTATGTTTCAGCTATGTAAGAAGCTAAAAAGATTGAAAGTGGAGCTTAAGAAACTTAATAGGGAGTGTTATTCTGACTTGTCTTCTAGGGTGCAGTAAGCTAAGCATGATTTAGAGTCTGTGCAATGGGATATTCAGAGGCAGCCTACGAACATTTCTTTACATGGGGAGGAGTCTCGGTTGGTGAAGCTTTATGGTGATTTGAGTAGAGATGAAGAGAGTTTTTTGAGACAAAAGTGCCGGGTTCAGTGGATTAATTTGGGAGATAGGAATTCTAAGTTCTTTTTTCGATCGATGAGACAAAGATGTAGTAGGAGTAAGGTATTATCTCTTACCGATGAGCATGGTAATCCTGTGGAGGAGCCTAGTGAAGTTAAATCAATGGTGGTGAACTTCTTTGAGACACTTCTGAGACAGCCTGCTGGATGCCCTAGGATTGACCTTGATTTAGTGAGGCGGGCTCTCCCGAAGCGTATTTCTGGTGATCAGTGTGCTACCTTGGGTAGAGAGGTTAGTGATGTTGAAATTAGGGCAGTTTTCTTCTCTTTAAAAGATAATAAAGCTCCTGGTCCGGATGGGTATAATGCTACTCTCTTCAAGAAAGCTTGGTCTGTTGTTGGTGATGATTTTCTTTGTGCTATTCATTCATTTTTTAGCTCCGGGAGATTGCTCAAGCAAGTGAATGCTACTGTGGTTGCTCTTATTCCTAAGGTTCCTAATCCTTCTAAGGTTGGGGATTTTAGGCCTATTTCGTGTTGTAACACTATCTACAAATGCATTGCCAAAATTATTGCGAATCGTGTTCAGATGGTGCTGCCTGATGTTGTTGGTCCTTTTCAGTCGGCCTTCGTTGTTGGTAGGAGGATTAGTGATAATATATTACTGTCGCAGGAATTATTAAGGAACTATCATCGTGATGGGGGTCATCCTAGGTGTGCGCTGAAGGTAGATTTAATGAAAGCTTATGATTCTGTGCGGTGGGATTTCTTAGTGGCTATTTTACAGATTTTAGGCTTCCCAGAGCAGATGATAGCTTGGATTTCTGAGTGCATTTCCACTCCCCGTTTCTCGATTTCTATCAATGGCGAGTTGAATGGTTTCTTTGCTAGTGGCCGAGGTTTGAGGCAGGGGGATCCTATGTCCCCTTATTTATTTGTGCTGGCTATGGAGGTCTTTTCGGGGTTGATGCATATTATGGAGCAGGAGGGTCAGTTTGCATACCATTGGCGGTGTGGGAAGATTGGTATTTCGCATTTATGCTTTGCGGATGATCTTATGGTTTTCTGTAGGGCAGAGAGGGAGTCAGTTGCTGCAGTTAATGTTGTCCTTGGTCAGTTCCAAGCTCTTTCTGGGTTGATTCCTAATCCTAGCAAGAGCAATCTTTTTGTGGCTGGTGTGCCTTCTGAGACTAAGAAAGAGTTACTTGGGATTCTTGGTTTTCAGGAAGGGGTATTACCTGTCAGATATCTTGGGGTTCCTCTGATTTCTACTAAGCTTACGGCAGTGGATTGTAGGGTTCTTGTCGACAGGATTGTAGCGAGAGTTAAGAGTTGGACTAGTAGGGTTCTTTCTTTTGCAGGGAGGCTTCAGCTCATTTAATCTGTATTATTCTCTATTCAGGTGTATTGGTCCTCCATTTTTATCTTGCCTAAGTCAGTGGTGATTAAGGTTGAAACTACTTTGCGTAGTTTTCTTTGGAAGGGTTCAGATTTAGGTAAAGGTGGGGCAAAGGTTGCATGGTCTTCGGTGTGTTTACCAAAGGAAGAGGGTGGTCTCGGTATTAAGAGCGTTGAGTGTTGGAATAAAGCTGCCATAAGTAAGCATTTGTGGGCTGTCTGTAGCAATTTAAGGTCTTCTGTCTGGGTCTCGTGGGTTAGATCTACTCTGCTTAAGGGAAAGAATGTGTGGGAGGTTAGGTGCCCTGGGGATTGCTCGTGGAGTTGGAGGAAAATTCTAGGCCTTCGGTGTCTTGTGCGGCGGTTGATGCAGTTTTGGGTGGGTAATGGGGAGGATATTTCTCTTTGGTTTGATTATTGGTATCCGTTGGGTCCTTTGGTGGAGGTGTTTGGGCGACGGATTATTTATGATTTTGGTTTTGGTCTTCATGCTAGGGTGGCGGATGTTGTTCAGGGGAGGGATTGGGCTTGGCCTCGTTGCCTGACCGAGAATTGGATGGACATTATCAGTGGTGTCCCTGCTTCCTTCAGGCCTAATAACTCTCAAGCTGATACTTTGTGTTGGGTTGAGGACTCTCGGGGGGCTTTCTCTATTCGTAATGCTTGGGAGGCTCTTCGGTCCCGGCAGCCAGCGGTGGATTGGTTTAGGTCCGTTTGGCATTCTAAATCAATTCCTATACATGCTTTCATCTTCTGGTTGGCCATTAGGGGTGCTCTTTCTACTCAGGATAAGCTTCTTGTTTATGGCTTGATTCCGGCTATTCGTTGTGTGTTTTGTGGAGGGAGTTGTGAGGATGTCCCTCATCTCTTTTTTGATTGTTCTTATTCTTACGAGGTTTGGTTTGCTCTTTTAAGGAAGTGCAGATTACCTCTGCGTGCTCGGAGCTGGGAAGATACTATTCTTTGGTCTTGCCATTTCCGCAGTCGGCAACTTCGTGGGTGGGTGGTGCGTATTATGCTTGCGGCTGCTGTCTATGCTATTTGGCGTGAGCGGAATGCTAGGATGCATGGCGAGTTACCTAAACCTGTTACCATGGTTGTTCGTTCCATTGTCAGAGATGTTTGTATGCGGCTTAATTCCTTATCTGGTGTGATGCCTTCTCCTACTAATAGGTAGCTCCATCAGTCTTGGGGTTTATCTGATTCTATTTTTTTGTAATTCCCTTGTTTTGCCTTTTATGGGGTTTGGTGGGTTCTTTTGGCTGTACCCTATGACAGGGTTTGTGCTTAGCTTTTATTGCTTTGTTGTTTTTTAAGTTTCGGTTGGTAGGGGGCCTGTCCCTTGTCTGACCTTGTGATCTTCTCGCTGGGGTATGCCCCTTTGCTTTTGTTTTGTCTCTTTGGTTAATATACTTACATTATCCAAAAAAAAAGTCTCTATGATAGAATCGTGGGGGTGAGTACCTTGACCAAGAGTTTAAAGACTTTATGGTCGAGCATGGGATAGTATCCCAACTCACAGCTCCGGGTACACCTCAGCAAAATGGCGTAGCAGAGAGGAGAAATAGAACCCTAATGGAAATAGTGAGATCTATGATTAATTTCTCATCATTACCAAATTCCTTATGGGGATATGCGTTACAAACAGCGGCATACATTTTGAATGTAGTGTCATCGAAATATGTTCCTAAGACTCTCCTAGAGTTGTGGAATGGTCGTAAAGTTAGTTTGCGATATTTTCGCATATGGGGGTGTCTAGCACACGTGATGAAGAACAAAAGTGGAAAGCTAGACTCCAAATATGCAGTCTGCCTGTTTGTAGGATACTCCAAAGAGACCAAAGGTGGATACTTCTATAGTCCTGAAGATAATAAAGTGTTTGTATCGACAAATGCAACGTTTCTTGAGGACAACTATATTAGTCACCATAAGCATCGAAAAATCATTCAAAAATTTAGATCCGAAAATATCATTGTATCGAGTGTGCTTCCTCCTGTTGATCCACAAACATCTGAGAGTCAGATGATTCCTAATCGAGATACACTACCACCTCGATATAGTGGAAGGGTTGTGATATAACCTGAACGCTATTTAGGTATAGGTGAGGGACAAGGTGTTGTCTCTACTGATAGTGTGGATGACCCATTGTCATTTAAGAATGCAATGAAAGATCCTGATAAAGAGGAGTGGCTCAAAGCCATGTTTCTCGAGATGGAGTCTATGTACTCTAACTCAGTTTGGGATCTTGTAGACTTACCGGATGGGGTAAAAACCATTGGGTGTAAGTGGATCTACAGGAGAAAGAGAGGAGTAGACGGGAAGGTAGAGACCTTCAAGGCAAGGCTAGTGGTTAAGGGTTATACCCAAAAAGAGGAGGTCAATTATGAAGAGACCTTCTCGCTAGTTGCCATGTTTAAGTCTATTCGGATTCTCTTATCCATTGCAGTCTATTTCAATTATGAAATTTGACAAATAGACGTCAAGACTGCATTATTAAATGGCAATCTTGATGAAAACATCTATATGATACAACCAGAGGGATTCGTGTCCTCAGATCAAGAGCAAAAAGTTTGCAAGCTGCAAAGGTCCATTTATGCACTTAAGCAAGCATCTAGATCTTGGAACATAAGGTTTGATGATGTGATCAAAACATAGCTTCAAGCAAAACATTGATGAGCCTTGTGTATACAAGCGCATCATTGACAAAAAGATAGTTTTCTTAGTCCTATACGTATACGAAATCCTACTCATTGGGAATAATGTGAGAGTGTTGTCTGACGTCAAGGGCTAGTTAGCTAGCCAATTTCAAATGAAAGATTTGGGAGAGGTGAGTTATGTTCTAGAGATCGTAAGAACAAACTCATAGCACTGTCTCAGGCATCATATATCGATAAGATTCTTTTTCGATTTTCGATGTAGAACTCCAAGAAAGGTAATTTACCTTCTAGGCATAGAGTTCACTTGTCTAAGGAGCAATGTCCTAAGACACCTCAAGATATTGAGGATATGAGACGTGTGCCCTATGCATCTGCAGTAGGAAGTCTCATGTATGTTCTGTTATGCACAAGACCGGACATCTGCTATGCAATGGGAGTAGTCAGCAGATACCAGTCCAACCAGGGATTAGATCATTGGGTTGCAGTCAAGACCATTTTCAAGTATCTTCGGAGAACGAGAAACTATATGCTCGTGTATTCCGGACAGGATTTGATCCCGTTAGGATACACGAATTTTAATTTTCAGCCAGACATGGATTCTAGGAAAACCACGTCTGGATCAATTTTCACCTTGGGTGGTGGAGCCATTGTGTGGAGAAGTATTAAGCAATCTTGCATTGTTGACACCACTATGGAAGCTGAATATGTAGTCGCTTGTGAAGCTGCTAAATAGGCTGTTTGCCTCCTCAAGTTCTTGAGTGATCTGGAAGTTGTTCCAAATATGGATAGGCCCATCACATTTTATTGTGATAACAGTGGTGCTGAGGCTAATTCCAAAGAGCCAATAAGCCATAAAAGAAGGAAGCATATAGAAAGGAAGTATTATCTCATTAGAAAAATAGTGCAGAGAGGAGATGTGATCGACACCAAGATAGCCTCATAAGACAATTGATGCGTGATTTTATGCAACTCGCAAGTGTACGAGATCAACACAAGTAATAAAGAGTGAGTAGAGTATCGTTCCCACAAGGACAAGGAATATCAATTACCAAAATTAACTCAACCTAATTCTATTTGGAATAAAAATATTCTAGAAATTGCAAATTAACTAAAAACAATAAAAAAAAACAATGATTCGAATTCAAGGGAATTGAGGCGTTAAGATATCCGATTTCATCTGGTTATTATTATAAAACACTCATGAGTTACTATCTAGATTTTATTACTGATGGCTGAATGCGTGCCTAAACTAAATTAACTAATAATCTCTCTCGAGTATTACCAGAATTATTCTATCGCACACCAATACCCTATCTCTCGATTACTACTGAGTGCGCGAGAACACATTAAGAATAAATAAACACAAAACAAGCAACACAAACTAATTACTATATCTCTATGTAATTTAGTATGTGATAGACATTAATACGAGCACGTGGTGGGCGTCTCCTCTCGGTTCATAACCCAACCACCTATAATGATTCTAAGTGATGATCAGGCACAATAGAAAACAATAAACATAATAATATCTATTCAACACATCAATAACAAATCTAAATAGAAAAATTCAATTGTATTTAATAATTAATAAACCAAGATCCATCATCAATCCTAACTATGGAAAATTAGTTCATGCTTGAGCAAAAGAATAAAGCAATAATATTCTTAAATCCTAGCATAACTAATTACAACGGAAAAGTAAAGGAGAAGAAATCTTAGAAAACTTCGTTGATTCCCAATCGATTGCCTCCCAAGGTGATGCAAAATTGATGACGAATGCAATGTGGAACGAAGATGTTGCTTCCAAACCCTAGAATTTTCGACCTCCCTCCAAACCCTAGAATTTTCCACCTCTCCTCTTATTGATTGAGTCTCTATTTATGGCTTTCCCAATGAAGAATTTGAAAAGGATATAGCTTTCCCTATGAGAGTTTGAGAAAGAAAAGATATCCTGAATTCGTGCATCAAAAAAGGTAGCACTTCTTAGTAGCGCTTTTTGATGGAAAAAGCTACAAGTAGAAAAGTGCTACTTAGGGGCGCTACTTGAGGTAGCGCTTCTTGGTAGTGCCACCTGATGGAGAAGAAAAGCGCTTGCTGAGGGCGCTACCTGAGGTAGTGCCTCTTGGTAGCGCCACCTAATGGCTGAATTTTCCACCAAAAGGTGCTACCTGAGGTAGCGCCTCTTGGTAGCGCCTCCTAAACTTGCTATTCAACTTGATTTTATGGTCTATTGATCCGAAATCATCCAAAACATCATCGATCATCGAATATCACCTGCAACTAAATAAACACATCAAAACGTCCAATTTTCCTCAAGAATCGAGCAAAAACGATAAATACTGGGGTCACAAAATCATGCAAAATATGACATTATCAATACCCCCAAACCTACCTTTTGCTCGTCCTCGAGCAAAATCGAAACAAAATTAAAACAAAAAACAAAAATAAACAAATAAAGTAAACTATCCTAATCCACGTTCGTAGGTAAACACGATGGCACTTAGCATGTGCCACAAGCCTTTAGACCCCTAAGTGTCCCTAGTAGGAGGAGTTGTGTCTCCTGAGGGTTTACAGATACGACACCCACAAACGTAATCCCTGTGCGTTGAATTCATTGAAACACTAACTTAAAACATACTATCAAAGACTCATTCATGCATGACATACCAATAATCAATAACTACAGCTCGGTCTATGGAATTAAACATCAAACAATATCTAACTAACCAATACTCGAGTTATCATAATCTCAAAACAAACACATTCGAATGCCATTGATATAATTCGCCTCGACTCTACATCTCGCATGGAATCTCTCATTATATATCTTAGAACCTAGGCTTATACACTCATTCAAATGTATGCGAATTGGAGTTTATGCACAATAAAAATAAAATTTTTCTTCGCATATGAATATGTAAAAAGAAAGACGCTCAGATTATGCAAAAGATCTCATGAACAGATTCAGACACTAAGAACGAAATAAATCACAATGCACGCACATACTATTAAATTGGAATCATCAAAAGATCAGCAGGTCTTTTTCTCGGTTGTAATGGGGCCAAGGGTGGAGGTTAAGAAATAGAACGGCAACCGGATTTCAAAAAGAACTTAGGATCATAAACACAGAGATTTATTCGAACTTCGACAAACCTCTACATTTCTTTTCAAGCTAAAAAGTTTTTTTTTTTTTTTTTTTTAACTTGAAGCCATCAAGCTTAACACTTTTCTTTTCTCAATTTTTTTTTTTTTTAGTAGAACACGACTTGATTTGACTTGAACACTTTTGATTTCCTTATTTTCTTTTCTTACCTTCACAACTTTTCTTGAAAATCCCCTTCTCTTTTCTATGATTCATCTCTAAATGATCCCAAGCTCAAAGGGTAAGGCTAAAAGTATAAGGGCATGGATACGGATTTCGTGGGAGATGCAAGAAAATGGTTAATGTGTTTGGCTTCAAAGGGGATAATAGAGCACACAAAAAGGTTGGGAATTATGGCCATTAACTCGGTTTAAAAATACACATAGCCTAAATCACTTCTCAAGATTCAACCAACTCAAAAGTATAGCACACATGTGAATTTATTTAAAATAGAGTTCATTAGTATCCAAAACAAAACCTATAGAGATCAATCTATTTTAAAATTATCACGGAGAGTGTATAGGAGTAGAAACAATAAAACCCTCTCAAAATAAAACAATAACAACTCAAAAACTCACAAGGGTAGTCTCCACTATTAATCATGGCCATTCAAACATGTTGTTTCTCCACTATAATATCAAGAATATGACTAATTAAATACCGAACAATGAAAAATTCTCTAAGACCTTACTTTAATAAAAGATTATTGACACTGCCTGTAGAACGGTCATACAATCATATGTCTAAGCATCATATTTCAACAAATTCAACTAACAACGCACCAAAGTTCGAATTCCTACCCCCAAACTTAAATCTAACATTATCCTCAATGTTAGTCAATATAAGATCAAAAACAGAGAATAGGGAATTTGAAACTCAATAAAGTGCACTGGTGAGGATTTACAATGAACACAACAGACTATCATAACTAAGAATCAGAAGCGAACATACTAAATTTAATGAAAAACTAACAAACTATCAACAATCCTAACAATTCCAAAGTTTAAACAAGCAATCCAAAAACTAACATTATTAACAAAAAAAATGAAACAAAAATAAAATTTTACCAGGTTGTCTCTTGCTTTCGCCCACCTGCCCCATAATTGATATCTTCTCATCAACCTACCATACCATTCTAACCAAGTGGCAGGAAGAGAAGATAACTCTCCTAGCCATGCATACCTTAAATAAAAAAGTAGCTTTTTAGGGCCCAAGTGTGGCAGTTGCTCAAAGGGTGGAGGCGGTTTGGGCTTTCCTTCTCCAAGCTCTTTAAAATAAAATGTACTCTTGTACGAGGGCGAAAGCGAAGAATCTAACGAAAGTGCATCATCTGCAACCTTTTGGCTATCATCCTTTTCAATGGCATGGACAAAAAATGAATCAAGTGGCTCTTGAGATGTGGCTACCTTATCTCCATGTGACACGTTTTTGCTCACTTCCATCTCTACTTGATCAATCCCCATCGGATGTTCAACTAGCTTTTTGATTTCCAAGGTAATCTCCTTGCATTGCTCCATCGGATATGTATCTATGTTGTTTTGCAATGCTTCTTGTGCTTCCCCTTGGATCTCTTTTGCTAATTGGCTGATTTGAACCTCCAAATTTTGGATGGCTATTTGAGATTGTTGTACTGCTTGGCCAAGTTGCTTTAAAGAACTTTCTTGTACATCCATCCGTGTGTCCATCTTTGACATTATTGCATCTTGCTTCGACATGAATGCAGAAATCAAGTCTTCGACAGAGGATTTCTCTTCTTGTTGGTTGCTCCATGAAAAATTAGCATAGTTGCTCCACCTGGGATTGTATATGCTCGGGTAGGGGTTGTTATGTTGATAGTTATAATTTTGCACAAAATTTATTTGTTCATAACTGCCATCAGCAAACGGATTGCCCACCTGACAATCAATGCTCACATGCGGCCCCCCACATAAGAAACAACCCAATGGTGTTCCAACTAACCTTTCAGGTGTTACCCTTTCATATGACCATTGATAATCATTAGTTGCCACTTCTTCAATAGGATCATACGCCTCATACCACGAGTACATAACCTATATAAAATAAAAATATTAAAAAAATAAATAAATAGAAATATAAAAATACAAAAAAAAATACACAAATACACAAATAAAAAAAAATTCCAAAGTAGCAAAAGGCTAAATCGGTATTGATATTGATATTCAATTGTCCCCGGCAACGGCGCCAAAAACTTGATACGTGATTTTATGCAACTCGCAAGTGTACGAGATCAACACAAGTAATAAAGAGTGAGTAGAGTATCGTTCCCACGAGCACAATGAATATCAATTACCAAAATTAACTCAACCTAATTTTATTTGGAATAAAAATATTTTAGAAATTGCAAATTAACTAAAAACAATAAAAAAAAAACAATGATTCGAATTCAAGGGAATTGAGGCGTTAGGATATCCGATTTCATCTGGTTATTATTATCAAACACTCATGAGTTACTATGTAGATTTTATTACTGATGGTTGAATGCGTGTCTAAACTAAATTAACTAATAATCTCTCTCGAGTATTACTAGAATTATTCCATTGCATACCAATACCTTATCTCTCGATGACTACTGAGTGCGCGAGAACACATTAAGAATAAATAAACACAAAACAAGCAACACAAACTAATTACTATATCTCTATGTAATTTAGTATGTGATAGACATTAATACGAGCACGTGGTGGGCGTCTCCTCTCGGTTCATAACCCAACCACCTATAATGATTCTAAGTGATGATCAGGCACAATAGAAAGCAATAAACATAATAATATCTATTCAACACATCAATAACAAATCTAAATAGAGAAACTCAATTGTATTTAATAATTAATAAACCAAGATCCATCATCAATCCTAACTATGGAAAATCAGTTCATGCTTGAGCAAAAGAATAAAGCAATAATATTCTTAAATCCTAGCATAACTAATTACAACGGAAAAGTAAAGGAGAAGAAATATTAGAAAACTTCGTTGATTCCCAATCGATTGCCTCCCGAGGTGATGCAAAATTGATAACGAATGCGATGTGGAACGAAGATGTTGCTTCCAAACCCTAGAATTTTTGACCTCCCTCCAAACCTTAGAATTTTCCACCTCTCCTCTTATTGATTGAGTCTCTATTTATAGCTTTCCCAATGAAGAATTTGAGAAGGATATAGCTTTCCCTATGAGAGTTTGAGAAGGAAAAGATATCCTGAATTCGTGCATCAAAAAGTGCTACCTAAAAAGTGCTACCTGAGGTAGCGCTTTTTGATGGAAAAAGCTACGAGTAGAAAAGTGCTACCTAAGGGCGCTACCTGAGGTAGCGCTTCTTGGTAGCGCCACCTGATGGAGAAGAAAAACGCTAGCTGAGGGCGCTACCTGAGCTAGTGCCTCTTGGTAGCGCCACCTGATGGCCGAATTTTCCACCAAAAGGTGCTACCTAAGAGCGCTACCTCCTCGTGGTAGCGCCTCCTAGACTTGTTCTTCAACTTGATTTTATGGTCTATTGATCCGAAATCATCCAAAACATCATCGATCATCGAATATCACCTGCACACTAAATAAACACATCAAAACGTCCAATTTCCCTCAAGAATCGTGCAAAAACGATAAATACTAGGGTCGCAAAATCATGCAAAATATGATATTATCAACAATCATATTGATCCATTTACGAAGACCTTACTAGCTAATGTATTCACGGGTCACCTAGAAGGTCTAGGGTTACGTCTTATGCCTCACATGCTTTAGTGTAAGTAGAGGATTGTTGGGCTTTTTGCCTTAAAGATGTAATTTGTAAATGTTTTTTATAAATAAATAAAAGATTAGTTCAATTCATCCTTATTGTGTCATTTATATTATATAAACTTGTGCATTATAACATCCTAGATTGCCTGATGTAATCTCGTACTGTGTATATGATTGTCATATACAGATGGATACAGTAAGAGATGTGCAACTAAAGAGTCCATAGATAGAAATAAAGCTGAGTACTTTATTTGTAGTTAATCTGTAGCTGCGGTCCATTCTGTATTGTACGATGATTCTATCCTGAATCATTCATATGGAGATATGAGAATGGAGGCACCTTGTATGATGTGATTATATAGGACTAGGCCATGATTTATATGAATCTCTCACCAAGATCCGTTTACCGATGAGATTCATATACATCAACTTATTATGGCTATATGTTGGTGATTTCAATCCTGAGTGTCTTATCGACTCCTTCATGTTAGATCGTGATTTTTGATATACCATGGGTGAGGTTGGATGATTATTCCTGATCAATATTCTTTGTATGTTGGGATTGCGGTTTGACTTGTAGCTATGAAGGTTTGTACACAATAGTGGAATCCACTCATTCTTGTGAGAAGTAGAAAGTAGTTCCCTCAAGGGTTGATTCGGGGCTTGAACAATATGAGCGCTCTCCTAATTCCGTAAGGAAACTGGATTTATTGTTCATTAGAGAATCAACGGTGCTTAAAAGATATATGTAATTAGAGGGGTATAACGGACATTATGACCCAGCTCTAATTATGAATTACTATGGAGGGTCACACCATATGTAATAGCTATATCGATGGACACCGAGTGATATCGATCTATGTAAAAGCATCCGCAGTTGAGAGAATGCATCTTCGGGTTTTTAGTGGAATAACACCAGAGTTGATAATCAAGGAATATTAATTAAAGAGTTTAATTAATGATTCCGAGTATTATCGGAACTTAAAATACTGTGGGTCCATTAGGTCCCCTTACTAGCCCGATCCATTTAGGTAACAAGGGTCACGTATAATTAATTGGATTGTCCAATTAATAGTGTTGCGAAATCGACACGTGTCAGAAGTTAATTGAGTAATATGATTATTCAATTAATTAAATAATGACAATTATAATAATTAAATAATAAGATTATTTAATTATGTAATTAGTTATAAGAGAAGGGTGATAGTTGATATTTTATTTTGAATAGTGAGATAATATGATTATCTCATTTATTAAATAAAATAAAATAAATTTGAATTTAAAAAGTTTAAATTCAAAAGTTATTGATAATATTGATATTTTATTTTAAATAGAGAGATAATATGATTATCTCATTTATTACATAAAATAAAATAAATAAATATCATTTGAATTTAAAAAGTTTAAATTCAAAAGTTACTGATAAATTAATAAAAAGAGTTTTTATTAATTTGGTAACTTAAATATATATATATATATATATATATATATATATATTAAAAAGCATTTTTAATATAACATACGACTGAACCAAATCTTTTGATGTTCAAAGTGTTTGTACGTAAAAAGAAAAAAAGAAAAGAAAAAGTAACAAGAGAGATACTGTATCTCTCTATTTTTTTTTTATTCAATCTCTTCACTGCTCCTGACAACGTGACGTGCCCACATGCAAGTTACCAATGCCGGGATATAGCAAGGAAGACGTAGTGGTACACACAAGGAGCAGCAAAAAAAAACGAAGGAGCCTCCAACGGTGGTATGGCTCTTTATTTATTTTTCTTTTTTTAATTAATTACAATTTTTTGTATATAAAATAAATATATATGTGATATATATTATTTTTATTGTTCCGAAAATATAGTTCCAAAGTTTTACTAGTCACAGATCGTTTCTGCAATCTGTATAAAAAATTTTAAAATCCTAATTCCGTTGTATGACTAGTAGAACGGAAAAACGGAAATCTAATCGTAGTGGAGAATATCTATCAGGTGAGTTTTAGCAATATCTTACTGATAGTGGGACTATTTCTCAGTTTTCTGCACCAGGAACGCCTCAATAGAATGGGGTAGCAGAAAGGAGAAATATGACTCTTTTAGATATGGTTAGATCAATGTTGAGGTATTCAACCCTTGCTAATTCGTTTTAGGGATATGCTCTGCAAATTGCAATGTACATTCTAAACGATGTACCATCTAAATCGGTTTCTAATGCACCGCATGAGTTGTGGACTAGGTGAAAGCCTAGCTTGCAATACTTAAGGATATTTGGATGTGTCCTACACATGTGTTGAAAGGAAAGTCAGAAAAGATGGAGTCCCGTTCAGAAACATTGCATATTTGTGGGGTATCCAAAAGGAACGAAAGGATATTATTTCGATAGTCCTTCAGATCTTAAAGTATTCGTTTCTACGAATGCTAAATTTTTGGAAATGACTATATGAATAATTTCGTGCCTGAAAGTAGAATCTAAATGAGCTTTCAGAAGATACAATTCCACAGGAGGCTTCACAACCTAGCCCAATTGTTAGTTCCGCACCATCATAAGATCAACAACCTACCATTCCTCGTCGTAGTGGGAAGGTTATTAGACAACCCGAGAGATATATCGGTATATGAGAATCTGTCGAGAATCTCCCAGATGACGATGATCCCTACAAATACAAGGAAGCTATGGAGGATGTTGATTGTCACCATTGGCAAAATGCAATACAATCCAAAATTGAATCTATGTTCAGGAACAAAGTCTGGACTCTTGTAGACTTGCTTAAAGGGATAAAAACCCATAGGGCCCCTAATGATCGGTCTTGGAAGGTGTAGTGCAATTATAATTTTTCCACTTTGGGGAGGATTTGGGTTTGTTAGAATCCATTTGATGTTACTATTTTGGTTGTCGGATCTTCTGAACAAGTTACTCATTGTAGAGTTTCTTCTGTTGATTCTACTTGGGAGTGTATGATTTCAATTATGTACAGTGATAATTGTAATGTACGTAGGGAGGCGTTGTGGGCTGATTTAGTGGCACGCGAAGTGGAATGAGAGAATAGTGCTTGGATTGTGATGGGTGACTTTAATGCTATTAAGTCTTCGGTTGAGAGTGTTGGAGGATCTAATTCTTGGCCGCATTAGAAAGATGACTTTTCTAATTGTTTAGCTGAGTCTGGATTGGATGATCTGCGATTTAATGGGGGCTTCTATACATGGTCTAATCATCGTACGGTTGATCCTATTATTCGAAAGTTAGATTGAGCTTTGGTCAATTTGAATTGGGATATTTCCTTTCGAGGTTCAAAGCCGCATTTTCTTCCTTCCAGTGTCTTTGATCACTCTCCTATAGATGTTAAGATTGTGGATCTCCCTCGGCGACGAGTGCCTTTTAAATTTTTTATTTCTGGGCAGATCACCCAGAAATTTTATCCTTGCTGGATCGGGTTTGGGCAGATAGGGTGGATGGTTATCTTATGTTTCAGCTATGTAAGAAGCTAAAATGATTGAAAGTGGAGCTTAAGAAACTTAATAGGGAGTGTTATTCTGACTTGTCTTTTAGAGTGCAGCAAGCTAAGCATGATTTGGAATCCGTGCAGTGGGATATTCAGGGGCAGCCTATGAATGCTTCATTTCATGAGGAGGAGTCTCGGTTGGTAAAGGTTTATGGTGATTTGAGCAGAGATGAGAAGAGTTTTTTGAGACAAAAGTCCCGGGCTCAGTGTATACAAAGCTCCTGGTCCAGATGGGTATAATTCTACTTTCATTAAGAAAGCTTGGTCTATTATTGGTGACAATTTTCTTCGTGCTATTCGTTCATTTTTTTAGCTCCGAGAGATTGCTTAGGCAAGTGAATGCTACTGTGGTTACTCTTATTCCTAAGGTTCCCAATCCTTCTAAAGTTGGGGATTTTAGGCCTATTTCATGTTGTAACACTATCTACAAATGCATTGCCAAAATTATTGCAAATCGAGTTCAGAAGGTGTTGCCTGATGTTGTTAGTCCTTCTCACTAGGCCTTTGTTGCTGGAAGGTAGATTAATGACCATATTTTACTGTCGTAGGAATTATTGAGGAACTATCATCGTGATGGGGGTCATCCTAGGTGTGCGCTGAAGGTATATTTAACGAAAGCCTATGATTCTGTACGGTGGGATTCCTTAATGGCTATCTTACAGATTTTATGGTTCCCAGAGTAGATGATAGCTTGGATTTCTGAGTGCATTTCTACTCCCCGTTTCTCAATTTCTATCAATGGCAAACTGAATGGTTTCTTTAATAATGGTCGAGGTTTGAGGCAGGGGGATCCTATATCACCTTATTTATTTGTGCTGGCTTTGGAGGTCTTTTTGGGGCTGATGCGAATTATGGAACAAGAAGGTCAATTTGCTTACCACTGGTGGTGCGGACAGATTGGTATTTCTCACTTATGCTTTGCGGATGATCTTATGGTTTTCTGTAGGGCAGAGAGGGAGTCAATTACTGCGTTAATGGTGTTCTTGGTCAATTTCAAGCTATTTCTGGATTGGTCCCTAATCCTAGTAAGAGTAATCTTTTTATGGCTGGTGTGTCCTCTGAGATTAAGCAATAGTTGCTTGGGATCCTGGGTTTCCAAGAAGGGGTGTTACCTGTCAGATATCTTTGGATCCTTCTTATTTCTACTAAACTTATGGTAATAGATTGTAGGGTTCTTGTTGATAGAATTGTGGCGAGGGTTAAGAGTTGGACCAATAGGGTTCCTTCTTTTGCAGGGAGGCTTCAACTCATTCAATCTATCTTGTTCTCTATCCAGGTGTATTGATGCTCCATTTTTATCCTGCCTAAGTCAGTGGTAATAAAGGTTGAACCTAGTTTACGTAGTTTTCTTTGGAGGGGTTCAGATTTAGGTAAAGGTAGGGCTAAGATTGCTTGGTCCTCCGCGTGTTTACCAAAGGAAGAGGGTGGATTAGGTATTAAGAGTGTTGAGGTTTGGAATAAAGTTGTCATAATTAAACATTTGTGGGCTGTTTGTAGCAATTTGAGATCTTCTATTTGGGTGTCGTGGGTTAGGTTTACTCTACTTAGGGGAAGGAATGTGTGAGAGGTGAAGTGCCCTGAAGATTGCTCATGGAGTTGGAGGAAAATTCTGGGCCTTCGGAGTCATGTGCAGAGGTTGATTCAGTTTCAGTGGGTAATGGGGAAGATGTTTCCCTATGGTTTGATTATTGGCATCCTTTGTGTCCTTTGGTGGAGGTGTTTGAGCAGCGGATTATTTATGATTCTGGTCCTGGTCCTCATGCTAGGGTGGCAGATATTATTCAGGGAAGGGATTGGGCTTGGCCTCGTTCCCTGACTGGGAATTGGATGGACATTATTAGTTATATCCCTGATTTCTTGAGGCCTAATAACTCTGAAGCTGATATTTTGTGTTGGGTTAAGGACTCTCGTGGGGCTTTCTCTATTCGTAATGCTTGGGAGTCTCTTCGATCTCTGCAGCCAGCGGTGGATTGGTTTAGGTCTGTTTGGCATTCTAAAGCAATTCCTAGATATGCTTTCATCTTCTGGCTGATCATTAGGGGTGCTCTTTCTACTCAGGATAAGCTTCTTATTTATGGCTTGATTCGCTGTGTGTTTTGTGGAGGGAGTTGTGAAGATGTCTCTCATATCTTTTTTTATTGTTTTCATTCTTGCGAGGTTTGGTTTGCTCTTTTACGGAAATGCAGATTACGTCTGCGTTCTCGGAGCTGGGAGGCTACAATTATTTGGTTTTTCCATTTCCGCGATCGGCAGCTTCGTGGGTGGGTGGTGCATATTATGCTTGCTAGGATGCATAGCGAGTTACCTAAACCTGTTACCGTGGTTGTTCGTTCCATTGTTAGAAATGTTTGTATGCATCTTAATTCCTTATCTGGTGTGGTGCCTTCTCCTAATAATAGGTGGCTCCACCAGTCTTGGGGTTTATCTGTTTCTATTTTTTTTGTAATTCACTTATTTTGCCTTTTAGGAGGCTTGTCCCTTATGCTTAGCTTTCTTATTGTTTTGTTGTGTTTTGAGTTTTAATTGGTAGGGGGCTTTGTCCTTTGTTCAACCTTGTGTTCTTCTCGCTGGGGTATGCCCCTTTGCTTTTTTTTTTTTTGTCTCTTTGGTTAATATACTTACATTATCCAAAAAAAGATGGAAACCTTTAAAGCTAGATTAGTAGCTGAAGGTTATACACAGAAGAAAGGTATCGACTACAAGGAAACCTTCTCTCGTGTAGCTATGCTTAAATCCATTAGGATACTCTTATCCATTGCAGCATCTCTAGACTTAGAGATTTGACAAATGGACGTCAAGACAGCTTTCCTTAACGGGAGTATTGATGAAAGCATCTATATGATGCAACCAGAAGGATTCATTGAAAAAGGCCAAAAGCAAAGGGTATGTAAGTTGCAACGGTCCATTTATGGATTGAAGCAAACATTCAGATCTTGTAACATAAGGTTCGATCAAGCTGTGAAAGGTTTTGGATTTATTCAGAACCTTGATGAACCTTGTGTATACAAGAGGATCAAAGGTGACAAGTTGGTTTTCCTAGTTCTTTATGTTAATGATATATGATATACTACTCATTGGAAACGATGTAAGTGTATTGACATCCGTTAAAAAATGGTTAGCAAAACAATTTGATATAAACGACTTAGGAGAAACAAGTTATATTCTTAGTATCCAAGTAATAAGGGATAGAAAGAATAGAACGATTGTATTATCCCAATCTTCATACATAGATAAAATCTTGTTTAGGTTCTTTATGTAGGATTTCAAGAAAGGTATGTTACCTTTCGGGCATGAAATCAAGCTTTCTAAAGAAAAAGTTCCTAAGGACGCACATGAAGAGCAGTTCATGAGTAGGATTCCATATGCCTCGGCAGTTGGAAGTCTCATGTATGCAATGCTCTACACTAGATCAGATATTTATTTTGTTGTTGGCTTAGTTAGCAGGTTTCAATCGAAACCTGGCCCTGATCACTGGACAGCAATCAAGCATATTTTCAAGTATCTTAGAAGAACGAGACATCATATGCTTGTATACTCTGGAGGGGATTTGATTCCCATTGGGTATGCAGATTTCGATTTTCAATCAGATTCTAATTCCAGGAGATCCACATCAAGATCCGTATTTACCCTAGGAGGAGGCACAGTTATATGTAGGAGTATCAACCAATCTTGCATTGTTGATTCCACCAAGGAAGTTGAGTATGTTGCCATATGAGAATCTGCCAAAGAAGTTGTGTGGCTCGGTCAATTCTTGATTGACTTGGAAGTAGTTCCTAGTGCGAATAAGCAGATCACCATCTACTGTGACAATAGTGGTGCAGTGGCTAATTCGAAAGAACCAAAAAGTCATAAGAGAAGGAAACCACATTGAAAAGAAGTATCATCTTCTCAGGGAGATTGTGCAGAGGGGAGATGTGACGGTTGCCAAGATCGCGTCAGCTGAAAATCTAGCGGATCCCTTCACAAAGGCTCTACCACAGAAGAGTTTTGATGGGCACCTAGAGAACATGAGAATGAGATATATTACACACTTGCTATAGCGCAAGTGGGAGATTGTTAGGATTATGCTCGATAGCAAGAGTATAATAGTGTATTTGACAATCGTTCTCATATGAATAAAGTGATTTAACAAATCTTATAGCAATTATATCAATTGTTAAAAGTAAATAATCATAAGGTCAAGAGACTATGAGAAACAAATGAATTGTTCGTACATCTGGATATGTATGAGATAGGCACAATTCTTTAGTTAGTCTAGAACAACATTCACAACTTAAGATAAAAGGTTAGGCGCCTTTATCTTGTTAAAGTCGTAGATTCTTTTGTTAGCATTTGAGCGGGATCAAATGTGATATGATGAGTCTAAAATCATCGAAATGTCTTTGAACAAAATAATCTAGTGCACTAGGTGCATTGAATAGGATCAATGAAGAAAATTTTATCCATAACTGTCAGTGGACAAAAGTAATCAACTAAGACAATTGGAGAGTCTATCTCAATCCTGAGATAAATAATGGACTTATGGTTGCATGCATTATCATTTGAGTTGTCAATGAGTACGATTATATCGCATAGTCTATCCTTGATGGTTTGGTGGTATTCACATGTATATTGATAGATGACATCATTTATAGAAATGGACATCGTGACAGCATCAAGCAAATGTTAGTCGATTTGCTTTACAAACATTTGCTTGATGTAAAGCAAATCTACTAACATTTGCTTGTGTTGAGTGTTGGAATAAATCTACCATAAGTTTGTGGGCTATCTGTAGCAATTTGAGGTCTTCTGTCTAGGTGTTGTGGGTTAGATCTACTGTGCTTAAGGGAAAGAAAGTGTGGGAGGTTAGGTGCCCTGGGGATTGCTCGTGGAATTGGAGGAAAATTCTGGGCCTTTGGTGTCTTGTGCGGCGGTTGATGCAGTTTCGGGTGGGTAATGGGAAGGATATTTCCCTTTGGTTTGATTATTGGCATCCATTGGGTCCTTTGGTGGAGGTGTTTGGGCGACGGATTATTTATGATTCTGGTCTTAGTCTTCATGCTAGGGTGGCGGATGTTATTCAGGGAGGGATTGGGCTTGGCCTCGTTCCCTGACCGGGAATTGGATGGACATTATCAGTGGTATCCCTTATTCCTTCAGGCCTAATAACTCTCAAGCTAATACTTTTTGTTGGGTTGAGGACTCTCGTGGGGCTTTCTCTATTCGTAATGCTTGGAAGGCTCTTCGATCCCGACAGCCAGCGATGGATTGGTTTAGGTCCATTTGGCATTCTAAAGCAATTCCTAGACGTGCTTTCATCTTCTGGCTGGCCAGTAGAGGTGCTCTTTCTACTTAGTATAAGCTTCTTGTTCATGGCTTGATTCCGGCTATTCGTTGTGTGTTTTGTGGAGGGAGTTGTGAGGATGTCCCTCATCTCTTTTTGATTGTTCTTATTCTTGCGAGGTTTGGTTTGCTCTTTTAGGGAAGTGTAGATTACCTCTACGTGCTCGGAGCTGGGAGGCTACTATTCTTTGGTCTTGCCATTTCTGCGGTCGGCAGCTTCGTGGGTGGGTGGTGCGTATTATGCTTGCGGCTGCTGTTTATGCTATTGGGCGTGAGCAGAATGCTAGGATGCATGGCGAGTTACCTAAACCTATTATCGTGGTTATTCGTTCCATTGTTAGAGATGTTTGTATGCATCTTAGTCTTGGAGTTTATCTGATTATATTTTTTTTGTAATTCGCTTGTTTTGCCTTTTAGGGTGCTTGTCCCTTTTGTTGTTGTTATGGTGGATTACTTTTGTATGTACCTATGACAGGGTTTGTGCTTAGCTTTTTATTGTTTTGCTATGTTTTGAGTTTCGGTTGGTAGGAGGCATATCCCTTGTCTGGCCTTGTGATCTTCTCATTGGGGTATGCCCCTTTGCTTTTGTTTTGTCTATTTGGTTAATATACTTACATTATCCAAAAAACAAATGTTAGTAGAATACCATTATATAAATGTTTTGAGGTATTGGATATTAAATCTTTACGTAAAGTTTTCAATAGTGACTATTGAAACATGACTTCTGGTCAAGTCAAAATATCCAAGTTCGAAAACACGGTCATATGAGTAAATATGGTAACTTGGAGAGTTATAGGCGGTCTATGAGCTCTTGGCGATTACTGGTATTTTTCATGAGGATACACTTTCTCCATTTTGGTTGTCTAGGGCACGAATTAGTACGCTCACTTATTCTATCTTTATTGAAGAGTTCAATTTTAGTTCTTTAGTGAAATGAACTAAAATTAATAGATCGGACCTAAGTGAATCATTTGTTGATTGTGATTATATTGTGTCTATTGTTACGCCTTTTTATACCCGCAAGTGTACGGGGTCGGCATAAGTAATATATTGAGAGTAAGTTTATCATCTCCACAGGGATATTTAGGTATTGAGTACTAAAAATGAATTAAGCTTATATCTATTCGGAAAACCTGAACGTTTGTAAGAAGAAAATTAAAGATGAAAATACATAAACATAAAAACAATGCAAATGACCAATATGAGAGATTAGCTAGGGTATTTGAATTCACCTAATCTATCCAATTGAGTTTCATGAAAGCACATTATTGCGATTTAATTATCAATGTTGATGATCGTGTTTATTTAAATTATCCAAAATTCTCTCTCGAGATAGATCAGACCTATTATTGTTTGGATTTATGCCTTAAAGTTTGTAATTGTAAACGGTTAAAGATTTAATAAGAATTATTCAGATTATCATTCAAGTTTATAAATGTTTTATATTCAGTAATACATTCGTATTGTGCAAGAGCATCCTAGATTGTAAGATGTAATCTCAGAATGAGTATATGATGGTTATATACATAGAGGATTCATTTTGAGACATGCAATCTAAAAAGTCCGTAGAGAGCGAACAAAGCTGGGTACTTTGTTTGTGATTGATCTACTGCTGCAGTCATTTCTATAAAGAACAGTGGTCTTATCCTAGACCGCTTATGTAGTTGACATGAGAATGGAGGCACCTTATATGATGAGTTCATATAGGACTGGACCATGATTTATATGAATCTCTCACCAAGATCCGTTAGTAGATGAGATTCATATATAATCAATAAATGATGACTATTTATAGATGGTTTTAATCCTGAGTGTCTTATTGACTCCTTCAGGTTAGATCGTGGCTTTTGATTTACCATGAGTGGGGTTAATGTGAATCTCGACCAATACCTCTATATCTGGGAGTTGCAGTTTGGCTTGTGGCTGGGAAAGTTTGAATACAATAGTGGAATCTACTCCTTCTTGATTGAAGTAGATGAGTAGTTCCCTTAAGGGTTGATTCGGGACTTGAACGATTATGAGCACTCTCCTTCTTCCATAAGGAAGACAAGATTTAATTGTTCATTAGAGAATCAATGGTACTTAAAGGAAAAGATATTTCTAGAGGGGTATAACGAACTTTATGACCCAGCTCTAGTTATGAACTACTTGTGGAGGATCACACTATATGTAAATAGTTATATCAATGGACGCTGAGACTTCAAATTGTATAAACACGTGTACAGTTCTGAGAGTGTAGCCTTGGGTTTTTAGTGGAATAATTTCGAGGTTAATAATCGTGAAATATTAATTAAAGAGTCTTAATTAATATTACTAAGTATTATTGGAGCTCAAAACTGTGGGTTCATTAGATCCCCATGCTAGTTCTCATGGTTGTTTGTAACGAGGGTCACGGTAGATTAATTAGATGGTACAATTAATAGTGTTACGAAAATAATGTGAATTAAATAAAAGAGAATAATAAATAATATGAATATTTAATTAATTAAATATTTAATAAAATAATAGAAATTATTAATTATAAATTATTAATTCTATTTATTAAATATGAGGTCATATGATTAAATAATAATTAGGACAAAAGAATTAGAAGAATTAGATTATTTTAATAATCCTAAAAGTCAAAAGTTGAAGTCTTTAAGAGATCAAAAATAAAAATGATTAGGAATCCTGTTTTGACTTGCTCAAACTAAAACCCTAAAGAGCTACTATATAAGAGTTATATAGCTAGGAAACATTAACCGAACACACAAATGAAAAAGAGATAGAGAATTCGGCCAAGAGAAAGAGAGAAGAAAAGAAAAAAGTTTTTTTTCTGACCCACTTTCTTGCAGGTTCAACCGGCCCTAGGGAGGAGAGATTCTCCATCCATTCTTTTCACGTAACCTCCATTTCTTACCGTGATGTGCTCACACACACGTTGTCAGACCGCGGGTCATAGCTCGGAAGATCTAGTGGTGGATCGAAGATTCAGAAAAAGAAAATCAAGAAAAAGGTATGTAGTTTCATGGAATCTTTTTCTGCGTATATACAGGAACTCGTTCTTGATTGAAAAATAGTTTTTCAATTAAAAGAAAATTTTTGAAACCTAATTCCGCATGTTATACGATAATCAAACATTTTCTAAAACTCCCTTCAATTGGTATCAGAGCCTTTGGTTTTAAGTTTTTGTATATACGGAAAATAAAAAGAAAAACTACATATTTCTTGTTTATTTTTATTTTTCTTTTTAATTCTTGATCTATGATATATTATTGTGTAGGCACAAATCTAGAATGTATGATTTGTTTTTAGTATTATATAATTTGATTGTATAATTTTAAAAGCGTAATTGGTCGTTAATTATATGGTGAATAGGTTATAGGATGATTTTTTTTGTTTTTGGGCCAATTGTTTATATATATATTTTTATTGTTATTCTTGTAATCGATTTGCCCTATGAAGAGTTGAAGAAGTGGATGATGTGAAGAAGAAACGAAAAAAAAAAGAAAAAGGATTGCACAGCCCCGAGCGCAGCAGCGGCCGCGCGCGTCCAGCGATAGTGCGCACCCAGCGGCCGCACGGGCTATTGCCGCATTCGCGTTAGGGCTGTTCCCAATTTTTGTCGGACGATTTTTGGCAAGTTTTTCTAGACAAATTGTGGGTGAAACATTCTAGGGTGCATGTTAAGGTAACACGTGGACCTCTGAAAAAGATGTTGATTTTTTCTAACAATCAAGTTTGACTTGATTGGAGACCAAAAATAAGAAGAATTCAACTCAGAGAAGAACTCTTGAAGACCAAGGAATGCCTTGGAAATGCAATTGTAATTAGCGTTGTTTAAGTTAGATAACCCACGTCACTCAGTCAATTACGTATGCTTTATTTATTTTCAATGATGATAATATGGCTATTAAAGTATTGTCATACATATGAATTTCATCTAGATTAGGTGTGCTTACACATGCATAAATAATATGTTATGCATAATTGTCATAATATATTGTTTTATTTTAATGTGATTAAAATAGGAAACAATTTCATAAATGGCAATTAAATTATGGATTTAGTTTTTAGGTGTGAAAACTTGGTAATATCCATTAATTGACTAATCAACATATTAAAGAGAAAAAGAAATGATCTGTTCCAGAAAGAGTTAGTGAGAGAAAATGATATGCCTTCTCTCTAGAATTTTCTTAGTGTGCTTCTTGATTTTTTCTATTCTCTCTTCGTGATTATAATTGTTTTCTTTGATGATTACGAGCTCAAATTTCGTTTTTTCCTTTAGTTTTAGGTTTACTGGTCCGTTTTTATTGGCCAATCTTATGAGTGTTTTTGCTTGTGTTTTTTTAGCTACGTTTTTTCCTTCTTGTTGGGTTATGATCCTTATCTTCTTCTTGGTGATCACGAGCTCATCTCCCTCTCTTTTCTAGGCAGTTCTGGTTTGCTTGTTTGCCATGGTGGATGATTCTACTTTGGCCAATCTTGTTGGAGCCATGAGTGGTGGTTCATTAGCTGCTGGTGATGTTAAAGAAGGGTGGAATGAAGAGTGGAGACCTTGTTTCTTCTTTAATGTCTAATGAAATAAAGGGTTGTCATAAAGGGTTGGTGATGGGCTGTCATGGTAGATCATCTCTTATTGATGGTGTTAAGAAGGATGAAGAACATGTTTCCAAAGGTAGAGAAAGAGCTGGTGTGTCTCTTTCAAATTGTAGCAAGTTGGATGTGCAAAATCAAGTTGTGTTTGATATAAATCTGGTTGATAGTGCAAGACATGGTGGGTTGGCGAATTTGAGTGATGGAGAGCTTGCAAATGGAGCTGTTGGTTGTGCAAATGGGATTGAAGGCAAGCATGGTGATGTTCTTCATAGGGTGTTACATGATAAGGAAGATGAAAATATGGTTTTGGGTGAAGATAGAAATCTGGTTTTAGGTGCAAACTGTGTTAAGGTTGGTTGTCTTTCAACTATTTCGGGGTTGGACAAGAAAAAAGGTGTGGTTGACATTGGTGAAAAGGGTGAAGACTTATTGAATGAGGTGTTGCATAGAGATAATAATGGACAAATTTTTCAAAGGGTGGTTGGAGACTTGTTGAATGATAGAAATAAAGAAAAGAAGGGTCTGAATTTTCAAAAACAAATCATGTGCAATGGGCAAATAATTCAAAGGATGGATGCTTCTCATGGGAGGATTTTTCAAAATAAGGTGGCTAATATTGACAGTAATGGCCAAAATTGTCAAAGGAATGTGGTTGTTGATGACTTTCCTTCATTAAATAAAACTAGTCAGCAATGAATGGGTGTAATAGAGCCAAAATCTGGTGTTTTGGGTTCAATTTCTGGTATTGGTGATGTTGGGCACGAAATTGAAGCTAATGGGGCTGATGTGGGTGTACTTGGGCCGAAATCGAGTACTTTGGGTTCAATTTCGGGTCTTGGTAGCTTTGGACAAGGAGTGACTGATGTTGGACCATTTTCAACACCTTCTTCCATGCATGATCAAGGGCTGAAACCATCTTATGCTAAGGCTGTCCAAAATTCTTCTCCTAATGCTTGTGAGGTATGATCTTCTACATTTGAATCCTTACAATATTTTAAACCTATTGAAGAGAATGGAAGAATTAAAGTTAGCCTTCCGGTTGAGGTAGCTATTGAGGGAAGTGAAGAATGGAAAACTTCCTTGATAGGGTACTTTGTGGAGAAGCGACTTCCTTTCCTCGTAGTGAATTTAGTAGTTCATAAAATTTGGGGTAGGTTTGGCCTTAAAGAAGTCTTATCTTCGGAATAAGGGTTTATTATTTTCAAGTCTGATAAACTTGACCATGCTTGTGAAGTTCTTGAAAAAAGGTTTATGACATATATTGAATAAATTGCTTGTTCTTAAAAGGTGGCAGCCTAGTTTATCCTTGTCTAAAGATGAATTACGCAATATGCCTGTATGGGTTAAACTTTATAATATGCTTTTTGAATATTGGACTTCTAAGGGCCTGAGTTTTGTAGTTAGTGCTTTCGGCATTCCATTGCATGCCAATCATATTACCTTAGCTAGGAAATGTCTTAGCTTTGCTTGTGTGTGTGTTGAGGTTGATGCTTTGAAGGATGTCATTAATGAGTTTGATATTCAATGTGCAAATGGGGAGTGAAAAACTATATATGGTGTTTATGAATGGCTTCCTTCTAGGTGTAATATTTGTAAGGTGTTTGGGCATACGCCGAGTATATGTCAACAAAGTGTTCAAGATTGTGGTGACAAGGTGAATACTGTTACAGGAACTGGAGGGGCTGATGTTCATGATATGAAGAAGAGGCAAGAAGACTCTTTGGTCCCTAAACGACCGGTTTGGGTTGAGGCTAAGAAAAGAACAAGGGTGGAGAATTATCTACTACGGAGAACAATGCTAGAGTTCCGCTTGTGGAAAATGTTGATAATCATCTTGCTTTAGTGCCAATGGAGGGCAATGAGCATACTTTGAATTTGGAAGTACTGGAAGAGGGTACTCCATTAGCAATTTTGGACACTATTTGTGATGCAGGGCTGTTATTTGTAAGGATGGGGCTAATGTTTATGTTGATGACAAGGCTGCTCTTTGTGATAATGGGGATGCTCTTTGTGATAATGATGAGGCTGGTCATGGTGAGGATGGTATTGATTCTAGTCCTCCTCGTAATGCTTTGGCTTCAAAAGTTAAGGATTCTCTGCAAAAGAAAAAGAAGAAGAAAGGTTCTAGTAGTAGGGTAAGAAGAATAAGAAGCACTCTTCCCCTAAAGGGGTAAGTGGAGATAATGTTTGTAGGGGTTTCTTCTTATCTTTCTGTATTTATTATGATTTTTGGGTGCTGGAATATTAGGAGTCTTAATGACCCTTTGAAGCAAAGAGAGGTTCGCAGTTTGATTAAAAATGAGAAATTGTCTTTGTGTGATTTAGTGGAAACGAACGTTCTGGAGAAAAATAAAGATGTTATTCTTAAGACCATTGAATAGACTTGGAAGATGGAGTGCAATTATAATTTTTCCTCTTTCGGGAGGATTTGAGTTTGTTGGAATCTATTTGATGTTACTGTTTTGGTTGTCGGATCTTCTGAACAAGTTATCCATTGTAGAGTTTCTTCTGTTGATTCTTTTTTTGGATAATGTAAGTATATTAACCAAAGAGACAAAACAAAAGAGAAAGGGCATACCCCAGCGAGAAGATCACAAGGTCAGACAAGGGACAGGCCCCCTACCAACCGAAACTCAAAAAACAGCAAAGCAATAAAAGCTAAGCACAAACCCTGTCATAGGGTACAGCCAAAAGAACCCACCAGACCGACAGCAAAAGGGACAAACCCGATAAAAGGCAAAACAAGCGAATTACAAAAAAATAGAATCAGATAAACCCCAAGACTGGTGGAGCCACCTATTAGTAGGAGAAGACACCACACCAGATAAGGAATTAAGACGCATACAAACATCTCTAACAATGGAACGAACAACCATGATAACAGGTTTAGGTAACTCGCTATGCATCCTAGCATTCCGCTCACGCCAAATAGCATAGACAGCAGCCGCAAGCATAATACGCACCACCCACCCACGAAGTTGCCGACCGCGGAAATGGCAAGACCAAAGAATAGTAGCCTTCCAGCTCCGAGCACGCAGAGGTAATATGCACTTCCTTAAAAGAGCAAACCCAACCTCGCAAGAATAAGAACAATCAAAAAAGAGATGAGGGACATCCTCACAACTCCCTCCACAAAACACACAACGAATAGCCGGAATCAAGCCATAAACAAGAAGCTTATCCTGAGTAGAAAGAGCACCCCTAATGGCCAGCCAGAAGATGAAAGCATGTCTAGGAATTGATTTAGAATGCCAAACGGACCTAAACCAATCCACCGCTGGCTGCCGGGACCGAAGAGCCTCCCAAGCATTACGAATAGAGAAAGCCCCTGAGAGTCTTCAACCCAACACAAAGTATCAGCTTGAGAGTTATTAGGCCTGAAGGAATCAGGGATACCACTGATAATGTCCATCCAATTCCCGGTCAGGGAACGAGGCCAAGCCCAATCCCTCCCCTGAACAACATCCGCCACCGTAGCATGAAGACCAAAACCAGAATCATAAATAATCCGTCGCCCAAACACCTCCACCAAAGGACCCAACGAATGCCAATAATCAAACCAAAGGGAAATATCCTCCCCATTACCCACCCGAAACTGCATCAACCGCCGCACAAGACACAGAATGCCCAGAATTTTCCTCCAACTCCACGAGCAATCCCCAGGGCACCTAACCTCCCACACATTCTTTCCTTTAAGCAGAGTAGATCTAACCCACGAGACCTAGACAGAAGACCTCAAATTGCTACAGACAGCCCACAAATGCTTACTTATGGCAGACTTATTCCAACACTCAACACTCTTAATACCGAGTCCACCCTCTTCCTTCGGTAAACACGCCGAAAACCATGCAACCTTTGCCCAACCTTTACCTAAATCTGAACCCTTCCAAAGAAAACTACGCAAAGTAGTTTCAACCTTAATCACCACTGACTTAGGCAAGATAAAAATGGAGGACCAATATACCTGGATAGAGAACAATACAGATTGAATGAGCTGAATCCTCCTTGCAAAAGAAAGAACCCTACTAGTCCAACTCTTAACTCTCGCTACAATCCTGTCGACAAGAACCCTACAATCCACTGCCATAAGCTTAGTAGAAATCAGAGGAACCCCAAGATATCTGACAGGTAATACCCCTTCCTGAAAACCAAGAATCCCAAGCAACTCTTGCTTAATGTCAGAAGACACACCAGCCACAAAAAGATTGCTCTTGCTAGGATTAGGAATCAACCCAGAAAGAGCTTGGAACTGACCAAGGACAACATTAACTGCAGCAACTGACTCCCTCTCTGCCCTACAGAAAACCATAAGATCATCCGCAAAGTATAAATGCGAAATACCAATCTTCCCACACCGCCAATGGTACGCAAACTGACCATCCTGCTCCATAATACGCATCAACCCCGAGAAGACCTCCATAGCCAGCACAAATAAATAAGGGGACATAGGATCCCCCTGCCTCGAACCTCGGCCACTAGCAAAGAAACCACTCAACTCGCCATTGATAGAAATCGAGAAACGGGGAGTGGAAATGCACTCAGAAATCCAAGTTATCATCTGTTCTGGGAAGCCTAAAATCTGTAAAATAGCCACTATGAAATCCCACCGCACAGAATCATAGGCTTTCATTAAATCTACCTTCAGCGCACACCTAGGATGACCCCCATCACGATGATAGTTCCTTAACAATTCTTGCGACAGTAATATATTATCACTAATCCTCCTACCAGCAACGAAGGCCGACTGAAAAGGACTAACAACATCAGGCAGCACCATCTGAACACGATTCGCAATAATTTTGGCAATGCATTTGTAGATAGTGTTACAACACGAAATAGGCCTAAAATCCCCAACCTTAGAAGGATTAGGAACCTTAGGAATAAGAGCAACCACAGTAGCATTTACTTGCTTGAGCAATCTCCCGGAGCTAAAAAATGAACGAATAGCACGAAGAAAATCATCACCAACAACAGACCAAGCTTTCTTGAAGAAAGTAGCATTATACCCATCTGGACCAGGAGCTTTATTATCTTTTAAAGAGAACAAAACTGCCTTAATTTCAACATCACTAACCTCTCTACCCAAGGTAGCACACTGATCACCAGAAATACGCTTCGGGAGAGCCCGCCTCACTAAATCAAGGTCAATCCTAGGGCATCCAGCAGGTTGTCTTAGAAGTGTCTCAAAGAAGTTCACCACCATTGATTTAACTTCACTAGGCTCCTCCACACGATTACCATGCTCATCGGTAAGAGATAATACCTTACTCCTACTACATCTTTGTCTCATTGATCGAAAAAAGAACTTAGAATTCCTATCTCCCAAATTAATCCACTGAACCCGGGACTTTTGTTTCAAAAAACTCTCCTCATCTCTAGTCAAATCACCATAAAGCTTCACCAACCGAGACTCCTCCCCATGTAAAGAAATGTTCGTAGGCTGCCTCTGAATATCCCATTGCACAGACTCTAAATCATTCTTAGCTTGCTGCACCCTAGAAGACAAGTCAGAATAGCACTCCCTATTAAGTTTCTTAAGCTCCACTTTCAATCTTTTTAGCTTCTTACATAGCTGAAACATAGGAGACCCATCCACCCTGTCCGCCCAAACTCGATCCACCAAGGATAAAAATTCTGGATGATCCGCCCAGAAATCAAAAAACTTAAAAGGCACCCGTCGCCGAGGGAGATCCACAATCTTAACAATCATAGGAGAGTGATCAGAAACACTGGAAGGAAGAAAATGCGCCTCTGAACCTCGAAATGAAATATCCCACTTTAAATTGACCAAAGCTCGATCTAACTTTCGAAGAATAGGATCAACCGTACGATGATTAGACCATGTATAGAAGCACCCATTAAATCGCAGATCATCCAACCCAGACTCAGCTAAACAATTAGAAAAGTCGTCTTTCCAATGTGTCCAAGAATTGGATCCTCCAACACTCTCAACCGAATACTTAATAGCATTAAAGTCACCCATCACAATCCAAGCACTATTATCCCATTCCACTCCGCGCGCCACTAAATCAGCCCACAATGCCTCCCTACGAACATTACAATTATCACCGTACACAATCGATATCATACACTCCCAAGTAGAATCAACAGAAGAAACTCTACAATGGATAACTTGTTCAGAAGATCCGACAACCAAAACAGTAACATCGAACGGATTCCAACAAACCCAAATCCTCCCCAAAGAGGAAAAATTATAATTGCACTCCACCTTCCAAGACCGGTCAATGGTCTTAAGAATAACATCTTTATTTTTCTCCAGAACTTTCGTTTCCACTAAACCACACAAAGACAATTTCTCATCTTTAATCAAATTGCGAACCTCTCTTTGCTTCAAAGGCTCATTAAGACTCCTAATATTCCAGCACCCAAAAATCATAATAAATATACAATGATAAGAAGAAACCCCCACAAATCTATCTCCACTTACCCCCCTTAGGGGAGGAGTGCTTCTTATTCTTCTTACCCTTACTACTAGAACCTTTCTTCTTCTTTTTCTTTTCCAGAGAATCCTTAACTTTTGAAGTCAAAGCATTACGAGGAGGACTAGAATCACTACCATCCTCACCATGACCAGCTTCATCCTTATCACAAAGAGCATCCCCATCATCACAAAGAGCATCCCTGTCATCAACATAACCATTAGCTCCATCCTTACAAAGAACAGCCCCTGCATCACAAACAGTGTCCAGAATTGCTAAAGGAGTACCCTCTTTCGTTACTTCCAAATTCAGAGTATGGTCATTGCCCTCCATTGGCACTAAATTAAGATGATTATCAACATTTTCCACAAGCGGAACACTAGCACTGTTCCCCATAGTAGATAATTCTCCACCCTTGTTCTTTTTTTTTAACCTCAACCCAAATCGGTCGTTTAGGCCCCAACGAGTCTTCGTGCCTCTTCGTCATATCATGAACATCAACCCCTCTATTTCCTGTAATCAGATTCACATTGTCACCCAAATCTTGAACACTTGGTTTACATATACCCGACGCATGCCCAAACACCTTACAAATATTATACCTAGAAGGAAGCCACTCATAAACAGCATAAATAGTTTTCCACTCCCCATTAGCACATTGAATATCAAACTCATTAATGACATCCTTCGAAGCATCAACCTCAACACACACACGAGCAAAGCTAAGACGTTTCCTAGCTAATGTAATGTGATCGGCATGTAATGGAATGCCCAAAGCACTAACTACAAAACTCAGGCCCTTAGAAGTCCAATATTCAAAAGGTAGATTATAAAGTTTAACCCATACAGGAATATTGCGTAACTCATCTTTAGACAAGGATAAACTAGACTGCCACCTTTTAAGAACAAACAATTTATTCACTATATGCCATGGACCTTTTTCAAGAACTTCACAAGCATGGTCAAGACTATCAAACTTGAAAATAAAGAACCCTTGTTCCGAAGATAAGACTTCTTTAAGGCCAAACCTACCCCAAATTTTATGAACTACTGAATTCACTACGGGGAAAGGAATTCGCTTATCCACAAAGTACCCTATCAAGGAAGTGCTCTATTCTTCACTTCCCTCAATAGCTACCTCAACCGGAGGGCTAACTTTAATTCTTCCATTTTCTTCAGTAGGTTTAAAATATTGTAAGGATTCAAAGGTAGAAGATCGTACCTCACAAGCAATAGGAGAAGAATTCTGGACAGCCTTAGCATAAGATGGTTTCAGCCCTTGATCATGCATGGAAGAAGGTGTTGAAAATGGTCCAAGATCAGCCCCTCATTGTCCAAAGCTACCAAGACCCGAAATTGAGCCCAAAGCACTCGATTTCGGCCCAATTACACCCACATCAGACCCAAAATGCAAGTTACCAAGCTTTTCCTTTCTATTATCATCTCTTGCAAGCCCAAATCCACCATAATTCGAAGGAGATTCAACAACATTAATCCTTGGCCCATCTAATTTTGTAGAATCAGCCCCATTAGCTCCAATTTCGTGCCCAACATTACCAATACCCGAAATTGAACCCAAAGCACCACATTTTGACTCCATTACCCCCATTCCTTACTGAATACTTTTATTTAGTGAAGGAAGGTCATCAACAACCACCTTCCTTTGACAATTTTAGCCATTAATGTCAATATTAACATCCTTATGTTGAAAAATTCGCCCATGAGAATCATCCATCCTTTGAATTATTTGCCCATTGCACATGTCTCCAACCACCATTTGAAAATTTTGTCCATTATGATCTCTATGCAACACCTCATTCAACAAGTCTTCACCCTTTTCACCAATGTCAACCACACCTTTCTTCTTGTCCAATCCCGAAATAGTTGAAAGACAACCAACCTTAACACAATTTTCACCCAAAACCAAATTTCTACATTCACCCAAAACCAGATTTGCATCTTCCTCAACATGCAACACCCGATGAAGAACATCACCATGCTTGCCTTCAATCCCATTTGCACAACCAACAGCTCCATTTCCAAGCTTTCCATCACTCAAATTCGCCAACCCACGATGTCTTGCACTATCAACCAGATTTATATCAAACACAACTTGATCTTGCACATCCAACTTGCTACAATTTGAAAGAGACACACCAGCTCTTTCTCTACCTTTGGAAACATGTTCTCCATCCTTCTTTACACCATCAACAAGAGATGATCTACCATGATAGCCTATCACTAGCCCTTTATGACAACCTTTTATTTCATTAGACATTAAAGAAGAAACAATGTCTCCACTCTTCATTCCACCCTTCTTTACATCACCAGCAGCTAATGAACCACCAACCATAGCTTCAACCAATATAACAAGAAGAAGATGATGATCACAACCCAACAATAAAGACAAAACGCAGCTCAAAATCACAAGCAAAATCAGTCACAAGATTGGCCAAAGTAGAATCATCCACCATGGCAAACAAGCAAACCAGAACTGCCCAGAAAATAAGGGAAAACGGACCAGCAAAATAACACTAAAAGAGAGGGAGATGAGCTCGTGATCACCAAGAGGAAGATGAAGATCATAAGCCCAACCAAAAGGAAAAACGCAGCTCAAGAACACAAGTAATAACACTCATAAGATTGGTAAAGAAAAAACAAAAACGGACCAGCAAACCTAAAACTAAAGGAAAACGAAATTTGAGCTTGTAATCATCAAAGAAAACAATGATAATCATAAAGAGAGAATAGAAAAATCAAGAAGAACACTAAGAAAATTCTAGAGAGAAGGTAAAGCATTTTCTCTCACTAGGGTCACCCGTTTTTCTGTTGATTCTACTTGGGAGTGTATGATTTCGATTGTGTACGGTGATAATTATAATGTGCGTAGGGAGGTGTTGTGGGCTGATTTAGTGGCGCACGGAGTGGAATGGGAGAATAGTGCTTGGATTGTGATGGGTGACTTTAATGCTATTAAGTCTTCGGTTGAGAGTGTTGGAGGATCCAATTCTTGGCCACATTGGAAAGATGAATTTTCTAATTGTTTAGCTGAGTCTGGGTTGGATGATCTGCGATTTAATGGGTGTTTCTATACATGGTCTAATCATCGTACGATTGATTCTATTCTTTGGAAGTTAGATCGAGCTTTGGTCAGTTTGAAGTGGGATATCTCTTTCCGAGGTTCAGAGGCACATTTTCTTCCTTCCAGTATTTCTGATCACTCTCCTATGATTGTTAAGATTATGGATCTCCCTCGACGATGTGTGCCTTTTAAGTTTTTTGATTTATGGGTGGATCATCCAGAATTTTTATCCTTGGTGGATTGGGTTTGGGCGGACAGGGTAGATGGTTCTCCTATGTTTCAGCCATGTAAGAAGCTAAAATGATTGAAAGTGGAGCTTAAGAAACTTAATAGGGAGTGTTATTCTAACTTATCTTCGAGGGTGCAGCAAGCTAAGCATGATTTGGAATCTGTGCAGTGGGATATTCAGAGGCAGCCTATGAATGCTTTATTACATGAGGAGGAGTCTCGGTTGGTGAAGCTTTATGGTGATTTGAGCAGAGATGAGGAGAGTTGTTTGAGACAAAAGTCCCGGGTTCAGTGGATAAATTTAGGAGATAGGAATTCTAGGTTCTTTTTTCGGTCGATGAGACAAAGATTTAGCAAGAGTAACGTTTTATCTCTTATTGATGAGCATGGTAATTGTGTGGAGGAGTCTAATGAAGTTAAGTCTATGATGGTGAATGTCTTTGAGACACTTCTTAGTCAGCTTGGCGGATGCCTTAGGATTGACCTTGATTTAGTGAGGCGAGCTCTCCTTAAGAGTATTTCTGGTGATTAGTGTGCTACCTTAGGTAGAGAGGTTAGTGATGATGAAATTCAGGTGGTTTTGTTCTCTCTGAAAGATAACAAAGCTCCTGGTTCGGATGGGTATAATGCTACTTTCTTCAAGAAAGCTTGGTCTGTTGTTGGTGATGATTTTCTTCGTGCTATTCGTTCGTTTTTTAGCTTCGGGAGATTGCTCAAGCAAGCGAATGCTACTGTGGTTGCTCTTATTCCTAAGGTTCCCAATCCTTCTAAGGTTGGGGATTGTAGGCCTATTTCGTGTTGTAACACTATCTACATATGCATTGCCAAAATTATTACAAATCGAGTTCAGAAGGTGTTGCCTGATGTTGTTAGTCCTTCTCAGTCGGCCTTTGTTGCTGGTAGGCGGATTAGTGACAATATTTTACTATCGCAGGAATTATTAAGGAACTATCATCATGATGGGGGTCATCCTAGGTGTGCACTGAAGGTAGATTTAATGAAAGCCTATGATTCTGTGCGGTGGGATTTCTTGCTAGCTGTCTTACTGATTTTAGGGTTTCCGGAGCAGATGATAGCTTGGCTTTTTGAGTGTATTTCTACTCCCCATTTCTCAATTTCTATCAATGGTGAACTGAATGGTTTTTTTAACAGTGGCCGAGGTTTGATGCAGGGGGATCCTATGTCACCTTATTGATTTGTGCTGGCTATGGAGGTCTTTTCGGGGTTGATGCGAATTATGGAACCGAAAGTTCAATTTGCTTACCACTAGCTGTGCGGAGAGATTGGTATGTCTCACTTATGATTTGCAGATGATCTTATGGTTTGCTATAGGGCAAAGAGGGAGTCAGTTCTGCGGTTAATGGTGTTCTTGGTCAGTTCCAAGCTTTTTCTGGATTGGTCCCTAATCTTAGTAAGAGTAATCTTTTTGTGGCTGGAGTGTCCTATGAGATTAAGCAAGAGTTGCTTGGGATCCCGGGTTTCCAAGAAGGAGTGTTACCCTCCAGATACCTTGGGGTCCCTCTGATTCCTACTAAGCTTTATGGCAGTGGATTGTACGGTTTTTGTTGATAGAATTATGGCAAGGGTTAAAAGTTGGACTAGTAGGGTTCTTTCTTTTGCAGGGAGGCTTCAACTCATTCAATCTGTGCTGTTCTCCATCCTGGTGTATTGGTCCTCCGTTTTTATCCTGCCTAAGTCAGTGGTAGTAAAGGTTGAAGCTACTTTACGTAGTTTTCTCTGGAGGGGTTCAGATTTAGGTAGAGGTGGGCTAAGGTTGCTTGGTCCTCGTTGCTTTTACCAAAGGAAGAGGGTGGGCTGGGTATTAAGAGTGTTGAGGTGTGGAATAAAACTGCCATAATTAAGCATTTGTGGGCTGTTTGTAGCAATTTGAGATCTTCTATTTAAATGGGTGTCGTGGGTTAGGTCTACTTTGCTTAGAGGAAGGAATGTGTGGGAGGTGAAGTGCCCTAGAGATTGCTCGTAGAGTTAGAGGAGAATTCTGAGCCTTCGGAGTCATGTGCGGAGGTTGATTCAGTTTTAGGTGGGTAATGGGGAGGATGTTTCCCTTTGTTTTGATTATTGGCATCCTTTGGGTCCTTTGGTGGAGTTGTTTGGGCGGTGGATTATTTATGATTTTGGTCTTGGTCCTCATGCTAGGGTGGTAGATGTTATTTAGGGAAGAGATTGGGCTTAGCCTCGATCCTTGACTGGGAATTGGATGGACATTATTAGTGGTATCCGTGAGATTCTTTGAGGCCTAATAACTTTCAAGCTGATACTTTGTGTTGGGTTGAGGACTCTCATAGGGCTTTCTCTATTCGTAATGCTTGGGAGTCTCTTCGGTCCCGGTAGCTAGCAGTGAATTGGTTTAGGTCTGTCTGGCATTCTAAAGCAATTCCTAGACATGCTTTCATCTTCTGGCTAGCCATTAGGTGTGCCCTTTTTACTCAGGATAAGCTTATTGTTTATGGCTTGATTTCGGCTATTCGTTGTGTGTTTTGTGGAGGGCATTGTGAGGATGTCCCTCATCTCTTGTTTAATTGCTCCTATTCTTGCGAGGTTTAGTTTGCTCTGTTATGGAAGTGCAAATTACCTCTGCGTGATCAGAGCTTGTAGGCTACTATTTTTTGGTCTTGCCATTTCTGCGGTCGGCAGCTTCGTGCTTGGGTGGTGCGTATTATACTTGCGACTGCTGTCTATGCTATTTGGCGTGAGCGAAATGCTAGGATGCATGGCGAGTTACCTAAACCTGTTACCGTGGTTGTTCGTTCCATTGTTAGAGATGTTTGTATGCGTTTTAATTCCTTATCTAGTTAGTGTCTTCTCCTACTAATAGGTGGCTCCATCAGTCTTGGAGTTTATCTAATTCTATTTTTTTGTAATTCACTTATTTTTCCTTTTAGGGGGCTTGTCCGTTTTGCTGTTGTTCTGGTGGATTACTTTTAGTTGTACCCTGTGATAGGGTTTGTGTTTAGCTTTTATTGTTTTGCTATGTTTTGAGTTTCGGTTGGTAGGGGGCCTGTCCCTTGTCTGATCTTGTGATCTTCTCACTGGGGTATGCCCCTTTACTTTTGTTTTATCTCTTTGGTTAATATATTTACATTATAAAAAAAAAACATATTAAAGAGCTTAATTCGAAGATTAGTTAGGTTCTTTGGTTAATTAAGATTAATTAGATTAATTCCTTACTTAAAAAAAAACAAATAATGAGATTAGTTTTTAGGAGTAAAAACATAGTAATTCTCATTATATTAACTAATCGATTAATTAAAGAGTTTAATTAAATTGATTAGTTAGGTTCTTATATTAATTAAGATTAATGGGATTAAAACCTTAATTAAAAAGAACCAAATATACACATTAGTTTTTAGAAGTAAAAACTTGGTAATTTTCATTATTTTAAGTAATCCATTAATTAAAGAGTTTAATTAAATTGATTAATTAGCTTAATTATTTAATTAAAAAGAGCCAAATAATGAGATTAGTTTTTAGGAGCAAAAACTTGGTAAATCTCATTAATAATTAATCTATTTATTAAAGTGTTTAATTAGATTAGTTAGGTCCATTTAAAATGTTAGGTTTAATTTGATTAAATATTAATGACATAATTGGACCAAATAATGTATCAGAGCCTTCTTTCTTTTATAGGGTGATAGTAGCATGCATTCACTCACTTTTTTAAAATAGAGACTCAAATCTTTAGAGACCGATTGCAGACTTGCTCGATATTTCTTTGAAAATGCCACTAATGTGTCAGACAAGCATACTTGGTTTAAAACTCTAGAATCCTTTGAATTTGCTAAGTATAGAGTTCAAATTCAGATTGAAGCTAGGGTGTCAAGAATTTGAAGTTGCAGTCAAGTTGATTTAGATCTCTCTTCCTAGACACTGTGTCTTGAGACTAGTTTCTCAGACCTTGGTGAAGAAACATACGGTAGTTTCTCACAAAAGGGACTTCGTCGAGTAGGCTTTGTTACCCATAGTCAGGAGAGCCTAGGGCGTTTGTAGCCGTGAATCTTTGACATATCCCAGTGAATTGATCCACGGATCAAAAAGATGTCTAGTTTGATTAGGTCTTTATCATCTAGAATGGCAACTACTTCTTCTTCCACTTCTTCTTCATCTTCGTTTGTTTCTCTTAATCTTAGCAAAAACAAAGAGATTGTAGAAATAGCCGACGTAGAGCAAAGTCTCCACAATTAGAATATTCCTAAAGTCTCCGCAGAAAAAATATACAAAGATAGTTCTTTTAATTTTAAAAGTAAATATTTTATTAAAACTATTGAAGAAACTATTTCTGTGTCCAGAGAAAGCACACAAATAACCCTTCTACCAAAAAAAAATTCTATAATCATCACAAGAAAGATTTCAAATATGTGCATCTAGGGTTAGTACAAGTAGCTTTAAAACCACTGGTTCGAGAAGGGCTGAATACGACAGCTCTTATTTGTGTACGAGACAAGAGACATGAAGGGTTCAAAGACTCGCTCTTTGGATGTATTGAGATCAGTTTACATGCTGGACCAGTCTACTTTGATTGTTGCCCAGACATCTCAGTAGATGCAAGGGATGAGAATGTCTCAGACTCTCTTGTCCTTGATCTTAAAACTAGTGGCTTCAGAATGGCTGAAGGAACTAGTTTTTTGGCAATCGTGTACAGATTCTACTGTAAGGTGATCAATTCCATCACTTCAGATCTCAGAGTCAAAGAAATTGTACATGGCAAGAAAGGCCACACAACCTTATTTAGGGTGAATCCAACATCCTCCAAATTGGTCGTCTCGAAGACTATAGCATGGGATGAGATCCAACTTCTAAATGAATGGGTATTGGAATCATCCGTACCTCCAAAGCCTGTGCAAAATGATGAGATAGAAAGCATCATCGAATTTGATGATGGATCGGTCGAATTAAAGTTTGACTCTGCTCGCAGAGTTAAGCTAAACAGCGACAACATTTCTTCTGTATCCAGAAGAAAATCAACGTCGAGTATCCCAACTCAGAATCCAAGTTCCTTAATTTTTGAAGGAATCACAAAAGCATCTGGCATCGGAAGGCCTTCATACAAAGTAGAGGTTCCTGCCTCTTCTAAGGTCTCAAAACCTGCTAGTCCTCAAAGTCTTACTCTTTCAGGTTTTCAAGATGCAGATATACCTAATATCAATGTTATTTCAGTATCTTCTGAAATAAATAAAGTTGAGTTGAAGGAAATATTTGATGCACCAAAAAATAAACGAGCTAAGGAATGGTTCCTAGCTACTTTATCTAAGAAACAGAAATCTTTCCTGAATAAGAAGTATAATTCCTTCTTGCGTAAATATAATTTGCAGATGGATTTCTTTGAGTTCCTTAGAAGATACTTTGAAGTGCATCACATGAAGATTGCTGAATTACAGCAAGACTCCTCAATTAATATGATGGAAAGTTCATTCAAAACTTTTAAAACTGGAGTCAACACTACTGTCATTACGGTTCATCCTCCCGAGCAATCAATCATAATTAAAGAGGGAGTTAGAGCAGTTCTGTACAAGGAGTGCACACAGCAGAATAATCAACCTGCTACCATGGGAGCACTGTCTAGTATTGTAGAACAGATTAATTATACCAATTTATTCTTACAATCTATGGGAAAGCAAGCTACAAGGATAGAAAATATCCTTCATAAGGTTCCAAGTGGCTTAATTGCTAAAGCCATGAGTTCAGTGCAACCAGCTCCTTTTAAGCCTCCGCCAAATATCAAAGGATGTACATTAAGCTCAAGCAATGACAAGTTGCTTCACGAGATCCACAAGAGGATAGCCAAATTAAAAATCAATGAAGAATTCTCTAGTAAAAATATCAATGTTTTACAAGATATTGATGTTTTGTTTGGTGCAGAAGCTGAAGAATTGGGAGAATTCGAATCCCAATTAAGAGGTGAAATGACTGAATCTTCCTAGCCTAGAGATACAGGCCAATTAAATAAGCTTACATTTGGAAAGCCAAGGCCAACGTATAAGACCAGGCCTTATTATCATCGACCCACTCCAGTAGATTTACTACATGAAGAAAAAATATTCGAAGGATATTCTTTCGATGGAAAATCTATTGTGGAATGGAATATTGATGGCCCGTCTGAATATCAGATTATTAAGACCCTCAAATATATGTTGATGTATGCTCAAGCAGCTCTCATACAGGGAAACGATGAACCACACATCCTAACCCTCGTAACTTTAGGATTTACTAGAGAATTGGCAGGATGGTGGGACGATCATCTCACTGATGAGCAAAGGACAGCTATAAGATCAGCAACCACGTTGGATCATACAAGTATGGACCAACTAGGTAATCTCAGAATGAAGCCAGATATGATCAACACATTGATGTGTATGATTTGTCTACATTTTATCGGTAATCTCGAAGTTTATCATGATCGTATGAGTGAACAATTGATAAATCTAAAGTGTCCTTCTCTCTATCCCACTTTAAGTGGTATAAAGATGTTTTCTTTTCCAAAGTCTTTCAGAAAAAAGATTCAAATATGAACTTTTGGAAAGAAAGATTTATTGCTGGTTTACCTTCTTTATTCGGAGAAAGGGTTAGAACCTGAATCAGAAATAAATATGGTGGGACTATTCTGTTTCATGCCCTCACCTACGGCGATTTATCAACATAAATAGTCGCTGAAGGACTGGCGATCTGTACCAAACAGAAACTACAGAGCAAAATGGATAAAGGCTCTACAAGGAAGACTATGGGAGATTTTTGCAAACAATATAGTTACAATGAGCCTTTCTCAAAACCTCCCAAAGATAGGTCCAAGATTAAAAGAAAGCAATTCAGATCGTACAAGAAGAAGAAGTTCTTTAAAAGACGATCTTATAAAGATGATGAAAAGGACCAGCGTCGTAGAAAGAAGCCTTACTTGAATTCAGGTAAAGGAAAGAAGAAACCACCTATCTGTTATAGGTGTGGCAAAACGGAGCATTATAGCAATAATTGCAAAACAAAAGAAAAGATGCTCTGGATTGTAGCGATAAAATGAAGCACTGCATGAAACAAGTTCTTTTGTCTTCATTATCCAAAAAAAAAAAAGTTCTTTTGTCTGATACAAACGAGGAAGATAAGGTCAATTATATTAACGATATTCCAGACACTGACTCATATTCTGAATGCACAGAATCCTCCTCCCCTGAAGAAGAAGAAAAGGAACAATGTGACTGCGATCATTACAAGTCCATTCTAAAACTCAACGGACTTAGCATCAATGTTTTGAAGAAAGAAGACAATCTAATCTTAGATTGTATTGATGCAATTGATGATACAGAGAAGAAACGATCTGCTTTGGAAAAATATATTGCCACGGCTCAGGAGCAAAAGCTATTAGATAATGGCAAGAAGCAAATTGAAATTCCCAAGCAGCATTATTCGTTTAGATAAATAATGCAAAGAGTTCAGAAAGAAAAAGAAGCTAGTAGACAACCTACTATAGCTGAACTCAAAGCAGAGATGAATTCCTAAAAAGAGGAATTAAAAGAAATGAAGAAGCAAATGCAAACCTATGAGTTATATCATTTAGAAGCATTCGGCAAACAAGATTCAGTAAAAGATGATGAAGATTCTTTTGCTAATATGTTTGAAGCCATTAAGGTAAATGAACCTTCAACTTCCCAGCTGAATTCACAACTAAATCATGAAGAAGATCCTCCTGTAGTCAATAGTATAGATAAAGTTATAGTACAAAAATAGTACTCGAAGATAACCATTGTTGTATCTAAAACTTTTATCTTTGAAGGAGAAGCTTTGATAGATTTAGGTGCAGACTTGAACTACATTAGTGAAGGTATTATTCCTTCATAATATTTCTCAAAAACCACCCAAATGCTGAATACAACAAATGACGGACGCATGGCGATAGAGTATAAACTCTTAGAAGCAGCAGTTTGTAATGATGAAGTATGTTTTGAAACCCCATTCATACTAGTAAAAGGATTATCAGAATCAGTTATTCTGGGGACTCCTTTCCTCAGTATGATTTATCCTTTTACAGTTATGGCAGAAGGGATCGTGTCTAATATAGATTGAAGACAAATCAAGTTTCCTTTTGCTCAACAACCAAAGTATAAGGAGATACACAACCTTAGAGAGAAAATCTCAAAAAAGGGGAAATTTCTTTTCTCTCTAAAAGAAGAGGTAAAGTATCGCTCCATTTCAGAACAACTGAATAAACTAGCTATTTGAAGAAAAGGTGCAGAAGTTTCAGAAGCAATTAGAGGAATCTGTATGCTCAGATATTCCTAATGGTTTCTGGTAAAAAAAGAAGCATACGGTAGAACTTCGGTATTTGGAATTCTGTAAAAAGGAAATTGAAGAACTTTTGCGAAAAGGATTAATTCGCAAGAGTCATTCTCTATGGTCTTGTCCAACATTTTATGTGGAAAATGCAGCAGAGCTTGAACGAGGAGTTCCAAGGCTTGTCATTAATTACAAGCCATTAAATGAAGCACTGCAATGGATTCGATATCCTATTCCGAATAAAAGAGACCTCCTTAATAGGCTTTATGAAGCCTGCATATTCTCTCAGTTTGACATGAAAAGTGGGTATTGGCAGATCCAAATTGCAGAGAAGGATAAGTACAAACTGCCTTCACAGTACCCTTTGGGCATTATGAATGGAACGTAATGCCTTTTGGTCTGAAGAATGCTCTTTCAGAATTTCAGAATATTATGAACGATATATTTAATCCTTATATGGATTTCATTATCGTTTATATTGATGATGTCTTGGTATTCTCAAAGTCCATAGATCAACATTGGAAGCATTTAAAAACCTTCCATAATGTTGTTCTTAGGGCCGGGTTGGTAGTATCTGCCAAGAAAATCAAGTTGTTCCAAAACAACATAAGGTTTCTAGGTCATAATATTTATCATGGCTCAGTTACCCCAATAAACAGGGCTATATAGTCTTTGCACAAAAGTTTCCTGATGAAATCAAAGATAAACAACAACTGTAAAGATTCTTGGGAAGTCTGAATTATCTAGCAGACTTTTACAGAGACCTTTATTTGCAAGGCTTAAGAAGAATCCAGGACCTTGGACAGAGGCCTGTACAAAGGCAGTCCAGAGGATCAAGATGAAAGCTAAGGAATTACCATACCTAGCTATTCCTCATCCAAATGCCTTCAAAATAGTTGAAACAGATGTATCTGAATATTTTTTTTGGATAATGTAAGTATATTAACCAAAGAGACAAAACAAAAGCAAAGGGGCATACCCCAGCGAGAAGATCACAAGGTCAGACAAGGGACAGACCTCCTACCAACCGAAACTCAAAAAACAGCAAAGCAATAAAAGCTAAGCACAAACCCTGTCATAGGGTACAGCCAAAAGAACCCACCAAACCCCATAAAAGGCAAAACAAGCGAATTACAAAAAAATAGAATCAGATAAACCCCAAGACTGGTGGAGCCACCTATTAATAGGAGAAGGCATCACACCAGATAAGGAATTAAGACGCATACAAACATCTCTGACAATGGAACGAACAACCATGGTAACAGGTTTAGGTAACTCGCCATGCATCCTAGCATTCCGCTCACGCCAAATAGCATAGACAGCAGCCGCAAGCATAATACGCACCACTCACCCACGAAGTTGCCGACCGCGGAAATGGCAAGACCAAAGAATAGTATCCTCCCAGCTCCGAGCACGCAGAGGTAATCTGCACTTCCTTAAATGAGCAAACCAAACCTCGCAAGAATAAGAACAATCAAAAAAGAGATGAGGGACATCCTCACAACTCCCTCCACAAAACACACAACGAATAGCCGGAATCAAGCCATAAACAAGAAGCTTATCCTGAGTAGAAAGAGCACCCCTAATGGCCAACCAGAAGATAAAAGCATGTCTAGGGATTGATTTAGAATGCCAAACGGACCTAAACCAATCCACCGCTGGCTGTCGGGACCGAAGAGCCTCCCAAGCATTACGAATAGAGAAAGCCCACCGAGAATCCTCAACCCAACACAAAGTATCAGCTTGAGAATTACTATATCTGAATATGGTTATGGAGGTAACTTAAAACAAGATCTGGAAGGGAAAACATCCCTGTTAGATTTACATCCGAGGTGTGGAAATCAGCCCAGCAAAATTATTCTACTGTAAAAAAAAGAGATACTTGCTATTTTATTATCGGTTTCAAAATTTCAAAGTGATTTATTAAATAAAAAATTTTTGATCGGGGTAGATTGTAAATCTGCCAAAGAGATTTTGAAAAATGATGTTAAAAACCTAGCCTCAAAACAGATTTTTACTATGTGGCAAGCTATTCTTTCTGTTTTTAACTTTGACATTGAATTTATAAAGGGCGAGAATAATTCCTTGCTAGATTTTCTAACGCGTGAATTATTGCAGGGCTCCCAAAAGAACCCAGGAAGCTACTTCCCCAAGCAGTACTAAAAGATTCACTGCAGATTCAGCATCCTTTAATCTCAAGAGGATGGACGATGGATATAAGCGAACAACTAGAACGCTTGCATCCTTTATTGAAGCAGAGCATTGGGGATCAGACCTAGAATGTAACATCCCGGATTTCGGGTAATGAAATTTTGATATATGTGAAATATGTGAAAATAAATTTTACTATTTGAGGGGGTGTAAATGTAATTAAATGTATGTTTATTTTATGATTTCCAGTGGACCGGATTGAATAGTGAAAAATATGAAAAAAATGGAAAATTGAAAAACTGGACCAGAGAGCATCGCGACCTGGTCACCGCGACCACAGGTCGCGATGGCTCGCTCGCGGTGAAAAACGCAAAATCTGGCAGTGAGTACCGCGACCAGTCACCGCGACCACAGGTCGCAATGGCTTGCTCGCGATGAAAATGTCAAAAAACGGGCAGAGAGCAGCGCGACCAAGGCGCGCTCGCGAGGAAGGCGGTGCGCGCATTCCAGTGAGCATCGCGACCTGGTGCCGCGACCACAGGTCGCGACGGCGGTCGCTGTAGCGAAAAAAATATAAAAAAAAAAAAGAAAAGAAGAAGAAACTTCTCGCAGAAGCGAGAAAACAGAACATAAGAGAAAGAGAGAGAAAGAGCCGAAAAAAAAGAGAGAAAAGGAGAGAAAAGAGAGAAGAAAAAGAAGAAGAAGAAGAGAGAAGAAGAAGAAAGAAAAGAAAAGAAAAAGAGGAAGAAGAGGAAGAAGAAGAAAGAAAAAGGGAAAGAAATCGTGGAACCGCGGTTGGTCGAACGAAAAACGGTACCGAGGTAGGTGTACGTTTGTTTTCGCAATCGTTATGAAAAGTATTTAGTCATCGTTTTCATTTCCGTTTTCTTTTGAGTTTTCGTTTTCGAATTCGTTTCGTTTTGTTTTCGTTTATGTTTTCGATTCTTCGTTTTCGATTTTCGTATGAAAATGGTTTATGCTATATGAAGAAAAATTGATGATCTGCATATCTATTGTTGATTTGTAATACGTTTACGATAGACAGCATTTGGATCGTGTTTTCGAATATTTTGATTGTTACGATTTGTGAAAAATACTTGATTTAGTTGCTTGCATGACTATTGTTTATGATTTGTAATTTATTGCGAATACTTGAAAATTGTTTATTGTGACGGCCCTAGGATACCTAGACATAGATATGGATATAGGAGGTTGGTATACCAGCTGGGTTTTACTGAGCAGTACTGCGCCGTTATTATTGTGTGATTGTTGTTGCGGGGCAATCTCGGACAATCACACCGATTTAGTGATCGTTGTTGCGGGGCAATCTCGGACGATCACAATGATACTAGCGATTGTTGTTGCGGGGCAATCTCGGACAATCGCGATGATATTAGTGATTGTTGTTGCGGGGCAATCTCGGACAATCACGTGATATCAGTGACTGTTGTTGCGGGGCAACCCCGGACGTCACATTGACCCATATTCCAGTCCTAGAATGTTTAGTATTCTAGTGGGCCAGAATTGATTGAAATTGAAAAGTGAACCGAATGATTTTATTGATAGCATTCATTATTGACTTCATTATTGAAATTAAAGTAATTGGAATTGTTTAATGCTTTGATTTTCGAAATTTAATTGTTTGGAAATGCAATAGAAATGGAATTGTTTTGGAAATATTTATAATGTGATTTATTTAATTGAGTTTTTAGTACACCCACTAAGCTTTATGCTTAGCGCGTTAGTTTGTTTCTAACGCGTAGGTACCAGGAATCCAGAGGAGGCTAGAGACTGAAGGAAGAGCAACTTGCAGACCGAGTCACAGAGACTGTACAGTTGGGTAGCTATATTTTTGTTATGTGTATATATTCTGAAAGCATGCATATACAGGAAATTTGTAAAACGTTTGTAATTAATTATTGTATGATTTCTGTCTTTTATTATCTAAATGTAAATAGTAAAGTCTGTTCTGTTTTATTTATAAACTATTTGATAAGTCGCACTAAACGGCAGAGTGCGCAACTGTTTGATACGAGATATAGAAGTGTTTGTGGAAAATGTGAATTTAAATTGTTTTATGTAAAAACAGGTTTTTGGAAAGTCCGAAAATTAAACGGTACTCTGCCGAATTTTCGTAAAAAGTTTAATTAGTTTTATGGGCTCAAAATGATTTGAAATAGAAAATGAAGTTTTGGAAAGTTTTTGAAAGTCGGAGTAGCGCTCCCCGGGTCGGTCCGGCCGGGTCGGGTCGGGGGGTGCTACATAGAATTTGTTGCTCAAGTCTATCTAAGAGATCATCAATCTCCTACCATCGATTCTTTAAAGACAAGAAGGTGGTTTGAGACAATTTTGATCGATTATTCTTGATGTATTTTCCCATTAAGACTGGGGCGATAATCTATTCAGAGAACAAAAGTTCAAGGATCCAAGAGTCAAACCTAACTCTTATCATTTCTTTGACTATATTCAAGCCTGGAACGAGATTTTGAATTACCATAATCGTAATTATGGTCACAGCTGGTTCATCAAACTATCCATTATCACTAAGGATTTCAGCAGGGTTCCTATCCCATGTTGGTTTCAGTAGTGGTTATTAAATTTTGGTATAGTTGGTGATGCTCTTCCAGAATGTGTCCTGGAAGCTTCAAATAAATTCTACCAGCATAACCAAAAAAAGGTGGCTTTGGAACTCTCCTTTCTTTATTTCCTAGCTCTTTATCAAGTTCCATGGATTTTAAGATGAAAGTATCAATTTAATAAAGATCCTTTTAGTTTGGAAGCAGAAAAGGGTATTACCCCAGCTTTTCTTAGGGTCTTCTATACTCGATGCTGGCAGAAGTATCCAGTTGATGAATTCTATGCTAGAAACTTCAATTCGATTACTCTGTTTCCACCTAAGCGATTACCAGAGCGCCTTAATGATAAAGGAAAAGATAAGGAGGTTATTTCTACCTCCTCTAAGTCGTCTAAAGAAGAAAAAGAAGTTTTGTCTCTTGCCAAGGCATTGCTTAAGGAAGGAACTTCACCAGCAACAATCAAGAGCAAATTGGCAAGCTGCAAATCTCAGTCAGTGACTAAGGAAGAAGACGACGAAGACTCTGAAGGAATGTCCTTTGGAGAATATCACCCATGTGAGGCTGGATACAGTCAGTGGTGCCGGACAGCCCTAGACAGTATTTAAGGATGTCAAACACACTTACAAGTACCCTAAGTGCACGAACCAACCTCACTCACACAAGAACAAATAATGATAGATTAACTAGTTTGCCAAGGGATACAGATATCACCACCCTTAGTAAGCTAGCAAACGGCTCACCACCAAGAGCAATCTAAAGGGATACAGAAATACCACCCTCTCAACCAGCCAAGGATAAAACTCACCACTCAAAGGAATCCACTCAAGAGATACAGAGTTAGGAGAATAAAACTCAAAGAGTTCTAATTTTCATTAATATTCATCAATTGTTTTTAATCTGATTTACATGACACTTTAAATAGGAAAACATGACTTGGAACAACCTACCAAGCGTGGGAAATATAAGACATAAATGCTTTCATCTGATAACAAGAAGAAATAAATGCAAAAGTTGACTAGAAGCTTGAAAACAAAGAAAAACTCTTCATTTCCCGAAATGCGCCACCAGCAGATTACTAGAACGAATTCGGTCATAACTCTCTCTTGGATGCTCCACATGACTTGCTTCAAAATACGAAAATGAAGTTAAGGCTTTTATCTTTCCAACACATAAAGGAGCGAACAAAGTTTATGGCCCTCGCAAACTCACTGCGCGGCCCTCGCGAACTTACTGCACGAACTGATTTTTGCCACCGCGAACAGATTCTGTTGCTTGATAAACCATAATGAGAATTCGAACTTCTTTTATGTTTTGGGCCGAGGTTGAGCTATGGAACACTCCCGTGTCAACCAGGATCCTATGGATGACATGTATGATGATGAGCACAATCTAGATCCCTATAAAGTTTAGATTCCTTATGGATAAGGTCCTGATCGACTCCACCACCTTTATGTCAAGGTGACAAGGACACGTGACCTTAGTGGGAATCTTCCTACCTCGTCATCATTAGCTATTATTTTACTTTCCATAAAGTTGTTTGTTCGGTTTTGCTTTTTTAAAGTTTTTTTTTTGGATAATGTAAGTATATTAATACCCCAGTAAGAAGAGCACAAGGTCAGACAAGGGACAAGCCCCCTACCAACCGAAACTCAAAACACAACAAAACAATAAAAAAGCTAAGCATAAGGGATAAGCCCCCTAAATGGCAAAACAAGCGAATTACAAAAAAAATAGAATCAGATAAACCCCAAGACTGGTGGAGCTATCTATTAGTAAGAGAAGGCACCACATCAGATAAGGAATGAAGACGTATACAAACATCTCTAACAATGGAACGAACAACCACGGTAACAGGTTTAGATAACTCGCTATGCATCCTAGCATTCCGTTCATGCCCAATAGCATAGACAACAGCCGCAATCATAAAATGCACCGCCTACCCATGAAGCTGCCGACCGCGGAAATGGCAAGACCAAAGAATAGTAGCCTCCCAGCTCCGAGCACACAGAGGTAATCTGCATTTCCTTAAAAGAGCAAACCAAACCTCACAAGAATAGGAACAATAAAAAAAGAGATGAGGGACATCTTCACAACTTCCCCCACAAAACACACAGTGAATAGCCGGAATCGAGCCATAAATAAGAAGCTTATCATGAGCAGAAAGAGCACCCTTAATGGCCAGCTAGAAGTTGAAAGCATGTCTAAGAATTGCTTTAGAATGCCAAACGGACCTAAATCAATCCACCGCTGGCTGCCGAGACCGATAAGACTCCCAAGCATTACGAATAGAGAAAGCCCCACGAGAGTCCTCAACCCAACACAAAGTATTAGCTTGAAAGTTATTAGGCCTCAAGGAATCAAGGATACCACTAATAATGTTCATCGAATTCCCAGTTAGGGAACGAAGCCAAGCCCAATCCCTTCCCTGAATAACATCTGCCACCCTAGCATGAAGACCAAGACCAGAATCATAAATAATCCGCCGCCCAAACACCTCCACCAAAGGACCCAAAGGATGCCAATAATCAAATCAAAGGGAAACATCCTCCCCATTACCCACCCCAAACTAAATCAATCTCCACACATAACTCCGAAGGCTCAGAATTTTCCTCCAACTCTACGAGCAATCTCCAGGACACTTCACCTCTCATACATTCCTTCCCCTAAGCAGAGTAGACCTAACCCACGACACCCAAATAGAAGATCTCAAATTGCTACAAACAGCCCACAAATGCTTAATTATGGCAGCTTTATTCCAAACCTCAACGCTTTTAATACCCAATCCACCCTCTTCCTTTGGTAAACACGCCAAGGACCAACCTTAGCCTTACCTCTACCTAAATCTGAACCCCTCCAAAGAAAACTACGTAAAGTAGCTTCAACCTTTATTACCACCGACCTAGGCAGGATAAAAATGAAGGACCAATACACTTAGATAGAGAACAACACAGATTGAATGAGTTGAAGCCTCCATGCAAAAGAAAGAACCCTACTGGTCCAACTCTTAACCCTCGCCACATTTGTTTTTTTGGATAATGTAAGTATATTAACCAAAGAGACAAAACAAAAGCAAAGGGTCATTCCCCAGCGAGAAGATCACAAGGTCAGATAAGGGACAGACCCCCTACCAACCGAAACTCATAACACAGCAAAGCAATAAAAGCTAAACACAAACCCTGTCGTAGGGTACAACCAAAAGTAATCCACCAGAACAACAGCAAAAGGGACAAACACCCTAAAAGGCAAAACAAGCGAATTACAAAAAAATAGAATCAGATAAACCCCAAGACTAGTGGAGCCACCTGTTAGTAGAAGAAGGCACCACACCGGATAAGGAATTAAGAGGCATACGAACATCTCTATCAATGGAACGAACAATCACGGTAACAGGTTTAGGTAACTCACCATGCATCCTAGCATTCCGCTCACGCCAAATAGCATAGACAGCAGCTGCAAGCATAATACGCGCCACCCACCCACGAAGCTGCCGACCTCGGAAATGGCAAGACCAAAGAATAGTAGCCTCCCAGCTCCGAGCACGTAGAGGTAATCTACACTTCCTTAAAAGAGCAAACCAAACCTCGCAAGAATAAGAACAATCAAAAAGAGATGAGGGACATCCTCACAACTCCCTCCACAAAACACACAACGAATAACTGGAATCAAGCCATAAACAAGAAGCTTATCCTGAGTAGAAAGAGCACCCCTAATGGCCAGCCAAAAGATGAAAGCATGTTTAGGAATTGCTTTAAAATGCCAAACGGACCTAAACCAATCCACTGCTGGCTGACGGGATCGAAGAGACTCCCAAGCATTACGAATAGAGAAATCCCCGCGAGAGTCCTCAACCCAACACAAAGTATCAGCTTGAGAGTCATTAGGCCTCAAGTAATCAGGGATACAACTAATAATGTCCATCCAATTCCCAGTCAAGGAACGAGACCAAGCCCAATCCCTTCCCTGAATAACATTTACCACCCTTGCATGAGGACCAAGACCAAAATCATAAATAATCCGCCGCCCAAACATCTCCACCAAAGGACCCAAAGAATGCCAATAATCAAATCAAAGGGAAACATCCTCCCCATTACCCACCCGAAACTGTATCAATCTCTGTACATGACTCTGAAGGCCCAGAATTTTCCTCCAACTCGACGAGCAATCTCCAAGGCACTTCACCTCCCATAAATTCCTTCCCCTAAGCAGAGTAGACCTAACCCACGAAACCTAAATATAAGATTTCAAATTGCTACAAACAACCCACAAATACTTAATTATGGCAGCTTTATTCTAAACCTCAACACTTTTAATGCCTAGTCCACCCTCTTCCTCTGGTAAACACACTGAGGACCAAGCAACCTTAGCCCCACCTTTACCTAAATCTGAACCCCTCCAAAGAAAACTACGTAAAGTAGCTTTAACCTTTATTACCACTGACTTAGGCAGGATAAAAATAGAGGACTAATACAACTAGGTGGAGAACAACACAGATTGAATGAGTTGAAGCCTTACTGCAAAAGAAAGAACCCTATTGGTCCAACTCTTAACCCTCGCCACAATTCTATCAACAAGAACCCTACAATCCACTGCCATATGCTTAGTAGAAATCAGAGGGACCCCAAGATATCTGACAGGTCACACCCCTTCTTGGAAACCCAGGATCTCAAGCAACTCTTGCTTAATCTCAGAGGACACACCAGCGACAAAAAGATTACTCTTACTAGGATTAGGGACCAATCCAGAAAGAGCTTGAAACTGACCGAGAACACCATTAACCGTAGTAACTGACTCCCTCTCTGCCCTACAGAAAACTATAAGATCATCCGCAAAGCATAAGTGAGAAATGCCAATCTGTCCGCACTGCCAGTGGTAAGCAAATTGACCTTATTGTTTCATAATTCGCATTAGCCCCGAAAAGACCTCCATAGCTAGCATAAATAAATAAGGTGACATAGGATACCCCTGTCTCAAACCTCAGCCACTATTAAAGAAACCAATCAATTCGCCATTGATAGAAATTGAGAAACGGGGACTAGAAATGCACTCAGAAATCCAAGCTATTATTTGCTCTGGGAACCCAAAAATCTGTAAGACGGCTACTAAGAAATCCTATCGCACAGAATCGTAGGCTTTCATTAAATCTTCCTTTAGCGTACACCTAGGATGAACCCCATTACAATGATAGTTTCTCAATAATTCCTGCGATAGTAAAACATTGTCATTAATCCGTCTACCAGCAACAAAGGCCGACTGAGAATGACTAACAACATCAAGCAACACCTTCTGAACTCGATTTGCAATAATTTTGGCAATGCATTTGTAGATAGTGTTACAACACGAAATAGGCCTAAAATCCCCAACCTTAGAAGGATTGGGAACCTTAGGAATACGAGCAACCACAGTAGCATTCACTTGCTTGAGCAATCTCCCAGAGCTAAAAAATGAACGAATAGCACGAAGAAAATCGTCACCAACAACAGACCAGGCTTTCTTGAAGAAAGTAGCATTATACCCATCCGGACCAGGAGCTTTGTTATCTTTCAGAGAGAACAAAACCGCCTTATTTTCATCATCACTAACCTCTCTACCCAAGGTAGCACTCTGATTACCAGAAATACTCTTAGGGAGAGCCCGCCTCACTAAATCAAGGTCAATCCTAGGGCATCTAGCAGGCTAACTAAAAAGTGTCTCAAAGAAGTTCACCACCATAGACTTAACTTTACTAGGCTCATCCACACAATTACCATGCTCACAATAAGAGATAAAAACCTTACTCCTACTAAATCTTTGTCTCATCGACCGAAAAAAGTACCTAGAATTTCTATCTCCCAAATTTATCCACTGAACCCGGGACTTTTGTAAAAAAAAACTCTCCTCATCTCTGCTCAAATCACCATAAAGCTTCACCAACCGAGACTCCTCTTCATGTAATGAAGCATTCATAGGCTGCCCCTGAATATCCTACTACACAGATTCCAGAGCATGCTTAGCTTGCTGCACCCTAGAAGACAAGTCAGAATAACACTCCCTATTAAGTTTCTTAAGCTCCACTTTCAATCATTTTAGCTTCTTACATAGCTGAAACATAGGAGAACCATCCACCCTGTCCGCCCAAACCCGATCCACCAAAGATAAAAATTCTGGATAATCCGCCCAGAAATTAAAAAACTTAAAAGACACCCGTCGCCGAGGGAGATCCACAATCTTAACAATCATAGGAGAGTAATCAGAAATACTGGAAGGAAGAAAATGCGCCTCTGAACTCGAAAGGAAATATCCCAATTCAAATTGACCAAAGCTCGATTTAACTTTCGAAGAATAGGATCAACCGTACGATGACTAGACCACATATAGAAGCACCCATTAAATTGCAGATCATCCAACCCAGACTCAGCTAAACAATTAGAAAAGTCATCTTTCCAATGTGGCCAAGAATTGGATCCTCCAACACTCTTAACCGAAGACTTAATAGCATTAAAGTCACCCATCACAATCCAAGCACTATTCTCCCATTCCACTCCGCGCGCCACTAAATCAGCCCACAAAGCCTCCCTACGAACATTACAATTATCACTGTCCACAATCAAAATCATACACTCCCAAGTAGAATCAACATAAGAAACTTTACAATGGATAACTTATTTAGAAGATCCGACAACCAAAACAGTAACATCAAACGGATTCCAACAAACCCAAATCCTTCCCAAAGAGGAAAAATTATAATTGCACTCCACCTTCCAAGACCGGTCAATGGTCTTAAGAATAACATCTTTATTTTTCTCAAGAACTTTCGTTTCCACTAAACCACACAAAGACAATTTCTCATCTTTAATCAAACTGCGTACCTCTCTTTGCTTCAAAGGGTCATTAAGACCCCTAATATTCCAACACCCAAAAATCATAATAAATATACAAAGATAAGAAGAAACCCCCACAAATCTATCTCCACTTACCCCCCTTAGAGGAGGAGTGCTTCTTATTCTTCTTACCCTTACTACTAGAACCTTTGTTCTTTTTTTTTTTTTCCAGAGAATCTTTAACTTTTGAAGCAAAAGCATTACGAGGGGGACTAGAATCACTACCATCCTCACCATGACCAGCCTCATCATTATCACAAAGAGCATCCCTATCATCACAAAGAGCATCCCTGTCATCAACATAAACATTATTCTTTTTTTTTTTTTTTGCCCTCACCAACATTATTCTTTTTTTTTTTTTTGCCCTCACCACAATTCTATCAACAAGAACCCTACAATCTACTACCATAAGCTTAATAGAAATCGGAGGGACCCCAAGATTACTCTTACTAGGATCAGGGACCAATGCAGAAAGAGCTTGAAACTGACCAAGAGCACCATTAACCGCAGTAACTGACTCCTTCTCTACCCTATAGAAAACCATAAGATCATCCGCAAAGCATAAGTGAGAAATGTCAATCGGTTTGCACTGCTAGTGGTAAGCAAATTGACCTTATTGTTTCATAATTCGCATCAGCCCTGAAAAGACCTCCATAGCTAGCACAAATAAATAAGGTGACATAGGATCCCCCTACCTCAAACCTCGGCCACTATTAAAGAAACCAATCAATTCGCCATTGATAGAAATTGAGAAACGGGGACTAGAAATGCACTTAGAAATCCAAGCTATTATTTGCTCTGGGAACCCTAAAATCTGTAAGACGGCCACTAAGAAATCCCATCGCACAGAATCATAGGCTTTCATTAAATCTACCTTTAGCGCACACCTAGGATGACCCCCATCACGATGATAGCTCTTCAATAATTCCTGCGATAGTAAAATATTGTCACTAATCCGCCTACCACCAACAAAGGTCGACTGAGAAGGACTAACAACATCAGGCAACACCTTCTGAACTCGATTTGCAATAATTTTGGCAATGCATTTATAGATAGTGTTACAATACGAAATAGGCCTAAAATACCCAACCTTAGAAGGATTGGGAACCTTAGGAATAAGAGCAACCACAGTACTTGCTTGAGAAATCTCCCGGAGCTAAAAAATGAACGAATAGCACAAAGAAAATCGTCACCAAAGCATTACGAGGAGGACTAGAATCAATATCATCCTCACCATGACCAGCCTCATCATTATCACAAAGAGCATCCCCATTATCAACATAAACATTAACCCCATCCTTACAAAGAACAGCCCTTGCATTAGAAACAGTGTCCAAAATTGCTAAAGGAGTACCCTCTTCCATTACTTCCAAATTAAGAGTATGCTCATTGCCCTCCATTAGCACTAAAGCAAGTTGATTATCAACATTTTCCACAAGCAGAACACTAGCACTGTTCTTCGTAGTAGATAATTCTCCATCCTTGTTCTTTTTTTTAACCTCAACCCAAACCGGTCGTTTAGGCACCAAAGAGTCTTCTTGCCTCTTCTTCATATCATGAACATCAGCCCCTCCATTTCCTGTAACCGTATTCACCTTGTCACCCAAATCTTGAACACTTTGTTGACATATGCCCGGCGCATGCCCAAACACCTTACAAATATTACACCTAGAAGGAAGCCATTCATAAACAGCATATATAGTTTTCCACTCCCCATTTGCGCATTGAATATCACACTCATTAATGACATCCTTCGAAGCATCAACCTCAACACACACACGAGCAAAACTAAGATGTTTCCTAGCTAAGGTAATGTGATCGGCATGCAATGGAATTCCCAAAGAACTAACTACAAAACTCAGGCCCTTAGAAGTCCAATATTCAAAAGGTAGATTATAAAGTTTAACTCATACAGGAATATTACGTAACTCATCTTTAGACAAGGATAAACTAGGCTGCCACCTTTTAAGAACAAACAATTTTTCACTATATGCCATGGACCTTTTTCAAGAACTTCACAAGCATGGTCAAGACTATCAAACTTGAAAATAAAGAACCCTTGTTCCGAAGATAAGACTTCTTTAAGGCCGAACCTACCCCAAATTTTATAAACTACTGAATTCACTACGGGGAAAGGAATTCGCTTCTCCATAAAGTACCCTATCAAGGAAGTTCTCCATTCTTCACTTCCCTCAATAGCTACCTCAACCGGAGGGCTAACTTTAATTCTTCCTTTCTCTTTAGTAGGTTTAAAATATTGTAAGGATTCAAAAGTAGAAGATCGTACCTCACAAGCAATAGGAGAAGAATTTTGGACAGCCTTAGCATAAGATGGTTTCAGCCCTTGATCATGCATGGAAGAAGGTGTTGAAAATGGTCCAACATCAGCCACTCATTGTCCAAAGCTACCAAGACTCGAAATTGAAACCAAAGTACCTGATTTCGGCCCAATTACACCCATATCAGCCCTAAAATGCAAGTTACCAAGCTTTTCCTTTCTATTATCATCTCTTGCAAGCCCAAATCCACCATAATTCGAGGGCGATTCAATAACATTAATCCTTGGCCCATCTAATTTTGTATCAGCCCCATTAACTCCAATTTTGTGCCCAAAATTACCAATACCCGAAATTGAACCCAAAGCACCATATTTTGGCTTTATTACACTCATTCCTTGCTGACTACTTTTATTTAGTAAAGGAAAGTCATCAACAACCACCTTCTCTTGACAATTTTGGCCATTAATGTCAATACTAGCCACCTTATTTTGAAAAACCAGCCCATGAGAATCATCCATCCTTTGAATTATTTGCCCATTGCATATGATCTTATTTTGAAAATTCAGACCATTCCTCTCTTTATTTCCATCATTCAACAAGTCTTCACCCTTTTCACCAATGTCAACTATACCTTTCTTCTTGTCCACTCTCGAAATAGTTGAAAGACAACCAGCTCTTCCTTTGGAAACAGCTCCTACTCCATCACAATCATCATCCATTTTAAGAGACCTACTACTTACACCAAAAGAGACATTTTTCATTGCACCACCATCACCAAATTCAGCTTTAACAACTCCAGCTGAAACTATATCATGATAGCCCTTCATACCATTGAAGTTCAAAGAAGAAACATGGTTGCCATCCTTCATACCACCATAAACAATAGAGGGTATATCATGGCAGCCCTTCATGACAGCTCTTTATCCCATTGATCATCAAAGAATGAGTAAGGTCGGCGCTTTTCTTGACACCACTAACAGTAACTCCATCTCTACCTTTGGGGATAGCTCCACCATCCATTCCAAGAGACATGCTACTAACATCAAAAGAGACTTTCTTCCTTGCACCACCGTTGCTTAAATTAGCCTTAACAACCTTACTGGAGGATATATCATGATAGTATTTTATCATGCCTTCATGGCAGCCCTTCATTCCACCATTTTTTACACCACCAGCAGTTGGTGAATCACCAACCATGGTTCCAACTAAAACACCAAGAAGAAGATGAAGATCACAACCCCACAATAAGGAAAAAATGCAGCTCAAAATCACATGCAACAACACTCATAAGATTGGCCAAAGTAATATCATGTACCATAGCACAAAACAAATTAAAACTGCCCAGACAATTAAGGCAAAAGAAATGAACCAGCAAACTAAAACAAAAAAAGAGAGATTTAGCTCGTGATCATCCAAGAAGAAAAGATAATCACGAAGGATGAAGAGAAAAAAATGAGAAGAACACTCATAGAAATTCTAGAGAGAAGTCAGAGCATTTTCTCTTTAAAAAAAAAAAACCCAAACTTGTTTTTCTTTTTTAAAGTAGTTTGTCATGTTGTAATCTACTTTACAAAGTCATTTGGATTGTTGTAATTATGTTGTTTCCTAGATATTTCCTAGGATTTGGTGTGTAGTGGTCAGGAAGTTGCCTAGAAATTTCCTTAGGTCTTATTTTGAGAGCATGTTCTCCCTATAAAAGGGTATGACACCTCTCATTTTAAGCAATCGAAAATTTATCCAAAAAATTATTGTATCAAGTGTGCTTCCTCTTGTAAAATCTTCCTCCCTTTGAATGTAAGATATTTTTTCTCTTTAATATTTTGTACAAATTCCTGCACTTCTTTTATTTTGTTTTAATTCTTTTATAGCATTCTATACTCTAATTATTCATACTCCAAGCTAGTATGTTCTAAGCCTGCAGCATATGCCTGATCTGGCTTATCAGAACGCACTGGGAATGGTATCAGAGCCTTCTTTCTTTTAGAGCCTTCTTTCTTTTAGGGAGTGGTATCAGAGCCTTCTTACTCTAAGCCTGCAGCATACCTGGCGATGAAGTGGAAGAAAAATTAGTTGTCATTATAGATGATAAAGATCTAATCAAACTAGACACCATTCGATTCGTGGATCAAACACATTGGGATCTGTCAAAGCTTTACAGCTATCAAACGCCCTACGCTCTCCTGGCTATGGGCAACAAAGCCTACTCGACGAAGTCCCATTTTGTGAGAAACTACTGTATGTTTCCTCTCCTCGGTCAGAGAAGCTAACTTTGACTCCGTGTCCAGGAAGAAAGATCTAGATCAACTAAATAACAACTCCATACTCTTGACACTCTATCTTCATGTTTATTTGTTTCTTTTAGTAATGAAGTAATCAGCAGGCAAGTGGTAATGTTAATTTATCTAAGAATCTATAAAATCAAATTTCTTGGTACTATTATCTACATGCTTTAATAAGTAAAATTATATGATCATTTCTTTGAAGGTCAAGTTATACTCTTGTTTTGGTCTTACTCTCTAACTAAACTTTATTTCATATTTTCTACTCTCTTTTTGCTTATTTATGAGTTATGTTGATATGTTTATGGATTACGACGGCATAGATTGTAATCATCTTTACAGTGGGTTTCATTCCCCACAAGTGCGTAATAGTACTTATCTCAATTATGAGAACATTGAAAGTAGCTTAGCTACCTATAAATCAGCTCTAATTGAGCTTCAAGACATTATTAGGAGTAGACACAACTCTCCTAAGAGACAATATGTTCAAGAAATTGGCATAAAATACAAAACAAGTGCTTTCAACCAAGACGACTGTCTTGCAAGACAAGTAACTTATTACGAAGATAGAATTAATCACTTTAATTCTATTAAACAATTTATAAAGACTTTTCTTTCTAAAAGATGAGTCGAGATATAGTCAATAGTGTTATTGATAAGTTATCTGAACTTGACTTTTGAGATCTTCCAATCTTTAACGAAGAGTTAGGTAGACAAATAGATTTTCTTTCCCAGAAAAATATGTTACACAGTGAAGATAAGAATGATAAGTTTAGCTCTGCTTTATTTATCATGCTTCAAAAATTCTGTGAACATTCTTGTGTTCAGAATTTAGATTCACACAAACATAATCTTTTATGTCTATTACAAGCTCGCTATTATGGCGATAGCTCGCCTCCTAGCCCTAAATGTAAGAGACTTGAATAGGATAATGTCTGCTTTGCACCCTTATCCTAAAGATAGAATTCTACTCCGCCTTAGAATTCCGTTTGGTATCTCCTAAGTGAGTATATCACCTCTGAACAACACTATATGGGTATCCAGAGATCTGAACACTTCAGTTCTCCATTTTCATAGCTTTCAAGGCATGAAAATAATTAATAAGTTAAAGAATAATTTCTTTCTTATTTAACCCTAGGATTAGATTGTGGGAGGTTAGGTGCCCTGGGGATTGCTCGTGGAGTTGGAGGAAAATTCTGGGACTTCGGTGTCTTGTGCAGCGGTTGATGCAGTTTTGGGTGGGTAATGGGAAGGATATTTCCCTTTGGTTTGATTATTGGCATCCGCTGGGTCCTTTGGTGGAGGTGTTTGGGCGTCGGATTATTTATGATTCTGGTTTTGGTCTTCATGCTAGGGTGGCAGATGTTATTCAGGGGAGGGATTGGGCTTGGCCTCGTTCCCTGACCGGGAATTGGATGGACATTATCAGTGGTACCCCTGATTCCTTCAGGCCTAATAACTCTCAAGCTGATACTTTGTGTTGGGTTGAGGACTCTCGGGGGGCTTTCTCTATTCGTAATGCTTGGGAGGCTCTTCGGTCCCGGCAGCCAGCGGTGGATTGGTTTAGGTCCGTTTGGCATTCTAAATCAATTCCTAGACATGCTTTCATCTTCTGGCTGGCCATTAAGGGTGCTCTTTCTACTCAGGATAAGCTTCTTGTTTATGGCTTGATTCCGGCTATTCATTGTGTGTTTTGTGGAGGGAGTTGTGAGGATGTCCCTCATCTCTTTTTTTATTGTTCTTATTCTTGTGAGGTTTGGTTTGCTCTTTTAAGGAAGTGCAGATTATCTCTTCGTGCTCGGAGCTGGGAGGCTACTATTCTTTGGTCTTGCCATTTCCGCGGTCGGCATCTTCGTGGGTGGGTGGTGCGTATTATGCTTGCGGCTGCTGTCTATGCTATTTGGCGCGAGCGGAATGCTAGGATGCATGGCGAGTTACCTAAACCTGTTTCCGTGGTTGTTCGTTCCATTGTTAAAGATGTTTGTATGCGTCTTAATTCCTTATCTGGTGTGGTGCCTTCTCCTACTAATAGGTGGCTCCACCAGTCTTGGGGTTTATCTGATTCTATTTTTTTGTAATTCGTTTGTTTTGCCTTTTAGGGGGTTTGCCCCTTTTGCTGTCGATTTGATGGTTTCTTTTAGCTGCACCCTATGACAGGGTTTGTGCTTAACTTTTATTGCTTTGCTGTTTTTTGAGTTTCGGTTAGTAGGGGGCCTGTCCCTTGTCTGACCTTGTGATCTTCTCGCTGGGGTATGCCCCTTTGCTTTTGTTTTGTCTCTTTGGTTAATATACTTACATTATCCAAAAAAAACCCTAGGATTAGATCCTAGCACTTTTCATAAGACTGTCTTTAGCTCTAATAATAAAATTTTAGAGAATCTAGATAGCATAGATTCCTAGTTATACTTAGGATCTAAGAATAGGCTTAATAGCCAATCAGAGAAAATAAGCATTTATTTTTTCAGATATTCACATGATAAATCTCATTTATCAGAAGTCCAAGAAAGGCTAGTTTATAACTGCCTTCACCTTACCTTTCGAGCATTGTTCATAATGCCATATGGTCTGAAGATTGTTTCTTCAGAATTTTGTCTTGTTAGACAATATAGTCAAATACTTCAAAAGCTTTCCCAAGCAATTGAATATCTTTCTAATACACCCTCAATTGCTTTAATAGAAGGACTGATAACATCTTCTTATAAGATGATTGTTAGAGATGATAGCTTAATAGATATAATAAGCTCAGTTTTGACCTAAGAAAACTAGATCCAATAGTCAAAACAACAGAATTAATAGTTCTATTATTGATAGAATTGATTCAGGAATGCAGAGACTGCATCTTAGATCATGAGGATTAAGCTTCTACCTCACCGTAGTCCTTGGCTTAGGACCTCAAAGATCTGGCTTATCAGAACGTGCTGGGAATAATGGAGTGGGTCAATGATAATAAGGCCTGGTCTTATACATTGGTCTTGGCTTTCCAAATGTAAGCTTATTTAATTGGCCTGTATTTCTAGGCTGGGAAGATTTAGCCATTTCACCTCTTAATTGGGATTCAAATTCTCCCAATTCTTCAGCTTCAGCACCAGACAAAACATATATTTTTACTAGAGGATTCTTCATTGATTTTTAATTTGGCTATCCTCTTGTGGATCTCGTGAAGCAACTTATCATTGCCTGAGCTTAACGTACATCTTTTGATATCAGGCGGAGGCTTAAAAGGAGCTGGTTGCACTGAACTCATGGCTTTAGCAATTAAGCCACTTGGAACCTTATGAAGGATATTTTCTATCCTTGTAGCTTGCTTTCCCATAGATTGTAAGAACAAATTGGTATAATTAATCTATTCTACAATACTAGACAATGCTTCCATGGTAGCAGGTTGATTATTCTAATGTGTGCACTCCTTGTACGGAACTGCTCTAAGTCCCTCTTTAATTATGATTGATTGCTCGGGAGGATGAACCGTAGTGACAGTAGTGTTGACTCCAGTTTTGAAAGTTTTGAATGAACTTTCCATCATATTAATTGAGGAGTCTTGCTGTAATTCAGCAATCTTCATGGGATGCACTTCAAAGTATCTTCTAAGGTACTCAAAGAAATCCATCTGCAAATTATATTTACGCAAGAAGGAATTATACTTCTTATGCATGAAAGATTTATGTTTCTCAGATAAAGTAGCTAGGAACCATTCCTTAGCTCGTTTATTTTTTGGTGCATTAAACATTTCCTTCAACTCAGCTTTATTTATGTCAGAAGATACTGAAATAACATTGATATTAGGTATATCTGCATCTTGAAAACCTAAAAGAGACCTTAAAAGAGGCAGGAACCTCTACTTTGTATGAAGGCCTTCCGATGCCAGATGCTTTTGTGATTCCTTCAAAAATTAAGGAACTTGGATTCTGAGTTGGGATACTCGACGTTGATTTTCTTCTGGATACAAAAGAAATGTTATTGCTGTTTAGCTTAACTCTTCGAGCAGAGTCAAACTTTCATTCGACCGATCCATCATCGAATTCGATGATGCTTTCTATCTCATCATTTTGCACAAGCTTTGGAGGTACGGATGATTCCAGTACCCATTCATTTGCAAGTTGGATCTCATCCCATGCTATAGTCTTCGTGACGACCAATTTGGAGGATGCTGGATTCACCCTAAATTAGGTCGTGTGGCCTTTCTTGTCGTGTACAATTTCTTTGACTCTGAGATCTGAAGTGATGGAATTCATCACCTTACAGTAGACTCTGTACACGATCGCCAAATAACTAGTTCCTTTAGCCATTATGAAGCTACTAGTTTTAAGATCAAGGACAAGAGAATCTGAAACATTATCATTCCTTACATCTACTGAGATGTCTGGGCAACAGTCAAAGTAGACTGGTCCAGCATGTAAACTAGTCTCAATACATCCAAAGATCGAGTCTTTGAACCCTTCATGTCTCTTGTCTCGTACACAAATAAAAGCTGCCGTATTCAGCCCTTCTCGAACCAGTGGTTTTAATGCCACTTGCACTAACCCTAGATGCACATATTGGAAATCTTTCTTGTGCTGATCATAGAATTTTTTGGGTAGAAGGGTTATTTGTGTGCTTTCTCTGGATACAGAGATAGTTTCTTCAATAGTTTTAATAAAATATTTACTTTTAAAATTAAAAGAACTAACTTTGTATATTTTTTCTGCAGAGACTTTAGGAATATTCCAATTGTGGAGAGACTTTGCTCTACCTCGTCTATTTCTAAAATCTCTTTCTTTTTGCTAAGATTAAGAGAAGCAAACGAAGATGAAGAAGAAGTGGAAGAAGAAGTAGTTGTCATTCTAGATGATAAAGACCTAATCAACTAGACATCTTTTTGATCTGTGGATCAATTCACTAGAATTTGTCAAAGATTCATGGCTAAAAACGCCCTACGCTCTCCTGGCTATAGGCAACAAAGCCTACTCGATGAAGTCCCTTTCGTGAGAAACTACCGTATGTTTCTTTACCAAGGTCTGAGAAACTAGTCTCAAGACACAGTGTCTAGGAAGAGAGATCTAAATTAGCTTGACTGCAACTTCAAATTCTTGACACCCGTGATTTCTTGAGGCCTAATAACTCTCAAGCTAATACTTTGTTGGGTTGAGGACTCTCGTGGGGCTTTCTCTATTCGAAATGCTTGGGAGTCTCTTCGGTCCCGGCAGCCAGCAGTGGATTGGTTTAGGTCTGTTTGGCATTCTAAAGCAATTCCTAGACATGCTTTCATCTTCTTGCTGGCCATTTTAGGGGTGCCCTTTCTACTCAGGATACGCTTATTGTTTATGACTTGATTTCAGTTATTTGTTGTATGTTTTGTGAATGGAATTGTGAGGATGTCCCTCGTCTTTTTTTAATTGTTCCTATTCTTGCGAGGTTTGGTTTGCTCTTTTAAGGAAGTGCAAATTACCTTTGCATGCTCGGAGTTGGGAGGCTACTATTCTTTGGTCTTGCCATTTCCGCGGTCGGCAGCTTCGTGGGTGGGTGGTACGTATTATGCTTGCAGCTGCTGTCTATGCTATTTGGCGTGAGCGAAATGCTAGGATGCATGGTGAGTTACCTAAACCTGTTACTGTGGTTGTTCGTTCCATTATTAGAGATGTTTGTATGCGTCTTAATTCCTTATCTGGTGTGGTGCCTTCTCCTACTAATAGGTGGCTCCACCAATCTTGGGGTTTATCTGATTATATTTTTTTTTTATAATTTGCTTGTTTTGCCTTTTAGGGGGCTTGTCCCTTTTGTTATTGTTCTGGTGGATTACTTTTGGCTGTACCCTGTGACAGGGTTTGTGTTTAGTTTTTATTGTTTTGCTGAGTTTTAAGTTTCGGTTGGTAGGGGACTTATCCCTTGTCTGACCTTGTGATCTTCTCATTGGGGTATACCCTTTTGCTTTTGTTTTATCTCTTTGGTTAATATACTTACATTATCAAAAAAAAAAAAAATTTCTTGATACCTTAGCTTCAATCAAGTGTGCTTCCTCTTGTAAAATCTTCCTATTTGAATGTAAGATATTTCTTCTCTTTAAAGAAGAGTTAGGTAGACAAATCGATTTTCTTTCCCAGGAAAATAGATTATACAATCAATGAAGATAAGAATGATAAGTTTAGCTCTGCTTTATTTATCATGCTTCAAAAATTCTGTGAACATTCTTGTGTTTAGAATTTATATTCACACAGACATAATCTTTTATGTCTATTACAAGCTCGCTATTATGGCGATAGCTTGCCTCCTAGCCCTAAACGTAGAAGATTTGAATAGGATAATGTCTGCTTTGCACCCTTATCCTAAAGATAGAATTCTACTCCGCCTTAGAATTCCGTTTGCTATCTCCTAAGAGAGTATATCACCTCTGAACAACACTATATGGGTATCCAAAGATCTGAACACTTCAATTCTCCATTTTCACAGCTTTCAAGGCATGAAAATAATTAATAAGTTAAAGAATAATTTCTTTCTTATTTAACCCTAGGATTAGATCCTAGCACTTTTCATAAGACTGTCTTTAGATCTAACATGCAAGGATTTGACCTACCCTACCTAGGCACTTACTTGTAGGATGTTGGATTGTCGTGGCATAGCAACTAATTTTAGGAATTTTTTAGCTCATTAAAATTATGTTCATGCATCATGTTTAATTTTATGCCAAACATATAGCATGATATGAATGTATGAATGAATGATATTAATTTAGATTTATGTCTTTAAATATCAGCAATGTCTTTTGCTTTATTTTCCTCGCAAACAATACATTAACCGAGATAACTATTTTAAGTGGAACACAAAATGAACGCAATCACGGTCTGCAAAGACTTTAAATCTGTGCTTACGGAGGAATGTCCTCCAGAGCCTATAGCCAATGCAAGATGAGTTACCAAAGGTAAGAGACAAGAGAAGCAAATGTTGCTGAGCTATCATTTTCTGGTTTCAAGAAGAGGAAGGGGTCTACTGGTAAAATAAAGGCTAAGCCCAAGATAAAGAGTACCACGACTGACTAAGCAAAAGGGAATTGTTTCCATTGCAAAGAGGTTAGTCATTGGAAGATGAACTATCTATAGTAACTCGAGGAGCTCTCCAAGAGGAATAAAATGAAAAGTATATCAGATTTACTTATCAAATATTGTTTAGTGGAAAATGATTCTTCACCTTGAATAGTTGGGGCCAAAAACTAGTTTTATTTTTCTTTACATTAGAATGATTCTTGGACAAAAGCTGGAGGAGGGGTCATTTATTATGCGTGTTGGAACAGGGAATGTCGTCTCAGCACGAGCATAGGGAGTAGTTAGACTACAAATAAATAATTATTTTCTTTTGTTGAACAATGTCTGTTTCTTTCCTGGATTTACAAGGAATTTGATTTTGTTGGGATTTATGCCCTAAAGCTTGTAATTGTAAATGGTTAAAGACAATAATAAGAATTATTCAGATTATCATTCAAGTTTATAAATGTTTTATATTCAATAATACATTCGTATTGTGCAAGAACATCCTAGATTGCAAGATGTAATCTTATAATAAGTATATGATAGTCATATACAGAGAGGATTCATTTTGAGACGTGCAATCTAAAGAGTCCGTAGAGAGCGAACAAAGCTGGGTACTTTGTTTGTGATTGATCTACTGCTGCGGTCCATTCCGTAAAGTACGGTGGTCTTATCCTAGACCGCTCATATAGTTGACAAGAGAATAGAGGCACCTTATATGATGAGATCATTTAGGACTGGGCCACGATATATATGAATCTCTCACCAAGATCCGTTAGTAGATGAGATTCATATATAATTGATAAATGATGGCTATTTATAGGTGATCTTAATCCTGAGTGTCTTATAGACTCCTTCAGGTTGGATCGTGGCTTTTGATTTATCATGAGTGAGGTTGATGAGAATCTCGACCAATACCTCCATATCTTGGAGTTGCGATTTGGCTTGTGGCTGGGAATGTTTGAACACAATAGTATAATCCAATCCTTCTTGATTGAAGTAGATAAGTAGTTCCCTTAAGGGTTGATTCGGGGTTTGAATGATTATAAGCGCTCTCCTTCTTCCGTGATGAAAGGATTTAATTGTTTATTAGAGAATCAATGATACTTAATGGAAAAGATATTTCTAGAGGGGTATAACAGACTTTATGACCCAGCTCTAGTTATGAAATATTTTTGGAGGATCACACTATATGCAATTAGCTATATCAATGGACGTTGAGACTTCAAATTGTATAAACACGTCTACAGTTTTGAGAGTGCAGCCTCGAGTTTTCAGTGGAATAATTCCGAGGCTAATAATCATGAAATATTAATTAAAGAGCTTTAATTAATATTACTAAGTATTATTGGAGCTCAAAACTATAGGTCCATTAGATCCCCTTGCTAGCCCTTATGGTTGTTGGTAACAAGGGTCACGGTAGATTAATTGGATGGTCCAATTAATAGTGTTACGAAAGTAATTCGATTTAAATAAAAGAGAATAATTAAATAATGTGATTATTTAATTAATTAAATATTTAATAAAATAATAGAAATTAATAATTATGAATTATTAATTCTATTTATTAAATATAAGATCATGTGATTAAATAATGACTAGGACAAAAGAATTAAAATAATTTGATTATTTTAATAGTCCAAAAGGTCACAGGTTCAAGTCTTTAGGGAGACTAAAAATAAATAGGATTAAAAATCCTATTTTGACTTGGTCAAACTAAAACCCTAAAGGACTACTATATAAATGTTATATAGGTAGGAAAAACCTAACACACAAGTGAAAAAGAAAGAGAATTCGGCCACCAAATAGAGAAGAAAAGAAAAAAAAAAAAGTTTTTTCTGACTTTCCCTTGTTTTGCAGGATTCGGCCGGCGTTCTTTTCACGTGACCTCCATCTCTTGCCGTGACGTGCCCACACATACGTTGTCAGACCGCGGGTCATAGCTCGGAAGATCTGGTGGTAGATCGAGGAATAAGAAAAAAGAAAATCAAGAAAAAGGTATGTAGTTTCTAAAGTCTTTTTCTGCATATATACAGGAACTCGTTCTTGATTTAAAAAGGTTTTCAATATAAGCAAATTTTTTGAAAATCAATTCCGCATGTTATATGATAATCAATATCTTTTCTAAAACTCCCTTCAGATTACTTGAAAGAGTTTCATAAGGTTTATTTTAATGATAAATCAGTTATTATTTCAAGAAATAGAATGAATATTTGTTCTTGTACGATAGAAAAAAAATTGTATGTTTTAAGACCGTTAATTCATACATCACTGCTTAATACTGAATTGTTTAAAGTTGAAAAACCTAAAATAAACGACAAAAGATTTCTCCAGATGATGACACGTATCTGTGGCATTTAAGACTTGGACATATAAACCTTGATAAGATAAACAGACTAGTAAAAAGCGGATCTTTAAGTCAGTTAGAGATCGGTACTCTACCTGTCTGTGAATCTTGTCTGGAGTGTAAGATAACCAAGAGACCTTTTATAAGAAAAGGGGATTAGAGCCGCGCAACCACTTGAGCTTATACATTCAGACGTCTACTCTAGATATGCACTAGAGGTGGTTATGAGTATTATGTCACATTTATTGACGACTACTCTAGATATGCGTATGTTTACCTAATGCAACGTAAGTCGGAAACCTTTAAAAGGTTCAAAGAATTCCAAGCTGAAGTTGAAAATCAATTATGCAAAACAATCAAAGCTCTATGACTACATGGTTGAGCATGAGATTGTATCCTAACCCACGGCTTCAGGAACACCACAGCATAATAGTGTTACGGAGAGGAGAAATACGACCCTGATGGAAATGGTGAGATCTATAATTAGTTTCTCATCATTACCGTATTCCTTTTGGGGATATGCACTACAAATAGCGGCTTACATTATGAATGTAGTTTCATCCAAGTCTGTTCCTAAGACTCCCCTAGAGTTGTGGAATAGTCGTAAAGCTAGTTTACGACATTTTTACATATGAGGGTGTTCAATACATGTACTGAAGACCAGAACTGGAAAGTTGAAACCTCGTTCACAAGTATGCCTATTTGTAGGGTACATAAAGAAAACTCGAGGTGTATTCTTTTATAATCCATAAGAAAACAAGGTATTTGTATCGACAAACGCAACGTTTCTTGAGGAGGATTATATCAGTAATCATAAACCTCGTAGTAAGATTGTGTTAAAAGAGCTAGAACCTGGTACGACCAGTGCTTAGTCAACAAGAGTTGTTGACGCTGTTATTATTCTACAAACATCTAATAATCAGATGATTCCTAGTCAGGATACACTACCGCCTAGGTTTAGTGGGAGGGTTGTTCGACAACCTGATCACTACTTAGGTATTTGAGAGGCACAGTGTGTCGTTTCTGATGATAATGTGGATGATCCATTGACATTTAGACATGCAATGGAAGATTCTGACAAAGAGGAATGACTTAAAGCCATAAATCTCGAGATCGAGTCCATGTACTCCAACTCAATTTGGGAACTCGTAAACTTACCAGATGGGATAAAACCCATAGGATGTAAGCGGATCTACAAGCGTAAGAGAGGAATAGACGGGAAGGTAGAGACCTTCAAGGCAAGGCTAGTGGTGAAAAGGTTACACCCAGAAGGAAGGCATTGATTATGATGAAACCTTCTCGCCAATAGCTATGTTTAAGTCTATTGGGATAGTCTTATTATAGCTGCCTATTTTGATTACGAAATCTGGCAAATGGACGTCAAGACTGCATTCTTGAATGGAAATCTAGACGAGAGCATCTATATAATGTTTTTGTCTCTTTGGTTAATATACTTACATTATCCAAAAAAAAGAAGCATCTATATAATGCAACCAAAGGGATTCGTATCCCAAGATCAAGAGTAAAAGGTTTGCAAACTGCAAAGGTCCATTTATGGACTTAAGTAGGCGTCTAGATCTTGGAATATTAGGTTTGATACTGCGATCAAAACCTATGACTTTGAGCAGAACGTTGATGAGCCTTGTGTATACAAGCGCATTGACAAAAAAATAGTTTTACTTGTCTTTTATGTAGATGATATCCTACTCATTGGGAATGACATAGGAACATTGTCAGAGGTAAAGGGTTGGCTTGCTAACCAATTCCAAATGAAAAATTTAGGAGAGGGAAGTTATGTTCTAAGAATCCAATTAATAAGGAATCGTAAGAACAAACTGTTAACACTGTCTCGAGCATCGTATATGGACAAGATACTTGTGTGATTTTCCATGTAGAATTCCAAGAAAGGTAGTTTACCTTCAAGGCATAGAGTTCACTTGTCTAAGGAATAATATCCTAAGACACCTCAAGAAATTGAAGATTTGAGATGGATTCCCTATGCATCTGCAGTAGGCAGTCTTATGTATGCTATGCTATGCACAAGACCCGATATCTGCTTCGCAGTGGGAGTAGCCAGTAGATATTAGTCCAACCCATGATTGAATCAGTGGGTTGTTGTTAAACATATTCTTAAGTATCTTCGGAGAACGAGAAACCATATGCTTGTATATTCCCATATGGATTTGATTCCATTGGGATATATAGATTCTGACTTTCAGTCAGACAAGGATTCTAGGAAATCTACGTTTGGGTCAATATTCACCCTTAGTGGTGAAGCCATAATTTTGGAGGAGTATCAAGCAATCTTTCATTGCTGATTCCACCATGGAAGCCGAGTATGTAGTAGCTTGTGAAGCAGCTAAGGATGCTGCTTGGCTCCGAAAGTTCTTGAGTGATTTTGAAGTTGTTCCAAATATGGATAGTCCCATGATATTTTATTGTGATAATAGTGGAGCTGTGCAAATTCCAAAAAGCCAAAAAGCCATAAAAGAGTGAAGCATATAGAGAGGAAATATCATATCATCAGAGAGATAGTGTAAGGAGACGTGGTCATGGCAAAGATTGTGTCGTAAGATAACCTGGCTGATCCATTAACGAAGACCTTGATGGCTAAAGTATTTGAAGGTCACCTAGAGGGTCTAGGATTACGAGACATGTCCCATATGCTTTAGTGCAAATGGGAGATTATTGGGATTTATGCTCTTAACGGGCTAGTGCAAGAGGTCTGGACTCAAGCAACTTCGTGGAGGCCCATGGAGCATAACCCACGTGCTCAACAAGGAAGTGTCAACATGATTCAATTTCTAGAATGATCTAGCTTAAAATCAGCAAATTAAATTGGCATGGATCATATCAAAAGTCAATTAATGGGCTGATTGGGTGCATTTATAGGTGGATTTGCAATCAAATCTCCTTGATTCTTTGGGAGCATTTCTTAGGCGTGCAAAACGGGAAAGCAATCTGCCTAATTAGTGTGATTTTATTTTGTAATTTTCTTCTTTCCTTTTTCTAGAGATTTAGCATTAAAGAGAGGATTATTCTCTAAAATATTCTAAGATTTTTTTATGCTTTGTATCAAGCCTATATATAGGCGTTTTTCATTCAATAAAAGGACAGCATATTGTTAATTAGAAAAGTGAGAGTTTTCTCTTCGGTTCTTCGAAGGACTATCGAACTTATCGGATTTTCGTCCGTGGCATTCAGTCTCGACTTATCAAACGGAATTCCATCACCGTTTGTGGCGTCCTCCTTTTATACCAAGGTTCTTACCTCCATATAGGTAACGGGTCGCAGTTTTCATACAAACCTGAACGTAGAATGATCCTTGAAGTCTAAACTGGTGTTGGGTTTCGTCACAAGTTGGCGTGGTTCATATCAGCTTTTGATTTATCGTGAGTAAGGTTGATGTGAATCTCGACCAATACCTTCGTATCTTGGAGTTGCGGTTTGGCTTGTGGCTGGGAAGGTTTGAACAAAATAGTGGAATCTATTCCTTCTTTGATCAAAGTAGATGAGTAGTTCCCTTAAGGGTTGATTCGGCGCTTGAATGATTATGAGCGCTCACCTTCTTCCGTGAGGAAGACATGATTTAATTGTTCATTAGAGAATCAATGGTACTTAAAGGAAAAGATATTTCTAGAGGGGTATAACGGACTTTATGACCCAGCTCTAGTTATGAACTACTTGCAGAGGATCACACTATATATAAATAGTTATATCAATAGATACTGAAACTTCAAATTATATAAACACGTATACAGTTATGAGAGTGCAGCCTTGGGTTTTTAGTGGAATAATTTCACGGTTAATAATCGTGAAATATTAATTAAAGAGTTTTAATTAATATTACTAACTATTATTGGAGCTCAAAATTGTGGGTCCATTAGGTTCCCTTGCTAGCCCTTATGGTTGTTGGTAATGAGGGTCACAGTAAATTAATTGGATGGTCTAATCAATAGTATTATGAAAGTAATGCGAATTAAATAAAAGAGAATAATTAAATAATGTGATTATTTAGTTAATTAAATTTTTAATAAAATACATTTGTAATGCTTGGGAGGCGCTTCGGTCCTGGCAACCAACGGTGGATTGGTTTAGGTCTGTTTGGCATTCTAAAACAATTTCTAGACATGCTTTCATCTTCTGTCTGGCCATTAGGGGTGCTCTTTCTACTCAGTATAAGCTTCTTGTTTATGGCTTGATTCCGGCTATTCATTGTGTGTTTTATGGAGGGAGTTGTGAGGATGTCCCTCATCTCTTTTTTATTGTTCTTATTCTTGCGAGGTTTGGTTTGCTCTTTTAAGGAAGGGCAAATTACCTCTGCGTGCTCGAAGATGGGAGGCTACTATTATTTGGTCTTACCATTTCTGCAGTCAGCAGCTTCGTGGGTAGGTGGTGCGTATTATACTTGCGGCTGCTGTCTATGCTATTTAGCGTGAGCAAATTGCTAGGATGCATGGCGAGTTACCTAAACCTGTTACCATGGTTGTTTCCATTGTTAGAGATGTTTGTATGCGTCTTAATTCCTTATCTGGTATGGTGCCTTCTCCTACTAATAGATGGCTCGACCAGTCTTGGGGTTTATCTGATTCTATTTTTTTGTAATTCACTTGTTTTGACTTTTAGAGGGCTTATCCCTTTTCCTATTGTTTTGGTGGATTACTTTTGGCTGTACCTAGGGGTGGGCATATTAACCAGTCCGAAAATAACCGAAAATAACCGATCGCAAATAACCGAAAAAATAAGGTTATTTTCGATTATAAATAGTGACTCGTGAAGGTTTGGTTAGTGATTTGATAACCGAATAAAAATTGGTTATGGTTAGATTATGGATGATAAAACCGTAAATAACCGTAAATAACCGAACTTATATAAATTAAATAAAAAAAATTTAAAAACAATAGGATTACATGTGTATGTCACTGTAAGAGCCTAAGAGGCAACCTCCACTAAAACTTCTTTTAAATGTCTTTTTTTTAAAAAAACAATTTAATAGTTCTAAAAAAAAACAATTTAATTATTAGAATTTAGTATTCAAGTAGACAAGTACAAAGTGAGGGAAGCAAAATTGTGGGAAAACTACCAACAAGAGTTGCATGTGGCTGTGGAGAAGACTGAGTTGGAGTTGTACTTATTAGAGAATTGTGAGCCAGCAAATACCAAATTTGATATATTAAGTTGGTGGAAAAGTATAATATTGTTTATATTCTAATGTATTGTTTTGTACAATTAAATTGTTAAAAGTATAATATTGTTTATATTCTAATGAGTTTAGTATTGTTTTTTGTTTTGAAGAAATTCCAAGACGTGCAATGAAGATGTTTTAACTTGTTTGCACTTTTATATTTGTCTTTTTTTTTATGTAATTTGGATTGTTTTTACTTTTTAATTATAGTACGATTTAATTATGGACTGTATCACATGGACTGTTTTATGGACGGTTTTGTTATGGATATTTTATTAATTATTAAGGTGGACAACTGGACGATTTAAATTTCTTATAGTTTAAATCTCTGATTGTATGTTTTATTGTAGGTTGTTGACAAGTATAATATAGGTGTTATCGAAGTATATTGAAAGAAGATTGTATGTTTTGCAATATAATAACATAGCAATAGGTTTAAAAAATATACAAAGAATTGGATAAAATATAAAAAAAATTGATTTTTGGCCTAAAAGGCCTAATTAAGCCCATATGTACAATTTAGGTCTAATGAGGCCCAAATCGAAATAACCGAAATAACCGAATTTAATTGAACCGAATTTAACCGACCTTTTAAGGTTTGGTTATTTTAGGTTATACATATAAAATTCACTAGGTTTGGTTAGCAAATTAATAACCGAATAAAAATTTGGTTAGGTTAGGTTATGGGCATAACCGAATATAACCGAATAGCGCCCACCCCTAGCTGTACCCTATAACAGGGTTTGTGCTTAGCTTTTTATTGCTTTTGTTGTGTTTTGAGTTTCGGTTGGTAGGGGGTCTGTCCCTTGTCTGACCTTGTGATCTTCTCATTGGGGTATGCCCCTTTGCTTTTGTTTTGTCTCTTTGGTTAATATACTTACATTATCCAAAAATATATATATATATATATATATTTAATAAAATAATTGAAATTAATAATTAATAATTAATAATTTTATTAATTAAATATGAGGTCATGTGATTAAATAATGACTAGGACAAAAGAATTAAAATAATTAGATTATTTTAATAGTCCTAAAGGTCAAAGGTTGAGTTCTTTAAGAGATCAAAAATAAAAAGGATTAGGAATTCTATTTTGACTTGGTCAAACAAAAACCCTGAAGATCTACTATATAAGAGTTATATAGTTAGAAAAAATTAACCGAATACACAGGTGAAAAAGAGACAGAGAATTCGGCCAAGAGAAAGAGAGAAAAAAAGAAAAAAGTTTTTTTTCTGACCCACTTTCTGCAGGTTCGACCGGCCCTAGGGAGGATAGATTCTCCATCCGTTCTTTTCACGTGACCTCTATCTCTTACCGTGACATGCCCACACACACGTTATCAGACCGTGGGTCATAGCTTGAAAGATCTGGTGGTAGATCGAAGATTCAGAAAAAAAAATCAAGAAAAAGATATGTATTTTCATGGAATCTTTTTCTGCATATTGTTATAGCCAAAATCTGTCAAGCCCAATTACAAGGGAAGGTCCGGCCCAAAAGCCTAATCACATCACATGACCCAGCCCAGAGCCAAAGGCAACCATCCTACATGGCCCAAAGCTTGGGTGACCAACGACTCAGGCACTGCAAACCTTCGTCGCATGACAGGACCAACGACACCCACTAATGGAAACAAGGCTAGCAAATGGAGTGCGGACCCGCTTGAAGTGCCACTTGGGCCAATTACGAGAGCACGAGCAAAGAGGTTTACAGATACGCTTAACGGGCTAATGCAAGACGTCTGGACTCAAGCAACTTCGTGGAGGCCCATGGAACATGACCCATGGGCTCAACAAGGATGTGTCAACATGATTCAAATCTTAGATTGATCTAGCTCAAAATCAGCAAATTAAATTGGCATTGATCATATCAAAGGTTAATTAATGGGCTGATTGGGTGCATTTATGAGTGGATTTGCAATCAAATCTCCTTGATTCTTTGGGAGCATTTCTTGGGTGTGCAAAATGGGAAAGCAATCTGCCTAATTAGTGTGATTTTATTTTGTAATTTTCTTCTTTCCTTCTTCTAGAGATTTAGCATTAAAGAGAGGATTATTCTCTAAAATATTCTAGGGTTTTTTATGCTTTGTATCAAGCCTATATATAGGCATTTTTCATTCAATAAAAGACAGCATATTGTTAATTAGAAAAGTGAGAGTTTTCTCTTTGGTTCTTCGAAGGACTATCAAACTTATTGAATTTTCGTCCATAGCGTTCAGTCTCGACTTATTAAACGGAATTCCATCACCGTTTGTGGCATCCTCCTTTTATACCAAGGTTCTTACCTCCATATAGGTAACGGGTCGTGGTTTTCATACGAACCTGATTGTAGAACGATCCTTGAAGTCTAAACTGGTGTTGGGTTTCGTCACAAGTTGGCGTGGTTCATATCACCCACGAGGCCATGGTGAGACAATCGTCGCACGGCTGTCTAAGTAATAACAGCCATGTGACTCCACGACGGCCCCACACGTCAGGGACCTCCCAAGTCGCACGACATGTCGCTCGACATGGAAACCTCTTGGGTCTACGTAGGCCCAATTCATAACCTATCTAAATAGGCACAAACCTACAACCCAGCCCATCAGACTTTGAATCTGGTGACCGAGTCAAGGAAGCACCCATACTTCCTTGATTTGAGGCAACAAATCAGGGAAATGATTTACTACCCCCAACTGATGAATCACTACCCCTATAAATAAGAAGAGCACACTCCCAAAAAGTCTCTCATACAAAAACTGGAGAGAAAACTTGCAAACTTTCGATTAAGCAACATTGAGTATAAAAAAAGTATTTTTGACTGACCTTCGCCATCTCCAACCGTCTCACGATCGTAGTCCGGCCAACCGATTTTACAGCACCTTCAACCACTAAAGTCTCAAGCCCCCTGGGTTAAAAGGAAGTATTTCTTACTCTTTTTTGTCTACAATATATACTTATCTACTAGCATTCGCTAACTTGACTGTCGGAGTGACTTTGGCTGACACCACCCCGGTGTCCCAAACGTCCTACGGGTCACATGCGCTCTTTCTTTGCAGGTTGTAGTGCCCCGTATCTTCCGAACGATTTTCGAGGACTACACGTATATACAGGAACTCGTTCTTAATTGAAAAATAGTTTTTCAATTAAAAGAAAATTTTGAAACCTAATTTCGCATGTTATACGATAATCAAACGTTTTCTAAAACTCGCTTCAATTGCCACATACACTAATATCCTATCTCTCAATGGATATCCAAATGCATGAAAATGCATTAATCACAGTAAACACCTTATATGATCACACAAGTAAATTAACATATCTCTATCTAATTCTATCTATGGTGAACATTACGTCGAGCACTTTGTGTGCATCACCTCTCAATCCATAACACACAACCATAATATTAATTAAATGTAGACCATTACATTCTTGCCTCTGGTCTTCCAAATTCTACCAACGACATAGCCGCACAAAGCCTCTCCGCTTAGCTGTGTCCATGATTGTCACACGAAAATTGCTCACCACCGATAGTAAAACCACCTTACAACAATCTGCCGAATCCCCAAACCCAAACCAAAACCGCAGAACAACAAAAACCCCAGCCCACAATGCCACAAGAACCCAAACCCTTACCACGAAGCTGTCACCCAATCGCAAACCGTACCCTAACTGCTTCCACAAGGAAAGAAAAACGACGTCCGAAAACCCAACTGCTACTTTCACCCTAGATTTTTAGAGAAACCCCAGAAAAAAGACTTTTGTAAGTTTCTGACTTAATTAGTAAATCTCAGCCCACCCAGTTTTGTATCAGCCCCAATAGTAACCCCAGCCAGCAACCCATTAGTAACCACTTTATTAGTTGACCGAACATCATCTTTTCTACTGCCATTTTTACAAACCGGATTAGAACAAATATCCTTGTATAAAGCTTGTTGTCTAATATTATTTTTTCAAGAAAAGTCAAAATTAGCCACCTTCCTTTGAAAATTCTGCCCATTACTCGCTGGGGTATGCCCCTTTGCTTTTGTTTTATCTCTTTGGTTAATATACTTACATTATCCAAAAAAACAATTCTGCCCATTAATATCAACAGCAGTCACCTTCCTTTGAAAAATTTGCTCATTAATTTTAAGAGAATCAGCCACCCTTTGAAAAATATGCCTATTATTGTCTCCACCACCTTCCATCTTGCCCAATCCATCATTGCACATAATCTGATTTTGAAAATTCAGGCCATTCTTCTCTTTGCCTAACAAAATTAAAGTACTACTATCAACAGCAGTATCAAAAGAACCACCACCAACAGCACCACAAGAAGCCCTCATCTCTTCCTCATCATGCACAGTCCCAAGAAGAATATCACAATGCTAGCCTTCAATCTCAGTTGCACATGCCTTGCCCATGTCACCATTACTAATTTGATCCTTCAAACTATGCAAAACATAATTCTCATTTAACAACAATTTCAAAGGAGCATCACAAGAGATTCTACCCCCAACAGCTATATCAAATGCAACATCACCAGCAGCGCTCTTCTTTGGTCCTCGAAACTCCATTCATTGAATCTCCATATTTTGACCCAAATTGTGAGCCTTTTTATTTTCTAGCAGTTCCAAGGCATTTATAATGCCAGAATCATAAGCCAAAACATATGGAACACTCTTAGAAGATATTCCGCAATCTAAATTTTTCATAAAATAACCAAGAAGAAAAGAATAAGCTTGAAAAGAGTAGCAAAATGAACCCTAACTAAAGAGAAATCAAAGAACTCGTAATCATCAAAAAAAGAAAAGAATAATCACAAAGAGAAAAGAGAAAATATTTGTTATCTGGTGTGATGCCTTCTCCTACTAATAGGTGGCTCCACCAGTCTTGGGGTTTATCTGATTCTATTTTTTTTGTAATTCGCTTGTTTTGCCTTTTATGGGGTTCGGTGGGTTCTTTTGGCTGTACCCTATGACAGGGTTTGTGCTTAGCTTTTATTGCTTTGCTGTTTTTTGAGTTTCGGTTGGTAGGGGGCCTGTCCCTTGTCTGACCTTGTGATCTTCTCGCTGGGTATGCCCCTTTGCTTTTGTTTTGTCTCTTTGGTTAATATACTTACATTATCCAAAAAAAAAAGAGAAAATATTTGAATTAGAAGAACACTTACAAAAAAAATTTCTTTGCATGCCGATCATATTACTTTGGCTAGGAAACTTCTTAGCTTTGCTCGTGTGTGTGTTGAGGTTGATGCTTCATGGGGAGTGGAAAACCATCCAGCAATTTATGAATGGCTTCCTGTCATGCTTGTAAGGTGTTTGGCCATAGGTCAGGGAATTGTATGCAAAATGCTCAAGATTTGGGGGTTGATGAGGGTTTGGTAATGAGTAACAAAGAGGCTATGGTTTCGAAAGCGGATAAGGGTATTGTTCATGCTATGGAGGAAAAACATGTAGGGATTTCATTACCAAAGAAATCAACTTGGGTTGAGGTGAAAAGGAAGAACAAAGACAAAGATGTTGGTTCGGCTAGATTGGAGGAGAGAATTACGAATAGGGATGATGAGGCTGTTCCTGCTCCGGTTTTAGCAGATGATCTAGCTTTAGTTCCTTTGAAGGTTCATGAAGATGCTCTTGTTGTGGAAGAAAGAGAAGTGTGTACCCCATCGGAGGTTGTGGAAGATGGACATGATAATGGGGCTATTCTTTGTATTGATAGTGGTTATTCGAGTCCTCCTCGTAATGATTTAGCTACTAAGGCTAAGGATTCTTTGGAGAAAAAGAAGAAAACAAGATCAAATGGTAAGGGAAAGAAGAATAGAAAGCTTTCCTCTTTTAGGGGGTAAGTGGAGATAGTGTTGTGATAAGTGTTTGTTTCTAATCTTTGTTTTTATGATTTTTGGTTGCTGGTGAAAGGAGTTTTAGAAAAAATTTGATTATCGTATAACATGCAGAATTGGGTTTCAAAAATTTTCTTTTATTTTGAAAAACTATTTTTCAATCAGGAACAAGTTCCTGTATATACGCAGAAAAAGACTTTAGAAACTACATACCTTTTTCTTGATTTTTTTTTTTTCTGATTCCTCAATCTACCACCAGATCTTCTGAGCTATGACCCGCAGTCTGGCAACGTGTGTGTGGGCACGTTACGGTAAGAGATTGAGGTCACGTGAAAAGAACGCTGGCCGAATCCTGCAAAACAGGGGAGAGTCAGAAATTTTTTTTTTCTTTTCTTCTCTCTTTAGTGACCGAATTCTCTTTCTTTTTCACTTGTGTGTTAGATTCAATTTTTCTTAGCTATATAAAATTTATATAATAGTCCTTTAGTGTTTTAATTTGACCAAGTCAAAATAGGATTCTAAATCCTATTTATTTTTAGTCTCCCTAAAGACTTGAACCTGTGACCTTTTGCACTATTAAAATAATCTAATTATTTTAATTCTTTTGTCCTAGTCATTATTTAATCACATGATCTTATATTTAATAAATAGAATTAATAATTCATAATTATTAATTTTTATTATTTTATTAAATATTTAATTAATTAAATAATCATATTGTTTAATTATTCTCTTTTATTTAAATCCCATTACTTTCGTAACACTATTAATTGGACCCTCCAATTAATCTACCGTGACCCTCGTTACCAACAACCATAAGGGCTAGTAAGGGGACCTAATAGACCCACAGTTTTGAGCTCCAATAATACTTAGTAATATTAATTAAAACTCTTTAATTAATATTTCATGATTATTAACCTCAGAGTTATTCCACTAAAAACCCGAGGCTGCACTCTTAGAACTGTAGATGTGTTTATACAATCTGAAGTCTCAGCGTCCATTGATATAGCTAATTTCATATAGTGTGATCCTTCATAAATAGTTCATAACTAGAGCTGGGTCATAAAGTCCGTTATACCCTTCTAGAAATATCTTTTCCTTTAAGTACCATTGATTCTCTAATGAACAATTAAATTCTGTCTTCTTTACAGAAGAAGGAGAGCGCTCATAATCGTTCAAGCCCCGAATCAACCCTTAAGGGAACTACTTATCTACTTCAATCAAGAAGAAGTGGATTCCACTATTGTGTTCAAACCTTCCTAGCCACAAGTCAAATCGCAACTCCAAGATACGGAGGTATTGGTCGAGATTCACATCAACCTCACTCATGGTAAATCAAAAGCCACGATCCAACCTGAAGGAGTCGAGAAGACACTAAGGATTAAGATCACCTATAAATAGCCATCGTTTATCGATTATCTATGAATCTCATCTACTAATGGATCTTGGTGAGAAATTCATATCAATCATGACCCAATCCTATATGATCTCATCATATAAGGTGCCTCCATTCTCATGTCAACTACATGAGCGGTTTAGGATAAGACCACCGTACTTTACAGAATGGACCGCAGCAGTAGATCAGTCACAAACAAAGTACCCAGCTTTGTTTGCTCTCTATGGACTCTTTAGATTGCACGTCTCAAAATGAATCCTCTATGTATATGACCATCATATACTCATTATGAGATTACATCTTGCAATCTAGGATGTTCTTGCACAATACGAATGTATTACTGAATATAAAACATTTATATACTTGAATGATAATCTGAATAATTCTTATTATTGTCTTTAACCATTTACAATTACAAGCTTACTAAAGCAGATGGGACATGTCTCGTAATCCTAGACCCTCAAGGTGACCTTCAAACACTTTAGCCGTCAAGGTCTTTGTAAATGGATCAGCCAGGTTATCTTGCGATGCAATCTTCGTCACGACCACGTCTCCTCACTACACTATCTCTCTGATGCGATGATATTTCTTCTCTATATGCTTCCCTCTTTTGTGGCTTCTTGGTTCTTTGGAATTGGCCACAGCTCCACTATTATCACAATAAAGTGTCATGAGCCTATCCATATCTGGAACAACTTCCAGATCACTCAAGAACTTTTGGAGCCAAACAGCCTCCTGAGCTGTTTCACAAGCTGCTACATACTCGGCTTCCATGGTGGAATCAGCAATGCAAAATTGCTTGATACTCCTCCAAATTATAGCTCCACCACCAAGGGTGAATACTGACCTAGACATGGATTTCCTTGAATCCTTGTCTGACTGAAAGTCAGAATCTGCATATCCTAATGGAATCAAATTCGGATAGGAATATACAAGTATATAGTTTCTTGTTCTCCGAAGATACTTGAGAATATGCTTAACAGCAACCCAATGATCCAATCCTGGGTTGGACTTATATCTACTGGCTACTCCCACTGCGAAGCAGATGTCGGGTCTTGTGAATAGCATATCATACATAAGACTGCCTACTACAAACGCATAGAGAATCCGTCTCATATCCTCAATTTCTTGAGGTGTCTTAGGACACTGTTCCTTAGACAAGTTAACTCCATGTCTTGAAGGTAAACTACCTTTCTTGGAGTTCTGCATAGAGAATCACACAAGTATCTTGTCGATATACGATGCTTGAGACAACGCTAACAGTTTGGTCTTACGATCCCTTATCAATTGGAACCCAAGAACATAACTTGCCTCTCTTAAATCTTTCATTTGGAATTGGTTAGCAAGCCAACCTTTTACCTCTGACAATGTTCTTACGTCATTCCCAATGAGTAAGATGTTATCATCGTAAAGGACCAGGAAAACTACTTTCTTGTCAATAATATGCTTTATATACAAGACTTATCAACATTCTGCTCAAAGCTGTAGGTTTTGATCGTAGTATCAAACCTAATGTTCCAAGATCTAAACGCCTGCTTAAGTCCATAAATGGACCTTTGCAGTTTGCAAACCTTTTGCTCTTGATCTTGGGATACGAATCCCTCTGGTTGTATCATATAGATACTCTCGTCTAGATTGCCATTCAAAAATGCAGTCTTAATGTCCATTTGCCAGATTTCGTAATCGAAATAGGCAGCTATGGATAAGAGTATCATAATAGGCTTAAACATAGCTACAAGCGAGAATGTTTCATCATAACCAATGCCTTCCTTCTAGGTGTAACCCTTAGCCATTAGCCTTACCTTGAAGGTCTCTACCTTCCCGTCTACTCCTCTCTTACGCTTGTAAATCCATTTACATCCTATGGGTTTTATCCCATCTGGTAAGTCTACAAGTTCCCAGACTGAGTTGGAGTACATGGACTCCATCTCGAGATTCATGGCTTTAAGTCATTCCTCTTTGTCAGAATCTTCCATTGCATTTCTAAATGTCAATGGATCATCCACACTATCATAAGAAACGACATCCTGTGCCTTTTGGCCTAAGTAACGAGTAGGTTGTCGAACAACCCTCCCATTACGACTCGGCGGTAGTGTATACTGACTAGGAATTATCTGACTATCAGATGTTTGTGGAATAATAACATCGTCTACAACTCTTGTTAACTGAGCATTAGTCGTACCAGGTTCTAGCTCCTTTAACACAATCTTACTACGAGGTTTATGATTACTCATATAATCCTCCTCAAGAAATGTTGCATTTGTCGATACAAACACTTTGTTTTCTTGTGAATTATAAAAGAATCCACCTCGTGTTTCCTTTGGGTACCCTACAAATAAACATACTTGTAAACGAGGTTCCAACTTTCCACTCCTATTCTTCAGTACATGTACTGGACATCTCTATATGTGAAAATGTCGTAAACTAGCTTTACGACCATTCCACAACTCTAGGGAAGTCTTAGAAACAAACTTGGATGGAACTACATTCAATATGTTATTCGCTGTTTATAGTGCATATCCCCAAAAGGAATATGGTAATGATGAGAAACTAATCATAGATCTCACCATTTATAACAAAAAAACAATTAAATTTTTGGAGACTTAGTGAGATAAATGCTCTACCTTTTCTCTAGAATTTTTTTAAGTGTTTTTCTTGATTTTTCTCTATTCTCTCTTTGTGATCATTATTGATTTCCTTTGATGATTACAAGCTCAATTTTCGTTTTTCTTTAGCTTTAGGTTTGTTGGTCATTTTTCTGGGCAGTTTTTAGCTTGTTTTGTGCCATGGTAGACGATCTTACTTTGGCCAATCTTATGAGTGGTTTTTGCTTGTGATTTTGAGCTGAATTTTTTTCCTTATTGTTGGGGTGTGATCTTCATCTTCTTCTTGGTGTTTTTGTTGGAGCCATGGTTGGTGGTTCACCAACTGCTGGTGATGTAAAAAATGGTGGAATAAAGGGCTGTCATGGTGGTTTTATGAAAGATTCAAATTGTGGCATGTCTTCTAAAAGTGTTCCATCTGTTTTGACTCATGATTTTGGTGTTATAAATGCCTTGGGAATGCTTGAAAACAAGAAGCCTCACGGTTTGGGTCAGAATATGAAGATTCAACGTATGGAGGTTCGAGAACCAGAGAAGAGAGCTGTTGGTGATGATGCATTTGACATAGCTGTTGGAGGTAGGATCTCTTGTGATGCCTCTTCAAAATTGTTGTTAAGCAAGCAGCATGTTTTGTATAGTTTTAAGAATCAGATTAGTAATGGTAACATGGGCAACAAGGCATGTGCAAATGGGATTGAAGGCAAGCATTGTGATGTTCTTTATAGGGTGGTGCATGATGAGGAAGATGGCAAGCATGGTAATGTTCTTCATAGGGTGGTGCATGATGAGGAAGATGGAAATCTGATTTTGGGTGAGAGATGTGTCAAGAATGGGCCAAAATCTGGTGCTTTTGTTTTAATTTCGGGTATTGGTAATGTTAGGCACGAAATTGGAGCTAATGGGGCTGATATTGAAGGCAAGCATGGTGATGTTATTCATGGGGTGTTGCATGATGAAGAAGATGAAAATCTGGTTTTAGGTGAAGATAGAAATCTGGTTTTGGTTGAAAACTGTGTTAAAACTGGTTGTTTTTCAAATATTTCGGGATTGAACAAGAAGAAAGGTGTGGTTGACATTAGTGCAAAGGTTAGAGACAAGAATGGGCAGAGACCTCAAGGAATGGCTACTGTTGACTCTAAGGTGCAGAATTTTCAAAAAAATGGGGCTGCAGAAGACTTCTGTTCAGGAAATAAAAATGAGGTAAGCAATAAAATGGTTACTAATGAGCTCTTTGCTGGGGTTACTAATGGACTCTCCCCAATTGGTTCTTCTTTGATTAGTGGTGGAATTGGGCATGGGATAGTATCTAATGGGGCTGATACTACATTGTTAAAACCAAATCCAAAGTTAATAGAATTGGTTGGGCCTAGTCTTAGTGCAATTGGATTTTCTTCAAGTTCTGGTGGACTTGAGCATGGATTAAATGTTATTGGGGCTGGTAATGTAAATATTTCGAATGAAAAGCATTTGGGGTCTTCTGGTGGAGTTACCAATGGGCTGAATGGTATTGAATCGCCAAACAACGGTTTCAAGCCTTCTTATGCTAAAGCTGTTCGGAATTCTCCTCCTATTACTGTTGGTGAGGTACGATCTATTAATTTTGAATCTTTACAATATTTTAAGCCCATTGTAGAAAATGGTAGAGTTCAGTTAGCCCTCCTTTTGAAGTTGGGGATTAGGGGAGCAAGGAATGGAGAACTTCCTTGATAGGGTACTTTGTGGAGAAGCGAATTCCTTTCCCTGTAGTGAATTCGGTGGTTCATAAAATTTGGGGTAGGTTTAGCCTTAAAGAAGTCTTATCTTCGGAAAAGGGGTTCTTTATTTTCAAGTTTGATAGTGTTGACCATGCATGTGAAGTTCTTGAAAAAGGTCCATGGCATATAGTGAATAAATTGCTTGTTCTTAGAAGGTGGCAGCCTAGTTTATCCTTGTCTAAAGATGAGTTACGTAATATTCCTTTATGGGTCAAACTTCATAATTTACCTTTTGAATTTTAGACTACTAAGGGGTTGAGTTTTGTTGCTAGTACTTTGGGAATTCCTTTGCATGCTGATCATATTACTTTGGCTAGGAAACGTCTTATCTTTGCTCGTGTGTGTATTGAGGTTGATGCTTCGAAGGATATTATTAATGAGTTTGATATTCAATGTGCGACTGGGGAGTGGAAAACCATCCATGCAATTTATGAATGGCTTACGGCAAGGTGTCATGCTTGTAAGGTGTTTGGCCATGGGTCAGGGAATTGTACGCAAAATGCTCAAGATTTAGGGGGTGATGAGGGTTTGGTAATGGGTAACAAAGAGGCCATGGTTTGGAAAGCAGATAAGGGTGTTGTTCATGGTATGGAGGAAAAACATGTAGAAATTCCTTTACCTAAGACGTCTACTTGGGTTGAGGTGAAAAGGAAGAACAAAAATAAAGATGTTGGTTCGACCAGATTAGAAGAGAGACGTGTGAATAGTGATGATGGGGCTACTTTTTCTTCGGGTTCAGTCGATGATATAGCTTTTAGTTGCTTTGAAGATTCGTAAGGATGATCTTGATTTGGAAGATGGCGAAGTGGGAACTCCTTTGGCAATTTTGGATACTGGTTGTGATGTAGAGGCTGCTCATTATAATGATGGGACTAGTCCATGTGTTGATGATGGGGCTGTTCTTTATGATGACGGGGATGGTTTTTGTGATAATGACGAGATTGGCCATGGTGAGAATGGTGTCGATTTTAGTCCTCCTCGTAATGCTTTGGCTTCTAAAGCTAAGGATTCTTTGGAAAAGAAGAAGAAGAAGAAAAGTTCTAGTAGTAAGGGTAAGAAGAATAAGAAGCATTCCACCCCCAGGGGGGGGGCAAGTGGAGATAGTGTAGTTGTGGGTGTGTTTTCTTATTTTAAGTATTTTTATGATTTTTGGATGTTGGAATATTAGGAGTCTCAATGACCTTCTGAAGCAACGAGAGGTTAGGCGTTTGATTAAAGATGAGAAATTGTCTTTATGTGGTTTAGTGGAAACAAAAGTTCTGAAGAAAAATAAAGATTTTATTGTTAAGACTATTGACCGGTCTTAGAAGGTAGAGTGCAATTATAATTGTTCTTCTTTCAGGAGGATTTGGGTTTGTTGGAATCCTTTTGATGTTACTGTTTTGGTTATCGGTTTTTCTGAGCAAATTATTCATTGCAAAGTTTCTGCTGTTGATTCTACTTGGGAGTGTGTGATACGAACCCCGTCAACTTGTGACGAAACCCGTAACAAAGTTACTGCCTAGGACCGTTCTACTTTCAGGTTTAGGATGGAAACCGCGACCCAACACCTATAGAGAAGGTGTGAACCTTGGTATTAAGAGGACGCCACAATCAAAGATGGAAAACTTGATTGATAAGTTAGGGTACGAACGCCACAGAGTAATCTGATAAGTTCGTAGGTTCTTCAAAGAACCCAAGAGAGATTTTAACTCACATTTCTTTATTGAAATTCAACAAAGCTTCATAAAAATGACTTACAAAATAGTTTAAATAGAAAATAAAATGACTTGGAACAACCCTCCAAGTATGGGAAACGAAAATAAGAAAAGGAAGGTGTCATTTAATGACTTTGTTAACAAAATACAATCCTCCAAGCTGAATGTTTTTGAATTTAACAAAAGATAACTCAATTGTCAAAATACGACAACAAATTGTCAAAGTAGGATGAATCTGGACACTTTGAAATATCTGACCATATCTTCCTCGTACAGCTCCAATGGATCTGATTCCAATTTGAAAGTTGAAGATAAGATCATGATCTTTGAAAAGTTCTACTCACACACCTCCAAAAACCTAACCGTGAAAATGTTATGAATTTCCAAAGTTATCCCTACAAATCAGCAAGTTGCCTATTCCTTAACTTGAATTATATTCACTAAGGCCAATCAGATTACTCCAACCTTTAATGCATGCCCATCCGCATTCCATGCCCTTGTGCTAGACAAGTCTTCATCAATGTGTGATTTCGATTGTGTACGGTGATAATTGTAATGTGCATAGGGAGGCGTTGTAGGTTGATTTAGTGGCGCGTGGGGAGGAATGAGAGAATAGTGCTTGGCTTGTTATGGGTGACTTTAATGCAATTAAGTCTTCGCTTGAGAGTATTGGAGGCTCCACTTCTTGGCCCCAATGGAAAGACGACTTTTCTAATTGTTTACCTGATTCTGGGTTGGATGATCTGCGATTTAATGGTTGTTTCTACACATGGTCTAATCATCGTAAAGTTGATCCTATTCTTCGGAAGTTAGATCGAGCTTTGGTAAATTTGAAGTGGGATATTTCTTTTCGAGGTTCAGAGGCACATTTTCTTCCTTCCAGTGTTTCTGACCACTCTCCAATGGTTGTTAAGATTGTTGATCTTCCCCAAAGACGGGTACCTTTTAAGTTTTTTGATTTCTGGGCTGATCATCCGGAATTTTTCTCCTTGGTGGCTCGGGTTTGGGAGGACAGGGTGGATGGTTCTCCTATGTTTCAGCTTTGTAAGAAGCTCCAAAAATTGAAAGTGGAGCTTAAGAAACTTAATAGGGAGTGTTTTTCTGATTTATCTTCTCAGGTACAGCAAACTAAGCATGATTTAGAGTCTGTACAGTGGGATATTCAGAGGCAGCCTTTGAATGCTTCTTTACATGAGGAGGAGTCGCGATTGGTAAAGCTTTATGGTGATTTGAGTAGAGATAAGGAGAGTTTTTTTAGGCAAAAGTTCCGGGTTCAGTGGATTAATTTGGGAGATAGGAACTCGAAGTTCTTTTTTCGGTCGATGAGACAAAGATTTAGTAGGGGTAAGGTGTTATCTCTTTCTAACGAGCATGGTAATCGAGTGGAGGAGCCTAGTGAAGTTAAGTCTATAGTGGTGAACTTCTTTGAGACGTTTCTTAGACAGTCTGCTGGGTGCCCTAGAATTGACCATGATTTGATGAGGCGAGCTATCCCTAAGCGTATTTCTGGTGATCAGTGTGCTACCTTGGGTAGAGAGGTTAATGATGATGAAATTAAGGCGGTTCTGTTCTCTCTGAAAGATAATAAAGCTTCTGGTCTGGATGGGTACAATGCTACTTTCTTCAAAAAAGCTTGGTCTGTTGTTGGTGATAATGTTCTTCGTGCTATGCGTTCATTTTTTAGCTCCGGGAGGTTGCTCAAGCAAGTGAATGCTACGGTAATTGCGCTTATTCCTAAGGTTCCCAATCCTTCTAAGGTTAGGGATTTTAGGCCTATTTCGTGTTGTAACACTATTTACAAATGCATTGCCAAAATTATTGCGAGTTGAGTTCAGATGGTGTTGCCTGATGTTGTTGGTCCTTTTCAGTCGGCCTTTGTTGCTGGTAGGAGGATTAGTGATAATATCTTACTGTCGCAGGAATTGTTAAGAAACTATCATCGAGATGGGGCTCATCCTAGGTGTGCGTTGAAGGTAGACTTAATGAAAGCCTATGATTCTGTGCGGTGGGATTTCTTAGTGGCTATTTTGCAAATTTTAGGCTTCCTGGAGCAGATGATAGCTTGGATTTCTGAGTGTATTTCCACTCCCCGTTTCTCTATTTCTATCAATGGTGAGTTGAATGGTGTCTTTGCTAGTGGCCGAGGTTTGAGGTAAGGGGATCCTATATCCCCTTATTTATTTGTACTGGCTATGGAGGTCTTTTCGGGGTTGATGCGTATTATGGAGCAGGAGGGTCAGTTTGCTTAACATTGGCGGTGCAAAAAAATTGGTATTTCTCACTTATGCTTTGCAGATGATCTTATGGTTTTTTGTAGGGTAGACAAGGAGTCAGTTGTTGCGGTTAATGGAGTTCTTGGTCAATTCCAAGTTCTTTCTGGATTGATCCCTAATCCTAGTAAGAGTAATCGTTTTATGGCTGATGTGTCCTCTGAGATTAAGCAAGAGTTGCTTGGGATTATGGATTTTTAGGATGGGTGTCACCAATCAGATATCTTGGGGTTCTTCTGATTTCTACTAAGCTTATGGCAGTGGATTGTAGGGTTCTTATTGATAGGATTGTAGCGAGGGTTAAGAGTTGGACTAGTAAGGTTCTTTCTTTTGCAGGGAGGCTTCAACTCATTCAATCTGTGTTGTTGTCTATCCAAGTATATTGGTCCTCCATTTTTATCTTGCCTAAGTCAGTGGTGGTTAAGGTTGAAACTACTTTGCGTAGTTTTCTCTGGAAGGGTTCAGATTTAGGTAAAGTAGGGGCAAAGGTTGCTTGGTCTTCAGTGTGCTTACCGAAGGAAGAGGGTGGACTGGACATTAAGAGTGTTGAGTGTTGGAATAAATCTACCATAATTAAGCATTTGGAGGCTATCCGTAGCAATTTGAGGTCTTCTGTCTGGGTGTCGTGGGTTAGATCTACTCTGCTTAGGGGAAGGAATGTGTGGGAGGTGAGGTGCCCTAGGGATTGCTCATGGAGTTAGAGGAAAATTTTGGGCCTTTAATGTCTTGTGCGGCGGTTGATGCAGTTTCGGGTGGGTAATGGGGAGGATATTTCCCTTTGGTTTGATTATTAGCATCCGTTGGGTCCTTTGGTGGAGGTGTTTAGGCGGCGGATTATTTATGATTCTGGTCTTAATCTTCATGCTAGGGTGGCGAATGTTATTCAGGAGAAGGATTGGGCTGGGCCTCATTCCCTAACTAGGAATAGGATGGATATTATTAGCGGTATCCCTGATTCCTTGAGGCCTAATAACACTCAAGCTGATATTTTGTGTTAGGTTGAGGATTCTCGTGGTGCTTTCTCTATTCGTAATGCTTGGGAGTCTCTTCGGTCTCGGCATCCAGCAGTGGAGTGGTTTAGGTCTGTTTGGCATTCTAAAGCAATTCCTAGACATGCTTTCATCTTCTAGCTGGCCATTAGGGATGCTCTTTCTACTCAGGATAAGCTTCTAGTTTATGGCTTGATTCCGACTATTCGTTGTGTGTTTTGTGGAGAGAATTGTGAGCATGTCCCTCATCTCTTTTTTAATTGTTCATATTCTTGCGAGGTTTGGTTTGCTCTTTTAAGGAAGTGTAGGTTACCTCTGCGTGCTCGGAGTTGGGAGGCTAATATTCTTTGGTCTTGCCATTTTCGCGGTTCGTGGCTGGGTGGTGTGTATTATGCTTGCGGTTTCTGTCCATTCTATTTGGCATGAGCGGAATGCCAGGATGCATGTCGAGTTACATAAACCTGTTACCGTGGTTGTTCGTTCCATTGTTAGAGATGTTTGTATGCGTCTTAATTCCTTATCTGGTGTGGTGTCTTCCCCTGCTAATAGATGGCTCCACCAGTCTTAGGGTTTATTTGATTCTACTTTTTTGTAATCCGCTTATTTTGCCTTTTAGGAGTCTTGTCCCTTTTGCTAGTGTTCTGGTAGTTACTTTTGGCTATACCCTTTGATAGGGTTTGTGCTTAGCTTTTTTTGCTTTGCTGTGTTTTGAGTTTCGGTTGGTAGGGGGCCTGTCCCTTGTCTGACCTTGTAATTTTCTCGCTGGGGTTTGCCCCTTTACTTTTGTTTTGTCTCTTTGGTTAATATACTTTACATTATCCAAAAAAAAAGATCTCACCATTTCCATCAGGGTCCTATTTCTCCTCCCCGCAACACCATTCTGCTGTGGTATTCCTGGAGCTGTGAGTTAGGATACTATCCCATGCTCAACCATGTAGTCTTCAAACTCTTGGTTGAGATACTCACCCTTACGATCCGATCGTAGTGATTTGATTGTTTTGCCTAATTGATTTTCAACTTCAGCTCGGAATTCTTTGAACTTTTCAAAAGTTTCCGACTTACATTGCATTAGGTAAACATACACGTATCTAGAGTAGTCGTCAATAAATGTGACATAATACTCATAACCACCATTAGCTCTAACATTCATTGGTCTGCAGACGTCTGAATGTATAAGCTCAAGTGGTTGTGTGGCTCTAATCCCTTTTATTATAAAAGGTCTCTTGGTTATCTTACCCTCCAGACAAGATTTACAGATAGGTAAGGTACCGATCTCTAACTAACTTAGAGATCCGCTTTTTACTAGTCTGTTTATCCTATCATGGTTTATATGTCCAAGTCTTGGATGCCACTGATGCGTGTCATCAACTGGAGAAATCTTTTGTCGGTTTGTTTTAGGTTTTTCAACTTTAAACAATTTAGTATTAAGCAGTGATGTATGAATTAACGGTCTTAAAACATATTAATTATTTTCTATCATACCAAAATAAATATTCATTCAATTTCTTAAAATGATAGCTGATTTATCATTAAAAGAAACCTTATGAAACTGTTTCAAGTAATTTGGATATATAAATTAAATTCCTTATAAATCCAAGAATAAAATTGACATTGTTCAATGATAGAAAACAATTATTAAACTGTAGTCTAACAACTCCTATTGCTTGTACTGAAACGACATCCCCTGTTCCAACGTGCATAGTGAAGGACCCCTCCTCCAGCTTTTGCCAATAATCATTCCAATGTAAAGAAGAACAAAATTAGTTAGTAGCCCCTGAATCTACTATTCAAGGTGAAGAATCATCTTCCACTAAACAAAATTTAATGATAATTAAATCTGATTTACTTTTCATTTTCTTCTTATTGGAGAGCTCCTCGAGGTATTGAAGACAATTTCTCTTCCAATAACCAACCTCTATGTAATGGAAACATTTTTCCTTTTGCTTAGTCAGTCATGGTGCTCTTTATTTTGGGCTTAGCCTTTACTTTACACTTAGACCTCTTCGTCTTCTTGAAACCAGAAGAAGATGGCTTAGCAACATTTGTTATGCCGGTCTTACCCTTGGTAATTGGTCATGTGTTAGTTATAGGCTCTGGAGTACATTCCTCCGTAAGCACAAATTTAAGGTCTATGCAGACCATAATTGCGTTCATGTTGGTTCCACTTAATAAAGTTATCCCGGTTAATTTTTCGTTTGCGAGGAAATAATAATGCAGAAGATAACGCTGAAATTTAAAGACATAAATCTAAATTAATATCATTCATTTCATACATTCATATCAAATGCTATAGTTTGGCATAAAATTAAACATGATGCATGAACATATTTTAATGAACTAAAAAATCCCTAAAATTAGTTTCTATGCCACGATAATCCAATATCCCACAAGTAAGTGCTGATATGAACCTCGTCGATTGTATCAAGATTGATGCCAAAGTTCGTTCTAACCTCTGGTTCGGATGGAAACCGCGACCCAACACCTATATCGAGATGTGAACCTTGGTATAAAGGAGGACGCCACAATCAAGGATGAAATACTTGATTGATAAGTCACGAAGGAACGCCACAGAGAATTCTGATAAGTTCCAGTTAGTTCTCAAAGAACAAAGAGAAAACTCTCTCAATTATCATTCCAAATCAAAAAGTCCCTTCTTACATCCATCAATATCCTTATATAATGAAACCCTAAAACAAAGGAAAGGAAACAAGATAGCCATTAAGGCCTTACAAATAGAAAACTAGAATGGCCATAATTGCCTTACAAATGGACCAAAACTAAAACAAACAACTATTAAACCAAGCCCAAACCGAAATTATACTAAGCTTTCTCTTATTCGGCCCACTCAATTGCCTTGATGATGTTAATCAAGCCTTGGTCTTCATGTGGGTTCATCTTGGGCTTTAATAATTCAGAATCAGCCCATGTGTCTTGAATTAGGCCATTGAGCGCTTCTTTGAATCTCTTAGCCCTTGCCCTTGTTATTGGCCCAACCGGAACATGCAATGGATCCCTTGGTGCAGCTCCCTTATTCTCATCAAGTGCCTAGGTAGGCTAGGTCAAATCCCTGCATGTTAGATCGAGACATTCTTAATCAGATAATACACCAGAATAACTCTTTATTCTTATATTATCCAACCATCGCTTTGATTTAGTCAGGACAATGAATTAACAACTTAATTAAGTCCTTTATGAGTGTGACCCATCGTTTCAGAATTCATGAAATTAACTTGAGAATGCCTAGGTAGGCTAGGTCAGTCCCAAAATACATTCCGAAAACCTATCCGTTAGGAAGTCAACCTTGATATTGACTCTTGTGGACACCCTTCGTAGGGAGGACGAAAGTAAAACCGTTACAAGGCGCCACTCAAGTCTCACGGTGTTGAACTAACAATGGAGACTGCGGGATATAATATCATATATCCCTCTCCCACTCACTATTTGTAGTTTAGAATTTTTTTTAAATTAAGAGTTTCTAAAACTTTATTTTTCTAGTCTTTACTTAAATTCTACGGCTAATATAAAATCTAAGTTTACTAGTTATAATAAATTATTCAATTTTAACTCTTAAAATATAATTTATTATTTAATTTCTAATTTACATAACTATTTAAATAAACTAAAAATAAAATGTGAAATTACCAAGTTTTAACTATTAAAACTAAATTACATTATTTGGTCCAATTATGTCTTTAATGTTTAATCAAATTAAATATAACATTAAATGGACCTAACTAATCTAATTAAATACTTTAATATATAGATTAGTTATTAATGAGACTTACCAAGTTTTTACTCCTTAAAACTAATCTCATTATTTGGTTCTTTTTTAATTAAGTAATTAATTTTATTAATCTTAATTAATGTAAGAACCAAACTAATCAATTTAATTAAACTCTTTAATTGGTTGATTAGTCATTAATGAGATTTACCAAGTTTTTACTCTTAAAAACTAATCTCATTATTCGATTCTTTTTAATCAAGTAATTAATCTAATTAATCTTAATTAATACAAATAATCTAACTAATCACTTTAATTAAACACTTTAATATAGATTAGTTATTAATGAGATTTACCAAGTTTTTACTCCTAAAAACTAATCTCATTATTTGGTTCTTTTTAATTAATCCAATTAATCTTAATTAATAATAAGAACCTAACTAATCTTTTTAATTAAACTCTTTAATTTGTTGATTAGTTAATTAATGGATATTACCAAGTTTTTACTCGTAAAAACTAAATCCATTATTTAATTGTCATTTATGAAATTATTTCCTATTTTAATCACATTAAAATAAAACAATATAATATGACAATTATGCATGACATATTATTATGCATGTGTAGGCACATCTAATCTAGATGACATTCATATGTATGATAATATTTTAACATCCATATAATCATCACATGAAAATAAATAAAGCATACGTAATTGACCGAGTGACATGGGTTATCTAACTTAAACAACTCTAATTACAATTATATTCCCAAGACATTCCTCGGTCTTCAAGAGTTCTTCTTTGAGTTGAATTCTTCTTGTCTTCGTTTTCCAAATCAAGTCAAACTTGATTTTTGTCAAAAGTCAACATCTTTTCCAGAGTCAACGTGTTACCTTAACACGCACCCTAGGTCAAGACGAAACCCTAAACAACCCTAACGCGTGGGAAAGTGCGGCTGCCAACAGCGTAGCTGCACTCCGCTCCAATTTTCTGTACTTTTTTTCAGAAAATATTCAACAATATTTTTCCAGAAAAATCAGCAAAAAATCGTTTGTAAAAAACACGAAAAAACAGCCCCAGAGCAAACGCGACAGCAGCCCGCGCGCGCGACCACCAGCGCTCGAGCGCGAGCATGCGCACGCGCTAGCGGCCGCTGCCCTTGGGGTTGCGCAATCATTTTTTTTTTTTTTTTTCCGTTTCTTCTTCGCATCATCTGCTTCTTCGACTCTTCGTAGGGCAGATCGATTACAAGAATAAAAAAAAAAAAACCTTTTGCCATAAACAATTGGCCAAAAAATAAAAATTTATCCTATAACCCATTCATCATATAATTAACAACCAATTACGCCTTTAAAATTATACAATCAAATTATATAACAATGAAAAAAAAAATCATACATTCTAGATTGATGCCTACACAATAATATATCACAGATCAAGAATCAAAAAGAAAAATAAAAATATACAAGAAATATGTAGTTTTTCTTTTTCTTTTGTGTATATACAAAAACTTAAAACCAGGCTCTGATACCAAATGAAGAGAGTTTTAGAAAAAATTTTGATTATCGTATAACATACGAAATTAGGTTTCAAAAATTTTCTTTTATTTTGAAAAACTATTTTTCAATCAGGAACGAGTTTAGAAACTACATACATTTTTCTTGATCTTTTTTTTTTTTCTGATTCCTCGATCTACCACCAGATTTTCTGAGCTATAACCCGTGGTCTGACAACGTGTGTGTGGGCACGTCACAGCAAGAGATTGAGGTCACGTGGAAAGAACGCTGGCCGAATCCTGCAAAACAGGGGAGAGTCAGAAAAACTTTTTTTTTCTTTTCTTCTCCCTTTGGTGGCCGAATTCTCTTTCTTTTTCACTTGTGTGTTAGGTTCAGTTTTGCCTAACTATATAACATTTATATAGTAGTCCTTTAGGGTTTTAATTTGACCAAGTCAAAATAGGATTCTAAATCCTATTTATTTTTAGTCTCCCTAAAGACTTGAACCTGTAACCTTTTGCACTATTAAAATAATCTAATTATTTTAATTCTTTTGTCCTAGTCATTATTTAATCACATGATCTTATATTTAATAAATAGAATTAATAATTCATAATTATTAATTTCTATTATTTTATTAAATATTTAGTTAATTAAATAATCACATTATTTAATTATTCTCTTTTATTTAAATCACATTACTTTCGTAACACTATTAATTGGACCCTCCAATTAATGTACCGTGACCCTCGTTACCAACAACCATAAGGGCTAGCAAGAGGACCTAATGGACCCATAGTTTTGAGCTCCAATAATACTTAGTAATATTAATTAAAACTCTTTAATTAATATTTCATAATTATTAACCTCGGAGTTATTCCACTAAAAATCCGAGGCTGCACTCTCAGAACTGTAGATGTGTTTATACAATCTGAAGTCTCAGCATCCATTGATATAGCTAATTTCATATAGTGTGATCCTTCACAAATAGTTCATAACTAGAGCTGGGTCATAAAGTCCGTTATACCCCTCTAGAAATATCTTTTCCTTTAAGTACCATTGATTCTCTAATGAACAATTAAATCCTGTCTTCCTTACGGAAAAAGGAGAGCGCTCATAATCGTTCAAGCCCCGAATCAACCCTTAAGGGAACTACTTATCTACTTCAATCAAGAAGGAGTGGATTCCACTATTGTGTTCAAACCGTCCTAGTCACAAGCGAAACCGTAACTCCAAGATACGGAAGTATTGGTCGAGATTCACATCAACCTTACTCATGGTAAATCAAAAGCCACGATCCAACCTGAAGGAGTCGATAAGACACTCAGGATTAAGATCACCTATAAATAACCATCGTTTATCGATTATATATGAATATCATCTACTAATGGATCTTGGTGAGAGATTCATATAAATCGTGGCCTAGTCCTATATGATCTCATCATATAAGGTGTCTCCATTCTCATGTCAACTACATGAGCGGTCTAGGATAAGACCACCGTACTTTACAGAATGGACCGCAACAGTAGATCAATCACAAACAAAGTATCCAGCTTTATTCGCTCTCTACGGACTCTTTAGATTGCACGTCTCAAAATGAATCCTCTCTGTATATGACCATCATATACTCATTATGAGATTACATCTTGCAATCTAGGATGTTCTTGCACAATACGAATGTATTACTGAATATAAAATATTTATAAACTTGAATGATAACCTGAATAATTTTTTATTATTGTCTTTAACCATTTACAATTACAAGTTTTAGGGTATTAATCCCAACAGCTGGAATATAAGGGGTCTAAATGACCATTTGAAACAAAGAGAGGTTAGGCGTTTTATTAAAGATGAGAAATTGTCTTTGTGTGGTTTAGTGAAAACGAAAGTTCTTGAGAAAAATAAAGATTTTATTTTTAGGACCATAAACCGGTCTTGGAAGGTGGAGTGTAATTATAATTCTTCTTCTTTGGGGAGGATTTGGGTTTGCTGGAATCCATATGATGTTTTGGTTGTTGGTTCTTCTTTTTTGGATAATTGTAATGTGCGCAGGGAGACGTTATGGGCTGATTTAGTGGCTCGTGGGGAGGAATGAGAGGATATTGCTTGGCTTCTGATGGGTGATTTTAATGCTATTAAGTCTTCGGTTGAGAGTGTTGGAGGCTCCAATTCTTGGCCGCAATGGAAAGTTAATTGTTTAGCTGAGTCTGGGTTAGATGATCCGCGGTTTAATGGGTGTTTCTATGCGTGTTCTAATTATCGTACGGTTGATCCTATTCTTCGGAAGTTAGATCGAGCTTTGGTCAATTTGACTTGGGATACTTCTTTCCAAGGTTCAGAGGCGCACTTTCTTCCTTCAAATGTTTCTGACCACTCTCCTATAGTTGTTAAGATTATGGATCTTTCTAGAAGACAAGTGCCTTTTAAGTTTTTTAATTTCTGGGCTGATCATCTGGAGTTTTTATCCTTGGTGGCTCAGGTTTGGGAGGACAGGGTGGATGGTTCTCCTACATTTCAGCTTTGTAAGAAGCTTAAAAGATTGAAAGTGGTGCTTAAGAAACTTAATAGGGATTGTTTTTTTTATTTGTCTTCTCGGGTGCAACAAGCTAAGCATGATTTGAAGTCTCTGCAGTGGGATATTTAGAGGCAGCCTTTGAATGTTTCCTTACATGAGGAGGAGTCTCGGTTGGTGAAGCTTTATGGTGTTTTGAGTCTAGATGAGGTGAGTTTTTTGAGGCAAAAGTCTCTGGTTTAGTGGATCAATTTGCGAGATAGGAACTCTAAGTTCTTTATTCGGTCGATAAGGCAAAGATTTAGTAGGAGTAAAGTGTTATCTCTTTCTGATGAGCATGATAATCGTGTGGAAGAGCCTAGTGTAGTTAAGTCTATGGTGGTGAACTTCTTTGAAAAGCTTCTCAGACAGCCTCTTAGATGTTCTAGAATTGACCATGATTTATTGAGGCGAGCTATTCCTAAGAGTATTTCTAGTGATCATTGTGCTGCCTTAGGTTGAGACTTTAGTGATGATGAAATTAAGGCGGTTTTGTTCTCTCTAAAAGATAACAAATCTCCTAGTCTAGATGGGTATAATGCTACATTCTTCAAGAAAGCTTGTTCTATTGTTGGTGATGATGTTCTTCGTGTTATTTGTTCATTTTTTTTAGCTCTAAGAGGTTGCTCAAGCAAGTAAATGCTACTATGGATGCGCTTATTCCTAAGGTTCCCAATCCTTCTAAGGTAGGGGATTTTAAGCCTATTTCACGTTATAACACTATCTATAAATGCATTGCCAAAATTATCGAGAATCGAGTTAAGATGGTGTTGCCAAATGTTGTTAGTCTGTTTCAGTCGGCCTTTGTTGATGGGAGGAGGATTAGTGATAATATTTTACTGTCGCAAGAATTGTTAAGGAATTATCATCGTGATGGGGATCCTAGGTGTGCATTGAAGGTAGATTTAATGAAAGCCTATGATTCTGGGCAGTGGGATTTCTTAGTGGCTGTTTTACAGATTTTAGGGTTCCCAAAGTAGATGATAGCTTGGATTTCTAAGTGTATTTCTACTCCCCACTTCTCTATTTCTATCAATGGCAAGTTGAATGGTTTCTTTCCTAGTGGTCGAGATTTGAGGGGGGGGATTCTATGTCCCCTTATTTATTTGTGATGGCTAATGGAGGTCTTTTCGGGGTTGTTGTAAATTATGGAGCGGGAAGGTCAGTTTGCATACCATTGGCGGTGGGGAAGACTGGTATTTCTCATTTATGCTTTGCGGATGATCTTATGGTTTTTTGTAGGGTAGAGAGGGAGTTAGTTGCTGCAATTAATTCTGTTCTTGGTCAGTTCCAAGCTCTTTCTGGGTTGATCCGTAATCCTAGTAAGAGCAATCATTTTGTGCCTGGTGTGTCTTCTGAGATTAAGCAACAGTTACTTGGGATTCTGGGTTTCCAGGAGGGGGTGTTACCTTTCAAATATCTTGGGGTTCCTCTGATTTCTACTAAGCGTATGGCAGTGGATTGTAGGGTTCTTGTTGATAGGATTGTGGCAAGGGTTAAGAGTTGGACTAGTAGAGTTCTTTCTTTTGCAGTTAGGCTTTAACTCATTCAATCTCTATTGTTCTCTATCTAGGTGTATTGGTCCTCCATTTTTATCTTGCCTAAGTAGTGGTGATGATGCAGTTTCGGGTGGGTAATGGCGAGGAAGTTTCCCTTGGTTTTAAACGATTATTGGCATCCGTTGGGTCCTTTGGTGGAGGTGTTTGGGCGGCAGATTATTTATGATTCGGGTCTTTGTCGTCATGCTAGGGTGGCGGATGTTATTAGTGGCATCCTTGATTCTTTGAGGCCTAATAGCTCTCAAACTGATACTTTGTGTTGGGTTAAGGATTCTCATGGGACTTTCTTTATTCGTAATGCTTAGGAGTCTCTTTGATCTCGGTAGCCAGCGGTGGATTGATTTAGATCTGTTTGGCATTCTAAAGCGATTCCTAGACATACTTTCATCTTCTGGCTAGCTATTAGAGGTACTATTTCTACTCAGGATAAGCTTCTTGTTTATGGCTTAATTCCGGCTATTCGTTGTGTGTTTTGTAGAAGGAGTTGGGAGGATATCCCACATCTCTTTTTTTATTGTTCTTATTCTTGCGAGGTTTGGTTTGCTCTTTTGAGGAAGTGCAAGTTACTTTTGTGTGTTAGAAGTTGGGAGGCTACTATTTATTGGTCTTGCTATTTACGTGGTCGATAGCTTTGTGGGTGGGTGGTGCGTATTATATGCTTACGGCTGCTGTCTATGCTATCTGGCATAAGCGGAATGCTAGGATGCATGGCAAGTTGCCTAAACCTGTGACAGTGGTTGTTCAATCTATTGTTAGAGATGTTTGTATGTGTCTTAATTCCTTATCTGGTATAGTGCCTTCTCCTACTAATAGGTGGCTCCATTAGTCTTGGGGTTTATCTGATTCTATTTTTATGTAGTTTGCTTTGTTGGGGGGTATGTACCCATTGATGCTTAGTTGAGTTGTTCTTGTTTGTGGCTCGGTGGGGTTTGTCCTTAGCTTTGCTTTGTTTTTTTTTTGTTCGGTTGGTAGAGGGACTGTCCCTTAACCGACCTTATGGTTTTTCTCGTTGGGGTATGCCTCTTTGCTTTTTTTTTGGATAATGTAAGTATATTAACCAAAGAGACAAAACAAAAGCAAAGGGGCCCCAGCGAGAAGATCACAAGGTCAGACAAGGGACAGGCCCCCTACCAACCGAAACTCAAAAAATAGCAAAGCAATAAAAGCTAAGCACAAACCCTGTCATAGGGTACAGCCAAAAGAACCCACCAAACCCCATAAAAGGCAAAACAAGCGAATTACAAAAAAAAAGAATCAGATAAACCCCAAGACTGGTGGAGCCACCTATTAGTAGGAGAAGGCATCACACCAGATAAGGAATTAAGCCGCATACAAACATCTCTGACAATGGAACGAACAACCATGGTAACAGGTTTAGGTAACTCGCCATGCATCCTAGCATTCCGCTCACGCCTCTTTGCTTTTGTTTTGCTTCTTTGGTTAATATACTTAGATTATCCAAGAAAAAGTGAAGCTAGCAGTCATCGAATTCACTGATTATGCTATTATTCGGTGGGATCAATTAGTCACAAGTAGGAGAAGGAATCAAGAGAGATCTGTAGAGACATGGGCTGAATTGAAGTCTCTCATGAGAAAGAGATTCATTCCCAGCCATTATTATCTGGACCTTTACCAGAAACTCTAAAGTCTTATTCAAGGACCAAGTGTCTTCTTATCTTTGTGTATTTATTATGATTTTTGGGTGCTAGAATATTAGGGGTCTTAATGACCCTTTGAAGCAAAGAGAGGTTCGCAGTTTGATTAAAGATGAGAAGTTGTCTTTGTGTGGTTTAGTGGAAACGAAAGTTCTGGAGAAAAATAAAGATGTTATTCTTAAGACCATTGACCGGTCTTGGAAGGTGGAGTGCAGTTATAATTTTTCCTCTTTGGGGAGGATTTGGGTTTGTTGGAATCCATTTGATGTTACTGTTTTGGTTGTCGGATCTTCTGAACAAGTTATTCATTGTAGAGTTTCCTCTGTTGATTCTACTTGGGAGTGTATGGTTTCGATTGTGTACGGTGATAATTGCAATGTTCGTAGGGAGGCGTTATGGGCTGATTTAGTGGAGTGCGGAGTGGAATGAGAGAATAGTGCCTGGATTGTGATGGGTGACTTTAATGCTATTAATTCTTCGATTGAGAGTGTTAGAGGATCCAACTCTTTGCCGCATTGGAAAGACGACTTTTCTAATTGTTTAGCTGAGTCTGGGTTGGATGATCTGCGATTTAATGGGTGCTTCTATACATGGTCTAATCATCGTACGGTTGATCCAATTATTCGAAAGTTAGATCAAGCTTTGGTCAATTTGAATTGGGATATTTCCTTTCGAGGTTCAGAGGCGCATTTTCTTCCTTCCAGTGTCTTTGATCACTCTCCTATGGTTGTTAAGATTGTGGATCTCCCTCGGCGACGGGCGCCTTTCAAGTTTTTTGATTTCTGGACAGATCATCCAGAATTTTTATCCTTAATGGATCGGGTTTAGGCAGACAGGGTGGATGGTTCTCCTATGTTTCAGCTATGTAAGAAGCTAAAATGATTGAAAGTGGAGCTTAAGAAACTTAATAGGGAGTGTTATTCTGACTTATCTTCTAGAGTGCAGCAAGCTAAGCATGAATTGGAATCTGTGCAGTGGGATATTCAGGGGCAGCCTATGAATGCTTCATTACATGAGGAGGAGTCTCGGTTGGTGAATGCCTCATATCTGCTTCATTTGAGCAGATATGAGGAGAGTTTTTTCTCAAAAAACTCTCGGGTTCAGTGGATAAATTTGGGAGATAAGAATTCTAGGTTCTTTTTTTGGTCGATGAGACAAAGATTTAGTAGGAGTAAGGTTTTATCTCTTATTGATAAGCATGGTAATCGTGTCGAGGACCTAGTGAAGTTAAGTCTATGGTGGTGAACTTCTTTGAGACACTTCTTAGACAGCCTGCTGGATACCCTAGGATTGACCTTGATTTAGTAAGGCGGACTCTCCCTAAGCATATTTCTGGTGGTCAGTGTGCTACCTTGGGTAGAGAGGTTAGTAATGAAGAAATTAAGGGGGTTTTGTTCTCTCTAAAAGATAACAAAGCTTCTGGTCCGGATGGGTATAATGCTACTTTCTTTTAGAAAGCTTGGTCTGTTGTTGGTGACGATTTTCTTCGTGCTGTTCGTTTGTTTTTTAGCTCCGGAAGATTGCTTAAGCAAGTGAATGCTACTTTGGTTGCTCTTATTCCTAAGGTTCCCAATCCTTCTAAGGTTGGGGATTTTAGGCCTATTTCGTGTTGTAACACTATCTACAAATGCATTGCCAAGATTATTGCAAATCGAGTTCAGAAGGTGTTGCCTGATGTTGTTAGTCCTTCTCAGTCGGCCTTTGTTGCTGGTAGGCGAATTAGTGACAATATTTTACTATCGCAGAAATTATTGTGGAACTATTATCGTGATGGAGGTCATCCTAGGTGTGCGCTGAAGGTAGATTTAATGAAAGCCTATGATTCTGTGCGGTGGGATTTCTTAGTGGCCGTCTTACAGATTTTAGGGTTCCCAGAGTAGATAATAGCTTGGATTTCTAAGCGCATTTCTAGTCCCCGTTTCTCAATTTCTATCAATGGCGAATTGATTGATTTCTTTAATAGTGGCCGAGGTTTGAGGCAGGGGGATCCTATATCACCTTATTTATTTGTGCTGGCTATGGAGGTCTTTTCGGGACTGATGCGAATTATAGAACAAGAAGGTCAATTTGCTTACCACTGGCGATGTGGACAGGTTGGTATTTCTCACTTATGCTTTGCGGATGATCTTATAGTTTTTTGTAGGGCAAAGAAGGAGTCAGTTACTGCGGTTAATGTTGTTCTTGGTCAGTTCCAAACTCTTTCTGGATTGGTCCCCAATCCTAGTAAGAGTAATCTTTTTGTGGCTGATGTGTCCTATGAGATTAAGCAAGAGTTGCTTGGGATCCTGGGTTTCCAAGAAGGGGTGATACCCGTCAGATACCTTGGGGTCCCTTTGATTTCTACTAAGCTTATGGTAGTAGATTGTAGGGTTCTTGTTGATAGAATTGTGGCGAGGGTTAAGAGTTGGACAAGTAGGGTTCTTTCTTTTGCAGGGAGGCTTCAACTCATTCAATCTATGTTGTTCTCTATTCAGGTGTATTGGTCCTTAATTTTTATCCTGCCTAAGTCGGTGGTAATAAAGGTTGAAGCTACTTTACATAGTTTTCTCTAGAGAGGTTCGGATTTAGGTAGAGGTGGGGCTAAGGTTGCTTGGTCCTCGGCGTGTTTACCAAAGGAAGAGGGTGGGTTTGGTATTAAGAGTGTTGAGATTTGGAATAAAGCAGCCATAATTAAGCATTTATGGGCTGTTTGTAGCAATTTGAGATCTTCTATTTGGGTGTCGTAGGTTAGGTCTACTCTCCTTAGTGGAAGGAATGTGTGGGAGGTGAAGTGCCCTGGAGATTGCTCGTGGAGTTGGAGGAAAATTCTGGGCCTTCAAAGTCATGTGTGGAGGTTGGTTCAGTTTCGGGTGGATAATGGGGAGGATGTTTCCCTTTGGTTAGATTATTGGCATCCTTTGGGTCCTTTAGTGAAGGTGTTTGGGCGGCAGATTATTTATGATTCTGGTCTTGGTCCTAATGCTAGGGTGGCAGATGTTATTTAGGGTAGGGATTGGGCTTGGCCTCGTTCCCTGACTGGGAATTGAATGGACATTATTAGTGGTATCCCTGATTCCTTGAGGCCTAATAGTTCTCAAGCTGATACTTTGTATTGGGTTGAGGACTCTCGTGGGGCTTTCTCTATTCGTAATGCTTGGGAGTCTCTTCGGTCTCGGCAGCCAAGGTGGATTGGTTTAGGTCCGTTTGGCATTCTAAAGCAATTCCTAGACATGCTTTCATCTTCTGGCTGGCCATTAGGGGTGCTTTTTCTACTCAAGATAAGCTTCTTATTTTTTTTTGGATAATGTAAGTATATTAATCAAAGAGACAAAACAAAAGCAAAGGGGCATACCCCAGCGAGAAGATCACAAGGTCAGACAAGGGACAGGCCCCCTACCAACCGAAACTCAAAAAACAGCAGAGCAATAAAAGCTAAGCACAAAACCTGTCATAGGGTACAGCCAAAAGAACCCACCAAACCCCATAAAAGGCAAAACAAGCGAATTACAAAAAAATAGAAACAGATAAACCCCAAGACTGGTGGAGCCACCTATTAGTAGGAGAAGGCATCACACCAGATAAGGAATTAAGTCGCATACAAACATCTCTGACAATGGAACGAACAACCATGGTAACAGGTTTAGGTAACTCGCCATGCATCCTAGCATTCCTCTCACGCCAAATAGCATAGACAGCAGCCGCAAGCATAATACGCACAACCCACCCACGAAGTTGCCGACCGCGGAAATGGCAAGACCAAAGAATAGTATCCTCCCAGCTCCGAGCACGCAGAGGTAATCTGCACTTCCTTAAAAGAGCAAACCAAACCTCGCAAGAATAACAACAATCAAAAAAGAGATGAGGGACATCCTCACAACTCCCTCCACAAAACACACAACTAATAGCCGGAATCAAGCCATAAACAAGAAGCTTATCCTGAGTAGAAAGAGCACCCCTAATGGCCAACCAGAAGATGAAAGCATGTCTAGGAATTGATTTAGAATGCCAAACGGATCTAAACCAATCCACCGCTAGCTGCCGGGACCGAAGAGCCTCCCAAGCATTACGAATAGAGAAAGCCCCCCGAGAGTCCTCAACCCAACACAAAGTATCAGCTTGAGAGTTATTAGGCCTGAAGGAAGCAGGGATACCACTGATAATGTCCATCCAATTCCCGGTCAGGGAACGAGGCCAAGCCCAATCCCTCCCCCGAACAACATCGGCCACCCTAGCATGAAGACCAAAACCAGAATCATAAATAATCCGTCGCCCAAACACCTCTACCAAAGGAGTTGTGACTTGATTCCGGCTATTTATGACTTGATTCCGGCTATTCGCTGTGTATTTTGTGGAGGGAGTTGTGAAGATGTCCTTCATCTCTTTTTTTATTGTTCTTATTCTTGCGAGGTTTGGTTTGCTCTTTTACAGAAGTGCAGATTACCTCTGTGTGCTCGGAGCTGGGAGGCTACTATTCTTTGGTCTTGCCATTTCTGCGGTAGGCAGCTTCGTGGGTGGGTGGTGCGTATTATGCTTGCGGCTGCTATCTATGCTATTTGGCGTGAGCGGAATGCTAGGATGCATGGCGAGTTACCTAAACCTGTTACCGTGGTTGTTCGTTCCATTGTTAGAGATGTTTGTATGCATCTTAATTCCTTATCTGGTGTGGTGGTGCCTTCTCCTACTAACAGGTGGCTCCACCAGTCTTGGGGTTCATCTGATTCTATTTTTTTGTAATTCACTTATTTTGCCTTTTAGGGGGATTGTCCCTTATGCGTAGCTTTTTATTGTTTTGTTGTGTTTTGAGTTTCGGTTGGTAGGGAGCCTGTCCCTTGACTGACCTTGTGTTCTTCTCGCTGGGGTATGCCCCTTTGCTTTTGTTTTGTCTCTTTGGTTAATATATATACTTACATTATCCAAAAAAAAGTGTGGAGGACTACCACAAGGAAATGGAGATTGCTATGATTAAGGCCAATGTTAAGGAGGATAGGGAGGCCACAATAGGCAGGCTTTTGAATGGATTACATAAAGATATAGCCAATGTTAAGTTACAATATTATGTGGGGTCGGAGGACATAGTGCACATGGCTATGAAGGTTGAGCGGCAATTAGAGAGAAAAGGAACAGCAAGATATTCTTCGAGTTCTACTTCTCAGTGGAAATCGAAGTGGGGTAGTAATGATAGAAACAATAGGGCTGTTTTAAAGGATAAGACCAAATCGTCTAAGGGGAAAGAAGAAGTCGCTAGCAAAAGTAAATCCAAGACTGATTTCCAACCATCTAGGAATAGGGATATCAAATGTTTCAAGTGTTTGGGTTCTGAACACATTGCTAGTTGTAAGGTCATTATTTTGTTGGCTGTGATTCCATGAGCAAAATACATTTTTATGTAATTCTTAGTTAGCTTTGTTAGAGTATGATTCAAGCATAATGAAGATTCGAAGAAATCATGCGAAGACAAAAAACTTCTGAGAAGACTCAAGATTGTGCTTAAAAAAAGTAAGTTTCGAAAAAATGATACTCTTTACTCTTGAGATTAGATAAGATTTACATACACACTTTTAATATGTTAATGTATATGCATTTGAGTGCTAACAATTGGTATAAATGTTTTATAAGTGTTTGAGTCTTATTATTTTTGTTTTGTCTAGTTTCAGAATTTAATTCCATGTTTCTGTATTCCTGAAAATATAACCTTTGGATGCTTCAATGGGCGTAACTTTCTATCTAGACATTCAATTGTTTGGGAATGAAACTAGACATTCGTATCTTTCCAATGGTATAAAAAACGAAAAAATCCGATGCTATTTGGTTGGAGTTCGCTTAGCTCAAAGAGGAGTTAAGTGCACTTGAAAACAGCTGAACGGGCGAAACGGGGCAGCAAGGCTACGCCCCAGGCATGGCTACACGCCTTTGGCATGCGTCCAAAGCAACAGCCTCACGCCTTGAGCGTGGCCACATGCCTCAAGCGTGGGGGAGCTGTCTTGGCCGAACCCTAAAGGTGCTATAATGTTGCCCTAAGTGTTTTGAGCTCCCTAAAGTCTTCCTACATGTGTTTAATGATTCCTTGTCCATCAAGGATTATTTTATTAAGTTTGGAAGCAAGAGATCTCCTAATTAATTAGTCTTCTAATTAATAGGAAATATATCTCTTTATTATAGGAAAGAGAAAATGCTCTGCCTTCTCTCTAGAATTTTTTTTTAGTGTTCTTCTCATTTTTTTCTCTTCTCCCTTCGTGTTTATTCTTCTCTTTTCTTGATGATCACGAGTTCTTTGATTTCTCTTTAGTTAGGGCTTGTTTTGCTACTGTTTTCAAGTTTATTTTTCTTTTCTTGGTGGTTTTATGAAAGATTCAGATTGTGGCATGTCTTCTAAGAGTGTTCCATCTGTTTTGGCTCACGATTCCGGTGTTATAAATGCCTCGGGACCTATGACCGTGGTTTGAGTTACCTAAATCTGTTACCGTGGTTGTTCATTCCATTGTTAGAGATGTTTGTATGCGTCTTAATTCCTTATCTGGTGTGGTGCCTTCTCCTACTAATAGGTTCTCCACCAGTTGTTACGCCTTTTGTGTACCCGGAAGTATACGGGATCGGCACAAGTAATATAGAATGGTAAGTTCTGATTATTGTTCCCACGAAGACGGTTAGTAATTAAATACTGACAGTAACCAAGTCTAATGCTATCTAGAGTACCAACTCAAAGGTTGTGACAATTAATTTATAAACTAAGCAACTAAAAAGAACTATAAACTACTATGTAATTATTATTAGAGGTAACTGGAACTAGGGAATCCGATTTCACTTACTAATCTTTATATGTGAGATAGCTATGCATGGATGTTCCAATCAATAATGATCATGTTATATAATTATCTAAAATCCTCTCTCAAGGTAAATCGAACTAATTCAACATATACTAACACTTTATCTCTCGATGACTGTTTGCAATCAACATGGAAACATATTTAATCACATAACTCACACCAATATCTCTATTTGGTTCCTAAGTTATGGTGTTGATTTATTGAACACGTTGTGAGCGTCTCCTCTTGGTACTTAACCCACAACAACAAGATATTGAATATTGGTGATCAAGCAATACACAATCAATAAAGCATTAAATCAACACTTAATCAAATAACTTAATTCACCCAAGCATGTATTAATCTCAATCATAATTCATAGTAAGATCCATCATCATCCCTAGTATAGGGAATTAGTTCATAACTAGGAAATAAGAATACATATTAAGTTTTATCAAGAGTAACATCAATAACAAAAGACTAAGGAAAAGATTGTGATAGAAAAAACTCTAAACGGCTGCACTCTCATATGAACCAGATTTGATTGAGTTTCTCCGTTCGCAAATCCAACTCCCGCGAGTGATTGAAGTCGTCCGATGAGTCGATCTGATGGCTAGTCTCCTAGGCCTTCTTCTCTCTTTTTCTTCCTTCTTTTTTCTCTCTCCCTTCTGTTTTCTGATAATTCTCGATCCCCTCTTCTTAAAATCCCGTTTTTCTTTTATATTGACAGCTAGGGCTGCAATTTACACGTCACTCGCGACTTGGCAACTCGCGTGCGCCTCGGTCTCTGGCTGTTCTGATAGTCATCGCGACTTGCCCAACTCGCGAGTCAAGTCGCGTGTGTCTCGGTCTCTGGCTGCTTTGATTTTTGACCTCGTGAGTTGGCAAGGTCGCGGGCAAGTCACGACCCCAACTCGCGTGTCTTCTCTGGAAGAGCTTAATTGTAGTCTTCGAACTGCGGCAAGCATCGAATAGACGTTCAAGACTCATTTTTGGCTGAAATCAACTGAAATCACCAACAAAACCTATCAAACCTGCACACTCAATAAAACCATCAAATATCTCCCATAGTTGCTCTAAACTGGACAAAAGCACGGAGGAATGAGATTCCATTTCCGACAAGAAATCGTGCCAACAAACACCTCCAATCTTGGCTTTCACTCGTCCTCGAGCAAAGATGGGAGAAGAGAAAGCAAAACGACCAATACACGAAAAACAGGAAAAACATTAAACACAAACACAAAGGGGTCACAAATCTACACTAAGCTAACTAACCTAAACCACTTTCGTAGGTAATACGATGGCACTTAGCATGTGCCACAAGCCTTTAAACCTCTAGGTGTCCCTAGTGGACGAGCTGTAGTCTCGTGAGGGTTTACTAGCGGTGATACCCACAAACACACAGCTTGAACATTAAAGAAACAAAACTCATGCTAAACATATACTGATGAAGACTTATCTAGCATAAGGGCATGGAATGCGGATCCAATCCAAGTTTTCGTTGGGCCAGTTACAAGAGCACGTGCTAAGAAGTTCAAAAATGCGTTGAGTGGGCTAATTCAAGAGATTTGGGTTCAGGCATGTTCATGGAGGCCCATTGAAGGAATGGACTTGCAAAAGAAGGGTCCAACCTTAGTGAATGTAATTCAAGTTAAAGAAGAGGCAACCTGCTGATTCATAGGGATAACTTTGGAAATTCATAACGTTTTAACGGTTAAGTTTCTGGAGGCATGTGAGTAGGACTTTTCAAAGATCATGATCTTATCTTCAACTTTCAATTTGGAATCAGATCTATTGGAGGCCGCACGGGGAAGATATGGTCGGTTATTTCAAAGTGTCCAGAAGCTTTCTACTTTGACAATTATGTTATCTTCCTTTGACAATTGTGTTGCACGTTTTTATTGAGTTCAAAGCTTCCTAGTCAACAAAATCACACCTTTCTTTACTTGTTTTCGTTTCCCATGGTTGAGGGTTGTTCCAAGACATTTTATTTTCTATTTAAACTCATTTGTAAGTCATTTTATGAAACCATTGATCAATTAATACAAAACTTGAGTGAAATTTCGTTTCACCTACTTGTTCATGATAGAACTACTGAATTTATCAAAGGAAGGCTTCCTTTGTGGCGTTCTTGAGTGTTTATACTTCCGGGTTCGTGGATTGAGTATTCATCGAGTCTGGAAGGGTGAAGAATCTGATTTTTGGGAGTTCTTGGGTGTAAAAACAAATTGAGTGTGGGTTTGGGGGTTATATAACCTTACGGGTTCACATCATTTGGTATCAGAGCCAAAGTTCCAAAATTAGGTTTGATTTATCTTTGAATTTTCGTCCTTTTAATTCATAGCTTCTGCATTTTATTCTTTGCTCTTGTTCTTGCTTGTTCTTCTTGAAGGTTTTGTGTATTGACTATATTAAAATTCAAAAAAAAAAAAAATCAGAGCAAGACTTCTACACAAATTCGTCTTGTATCCTAAGATTTCTTTGAGTTCTACACAAATTTGTGCTTGTATACTAAGATTTCTTTGAGTTCTACACAAATTCATGCTTATATCCTAAGTTTTCTTTGTTGACTGACTATTCTAGGGTGTGTTGTGAGTTGTGTTTATTATCCAAAGAAAAAAAGAATCATTATCCAAATATATATATATATATATATATATATATATATATATATATTCTGGTTGTGTTGTATTTCGTGGGATTTTTGTTGGTTGGAATATTCATACATTAGTTGCTTCTTCTTTGTTAAGTTCAATTAGTTCTTATAGGACTTGACGGTGAAAACAAATAGTGGAAAAAGGCAAGAGAGTGTGAGCACAGCATCGAGAAAAGCCTATTATAGTAAAACACGTGTAGAGTGGTATCTTGAGTGCAAACACGTGAGGATTGTGAGGATTTTCTTTCTAAGTCTTTCATTGCAGCTTTCTATAATGTCGAACCAAAGTGATTCAGCACCTAGAGTGGAGCACATGTCCATTGTTCTGAAGGCCATGCAGCAGCAATTCGAGCGAATAAACGTGGTTTTTGGGGATATTAGAGATAGGATGGATCAACAAGATGAGGTTATAGCTCGTATACAAAGGGGGTAGCCTTTAAACTTGGGTAGACAAAATAGGCGTGGTGTTTTCAGAGATGTATTTGAGAGAGAACGTGAGCTTAGAAGTGGGGATGATGATGATTTCGAATCTGAAGTTGAAATGGATAGAAATAGGCCTAGAGGAGGTAGGCATGAAGGAGTACCGAGAAGAGGATTTCGGGGTCAAAATGGGGTAGTTAGGAATCGCGAAGATAATAACTTAAGTAGTATCAAAATGAAGATTTCGTCATTTCAAGGGAAAAATGATACGGAGGTTTATCTCGAATGAGAAAAGAAGGTGGAGCTAGTGTTCGATTGCCACAATTATTCCGAGAATAAGATGGTAAAATTTGCTGCCATTGAATTTTCTGAATATGCTATTGTTTGGTGGGATCAATTGGTGATGAACACAGGAGGAGAAATAGGGAGCGTCCAATAGACATGTGGGAGGAGATGAAAGCAGTGATGATGAAGCGATTCATCCCGAGCTACTACTACCGAGAGCTATACAACAAGTTACAAAGTCTTTGACAAGGCAACCGAAGTGTGGAGGAATATTATAAGGAGATGGAGGTCGCTATGATTCGAGCAAATGTAGAGAAGGATCGGGAAGCTACAATGTTTAGGTTCTTGGCAGGTTTGAATCGTGAAATTACCAATGTGGTGGAATTGCAACATTATGTGGAGTTGGAGGACATGGTTCACATGGCAATAAAAATAGAGAATCAGCTCAAAAGAAGGGGTAATACACGTCCAAGCCAAAATTCTAGTTCATCAGCTTGGAGACCAAATCATTGGAAGAAAGATGAAAAGCAGCCAATGATGAAACCTAAGGCCGAGCAAAAGCCAGAAGCAACAAACAATGGAAATTAAGATAAATCCGATTCTTCCACTTCTAGGAATCGTGATAGTAAGTGTTTTAAGTGTCAAAGCAGGGGTCACATAGCTAGCCAATGTTCGAACAAAAGAGTTATGGTGATACGAGATAATGGAGAGGTCGAATCCGAAGATGACGAAGAAGACACCGACTCTATGCCACCATTGGAGGATGCTGATAATGGAGAATACGCTGTCCAAGGAGAGATGTTGGTGGTAAGGCGAGCGCTAAGTGTCCAAGTCAAAAAAGAAGAAGAAGTACAACGAGAAAACATTTTCCATACTAGGTGCCATGTTAACAACAAGGTATGTAGTATGATAATAGATGGTGGTAGTTGTACTAATGTTGCTATCACTGTTATGGTGGAAAGGTTAGGCTTGCCAATAATTAGACACCCCCGACCTTACAAGTTGCAATGGCTAAACGATAGTGGTAAGGTAAAAGTGAACAAACAAATTATGATTTCTTTTCGAATTGGAAAATATGAAGACAAAGTGTTATGTGACGTAGTTCCGATGCAAGCAGGGCACTTGTTACTAGGACGACCATGGCAGTTTGAATGACGTGTTAGCCATGATGGCTTCACCAACAAGTACTCTTTTGTGCATAACCAAAGGACAATTACTCTAGTTCCTTTGACACCACAACAAGTTTATGAGGATCAATTGAGGTTGCAACAAGAGTGTGAGAAAAAGAAAATGAGAGAAAAAGAAAAGAGGCCGAGACAAAAAAGTAAGAGAAAAAAGAGAGAGAACGACCATTGAAAGAAAAGAAGAGAACAAAATAAATTTTTATGCAAGAGCGAGTGATGTTAAAAGAGCGATGTTGTCCAACAAACCCATACTTATACTTACGTATAAGGAATAATGTTTAAATGTTAACTAACTTGAGGCTTATTTGCCTAGCTCTGTTATGTCTCTCTTGCAGGAGTTTGATGATGTTAAAAGGGGCATACCCCAGCGTCAACATCTTTTTTTGAACTCCTTTGGATTTATCAAGAAGAGAGAGAAAATGCTCTGCCTTCTCTCTAGAATTTTTTGAGTGCTCTTCTCAATTTTTTTCTATTCTCTCTTTATTATTATCTTTGATTTCTTTGATGATCACGAGCTCAATTTTGTTTTCTTTTAGCTTGAGGTTTGCTGGTCCGTTTTCTTTAATTTTTGACAGTTTTGGTTTTGTTTTGCTGTGATGGATGGTCTTACTTTGGCCAATCTTGTGAGTGATTTTTACTTGTGACTTGTGCTGCGTTTTGTCCTTATTGTTGGGTTGTCATTGCTATCTTCTTCTTGGTGTGTTGCTAGTGCTATGGCTGGTGTTTTACCAACTGCTGGTGGTGTTAAGAAGGATGGCAACCATGTTAAAAAGGGTGGCAATCATGTTTCTTCTTTGATGCGCAACATGGTATGTGCAACTGATTTTGAAAGCAAGCATGGAGATTTTCTTCATGGGGCAGCAGTGCATGATGAGGACAAAATGAGGACTTCTAGTAGTGCTGTTGTAGGCAAAGAAAAGAGAGCTGCTGGTGACGTTGCTTTTGACATAGCTGTTGGAGCGGCTGGTGGTGTGAAGAAGGGTGAAGACCATGTTTCTTCTTTGATGTCCAATGGAATGAAGGGATGTAGGGTTTTGGTAGATCAAACCCGAAATCCTACTGCTGGTGTGAAGAAGAATGGAGACCATGTTTCTTCTTTGATCTCAAATGGAATGAAGGGCTATCATGAAGCTGATGGTGGTGTAAAGAAGGGTGGAGACCATGTTTCTTCTTTGAGTTCCAATGGAATGAAGGGCTATCATGAAGGGCTGGTCATGGGCTTTCATGATATATCATCTATTGATGGTGGTGTGAAGAAGGATGGAGACCATGTTTCTTTTTTGATGTCCAATGGAATGAAGGGCTGTCATGAAGGAAATTTGGAAAGAGGAGAACAAAACGCTGCTGGTGGTGTGAAGAAGGGTACATAACATTTTTCCAATTGTAGAGAAGGAGCTGGCGTGCAAGATAAAACAAGACATGGTGAGTTGACATATTTGAGTGATAGAAAGCTTGCTAATGGGGCTAGTGGTCCAGCAATAGGAGAGTCATCTCCTTGTCTGAATGACGTGTTGCAAAGAGACAATAATGGACATTTTTTTTTCAAAATGTAGCTGATTCTATTATTGACTTTTCTTCAAGAAATATAATTAGTCAGCAAGATTTGTGCAAGGACATGTGCTCTAATTCGGTAGGTGAAGATGGCAGTAGTAAAGAAAATTCTCGGTTAACTAAAAAATTGGTTACTAATGGGCTTTTTGCTGGGGTCACTAATGGACTCTCTCTAATTAGTTCTTCTTTGATTAGTGGTGGACTTGGGCAGAGGATAGGAGCCAATAGGGCTGATAAAGAAATGGTTGGGCCTATGCTTAGTGTAATTGAATCTTCTTCAAGTTCTGATGGACTTGAGCATGGGTTAGATGTTATCAGGGCTGGTAATGCAAATATTTCAAATGAAAAGCATTTAGGGTCTTATTGTGGAGTTACTAATGGGCTAGGTTTATGTGGAATTATTAAAGGGCTGGTTGGTAATGTTTCTGGGCCAAATGATGTTGAATCGCCAAACAACGATCTCAAGACTTCTTACGCTAGAGCTGTTCGGAGTTCTCCTTCTGTTGAGAATGAGGTAAAGTTTTCTACTTTTGAATCTTTACAATATTTTAAACCTATTGTAAAGAATGAGAGGATTAAAGTCTGCCCTCCTATTGAAATAGCTGTTGAAGGAAGTATGAAATGGAAAACTTCTTTAATTGGGTATTTTGTAGAAAAGAGGCTGCCTTTTCCTGTCGTGAATTTTGTGGTACAAAAAATTTGGGGTAGATTTGGTCTTCGAGAAGTCTTATCTTCGGAGAAAGGATTCTTTATTTTTAAATTCGATAGTGTTGAACATGCTTGTGAGGTTCTTGAAAGGGGTCCTTGGCATATAGTAAATAAATTGCTGGTTCTTAAACGTTGGCAACCTAGTCTTACATTATCAAAAGATGAATTGCGAAACATTCCTCTATGGGTTAAACTTCATAATCTTCCTTTTGAGTTTTGGATGTCTAAGGGGTTGAGTTTTATTGCTAGTGCTTTAGGGATTCCTTTGCATGCTGATCATATTACCTTGGCTAGGAAAAGACTTAGTTTTGCAAGGGTATGTGTGGAAGTGGATGCCACGAAGGATGTTGTTCATGAGTTTGATATTCAGTGTTCAAATGGAGAATAGAAAACTATATATGCTGTTTATGAATGGCTTCCTTCTAGGTGTGATATTTGTAAGGTGTTTGGTCATACGTTGGGTATGTGTAAGCAAAGTGTTCAAGATTCGAGTGATGAGGTGAATCCGGTTGCAGGAAATGGAGAGAGGCTGTTGTTCATGATGTGAAGAAGAGGCAAGAAGACTCTTTGGTACCTAAAATACCGGTTTGGGTAGAGGTTAAAAAAAAGAATAAAGGTAGAGCGTCAAGCGGTGATAATCATCTTGCTTTTAGTACCAATGGAGGGTAGTGAGAATGTTCTTGATTTGGAAGAAGGTGAAGTGGGTACTCCTTTGGAAATTTTAGATGCCAGTTGTAACATAGGGGCGGTTCTTTGTGATGGTGGGGCTACTACTCCCTGTGTTGATGACAGGGCTGTTCATTGTAATGATGAGGATACTCTTTGTGATAATGACGAGACAGGTCATGGTGAGGATAGTATTGATTCTAGTCCTTCTCACAATGCTTTGGCTTCTAAAGCTAAGGTTTCTTTGGAAAAGAAGAAGAAAAAGAAGGGTTCTAGTGGTAAAGGTAAGAAGAATAAGAAACATTCCTCCCCTAGGGGTGGTAAATGGAGATAGTGTGTTTGTGGGTGTGTTTCTACTTATATTGTATATATTATGGTTTTTGGGTGTTGGAATATTAGGGGTCTCAATGATCCTTTAAAGCAAAGAGAGGTTCGTAATTGGATTGAAGATGAGAGGTTATCTTCATGTGGTTTGGTGGAGAATAAGGTCTTTAAGAAGAACAAAGATTTGGTTTTTAGGACTATTAATCGATCTTGGAAGGTCTTGTGTAACTATCAGTTCTCTTCTTTGGGGAGAATTTGGGTTTGTTGGAATCCTAGTGATGTTCATGTTGTGGTTATTGCCTCCTCTGCACAGGTTATGCATTGTAGAGTTTCGGCTGTTGATTCGTCTTGAGAGTGTGTAGTTTCTATGGTATATGGTGATAATTGCCATGTTCGTAGGAAGGAGTTATGGGCTGACCTTAGGGTCCGGGGGGAGGAGTTTGAGAACAACGCTTGGTTAGTTTTGGGAGATTTTAATGCAATTCGTGATTCTTCGGAATGTGAGGGGGGTTCTAGAGTTTGGCCTCCCTGGACGGATGACTTTTCTGAATGCTTATCTGATGCGGGGTTGGATGACTTGCGGTTTAGTAGTTACTTTCTTACATGGACTAATCGTCGCTCGGACAATCCTATTCTTCGGAAATTGGATCATGGTTTGGTTAATTTACAGTGGGAAATCCATGAGAGAACATTTAGAGAGAGAAAATGCTCTGCCTTCTCTCTAGAATTTTTTGAGTGTTCTACTTTATTTTTTTCTAGTCTCTCTTTGTGATCATTATTGATTTCTTTTGATGATTACAAGCTCAATTTTCATTCTTCTTTAGCTTTAGGTTTGCTGATCTTTTTTCTGGTTCATTCCAATGGTGTTTTGTTTATTGTGAGTTTGTGTTGTGTTTGTTTCTTATTATTGGTTTGTGATTGCTATCTCCTTCTTGGTGTGTTGGTTGGTGTCGTGGTTGGTGATTCATTAGCTGCTGGTGGTGTGAAGAAGGGTGAATAGAATGTTTCTTCTTTAATGTCCAATGGAATGAAGAAATGTAGGGTTTTGGTAGATCAAACCCGAAATTCTACTGCTGGTGGTGTGAAGAAGGATGAAGACCCTGTTTCTTCTTTGATCTCAAATGGAATATATGCCTCGGGACTGCTTGAAAACAAGAAGGATCACGGTTTGGATCAAAATATGGAGATTCAACGTATGAAGGCAAATTCGGGATCCAACTTGTCTTCAACAACTCATTCTATTTTGGGGTTGATAGATGGTGATATTAAGGATGTTTCCGGGTGTTGCGTGTCTTCAAAACTTGTTCCTTCGAATTTGCCTCATGGTATTGGTGCTGTAGAAGGAAGAAGTCCAAATTTGGGTGAGAATTGCTCAAAGGATGGTTGTCTTTCTACTGTTTCGGGATTACAAGCAAATAAAACAACACATGATAGGCATGGAGCTGTTGGTTGTGCAAATGGGATTGAAGCGAAGCATGATGATGTTCTTCATGGGGTGTTGCATGATAAGGAAGATGAAAATCTGGTTTTTTGGGTGAAGGTAGAAATCTGGTTTTGGGTGAAAACCATGTGAAGGCTGGTTGTCTCTCAACAATTTCGAGATTGGACAAGAAGAAAGCTATGGTTGACATTGATGAAAAGAGTGAAGACTTGTTGAATGAGATCATGTGCAATGGGCAAATAATTCAAATGATGAATGATTCTCATGGACAAGTTTCTCAAAATAAGATGACTAGTATTAACATTAATAGCCAAAATTGTCAAAGGAAGGTGGTTGTTGATGACTTTCCTTCACTAAATAATACTAGTCAGCAAGGAATGGGGGTAGTAGAGTCAAAATCTGGTGCTTTGGGCTCAATTTCGGGTATTGGAGCTAATGGGGCTGATTCTACAAAATTAGATGGGCCAACGATTAATGTAGATCGTATTCTTCGAAAGTTAGATCGAGCTTTGGTCAATTTGAATTGGGATATTTCCTTTCGAGGTTTAGAGGCGCATTTTCTTCCTTCCAGTGTTTCTGTTCACTCTCCTATGATTGTTAAGATTGTGGATCTCCCTCGGCGATGGGTGCCTTTTAAGTTTTTTTATTTCTGGGCGAATCATCCAGAATTTTTATCCTTGGTGGATCGGGTTTGGGAGGACAGGGTAGATGGGTCTCCTATGTTTCAGCTGTGTAAGAAGTTAAAAAGATTGAAAGTGGAGCTTAAGAAACTAAATAGGGAATGTTATTCTGACTTGTCTTCTAGGGTGCAGCAAGCTAAGCATGATTTAGAATCTGTGCAATGGGATATTCAGAGGCAGCCTACGAACGTTTCATTACATGAGGAGGAGTCTCGATTGGTGAAGCTTTATGGTGATTTGAGTAGAGATGAGGAGAGTTTTTTGAGACAAAAGTCCCGGGTTCAGTGGATTAATTTGGGAGATAGGAATTCTAAATTCTTTTTTCGATCGATGAGACAAAGATGTAGTAGGAGTAAGGTATTATCTCTTACCGATGAGCATGGTAATCGTGTGGAGGAGCCTAGTGAAGTTAAATCAATGGTGGTGAACTTCTTTGAGACACTTTTGAGACAGCCTACTGGTTGCCCGAGGATTGACCTTGATTTAGTGAGGCGGGCTCTCCCGAAGCGGATTTCTAGTGATCAGTGTGCTACCTTAGGTAGAGAGGTTAGTGATGATGAAATTAAGGTAGTTTTGTTCTCTTTAAAAGATAATAAAGCTCCCGGTTCGGATGGGTATAATGTTACTTCTTTAAGAAAGCTTGGTCTGTTGTTGGTGATGATTTTCTTCGTGCTATTCGTTCGTTTTTTAGCTTCGGGAGATTGCTCAAGCAAGTGAATGCTATTGTGGTTGCTCTTATTCCTAAGGTTCCTAATCCTTCTAAGGTTGGGGATTTTAGGCCTATTTCGTATTGTAACACGATCTACAAATGCATTGCCAAAATTATTGCGAATCGTGTTCAAATGGTGCGCCTGATGTTGTTAGTCTTTTTCAGTCGGCCTTCGTTGCTGGTAGGAGGATTAGTGATAATATATTACTATCACAGGAATTGTTAAGGAACTATCATCGTGATGGGGGTCATCCTAGGTGTGCACTGAAGGTAGATTTAATGAAAGCCTATGATTCTGTGCGGTGGGATTTCTTAGTGGCTATTTTACAGATTTTAGGCTTCCCGGAGTAGATGATAGCTTGGATTTCTGAGTGCATTTCTACTCCCCGTTTCTCTATTTGAGGCAGGGGGATCCTATGTCCCCTTATTTATTTGTGCTGGCTATGGAGGTCTTCTTAGGGTTGATGCGTATTATGGAGCAGGAGGGTCAGTTTGCGTACCATTGGCGGTGTGGGAAGATTGGTATTTCGCATTTATGCTTTTCGGATGATCTTATGGTTTTTTGTAGGGCAGAGAGGGAGTCAGTTGCTGCGGTTAATGTTGTCCTTGGTCAGTTCCAAGCTCTTTCTGGATTGATTCCTAATCCTAGCAAGAGCAATCTTTTTGTAGCTGTTGTATCTTCTGAGATTAAGCAAGAGTTGCTTGGGATTTTAGGTTTTCAGGAAGGGGTATTACCTGTCAGATATCTCGGGGTTCCTCTAATTTCTACTAAGCTTATGGCAGTGGATTGTAGGGTTTTTGTCGATAGGATTGTAGCGAGAGTTAAGAGTTGGACTAGTAGGGTTCTTTCTTTTGCAGGGAGGCTTCAGCTCATTCAATCTGTATTGTTCTCTATCCAGGTGTATTGGTCCTCCATTTTTATCTTGCCTAAGTCAGTGGTGATTAAGGTTGAAACTACTTTGCGTAGTTTTCTTTGGAAGGGTTCAGATTTAGGTAAAGGTGAGGCAAAGGTTGCATGGTCTTCGATGTGTTTACCGAAGGAAAAGGGTGGACTCGGTATTAAGAGCGTTGAGTGTTGGAATAAATCTGCCACAAGTAAGCATTTGTGGGCTGTCTGTAGCAATTTGAGGTCTTCTGTCTGGGTGTCGTGGGTTAGATCTACTCTACTTAAGGGAAAGAATGTGTGGGAGGTTAAGTGCCATGGGGATTGCTCGTGGAGTTAGAGGAAAATTCTAGGCCTTCGGTGTCATGTTCGGCGGTTAATGCTGTTTCGGGTGGGTAATGAGGAGGATATTTCCCTTTGGTTTGATTATTGGCATCTGTTGGGTCCTTTGGTGGAGGTATTTGGGCGACGGATTATTTATGATTCTGGTTTTGATCTTCATGCTAGGGTGGCGGATGTTATTCAGGGGAGGGATTGGGCTTGGCCTCGTTCCCTGACCGGGAATTGGATGGACATTATCAGTGGTACCCCTGATTCCTTCAGGCCTAATAACTCTCAAGCTGATACTTTGTATTGGGTTGAGGACTCTCGGGGGGCTTTCTCTATTTGTAATGCTTGGGAGGCTCTTCGGTCCCGGCAGCCAGCGGTGGATTGGTTTAGGTTCGTTTGGCATTCTAAATCAATTCCTAGACATGCTTTCATCTTCTGGCTGGCCATTAGGGGTGCTCTTTCTACTCAGGATAAGCTTCTTATTTATGGCTTGATTCCGGCGATTCGTTGTGTGTTTTGTGGAGGGAGTTGTGAGGATGTCCCTCGTCTCTTTTTTGATTGTTCTTATTCTTGCGAGGTTTGGTTTGCTCTTTTAAGGAAGTGCAGATTACCTCTGCGTGCTCGGAGCTGGGAGGCTACTATTCTTTGGTCTTGCCATTTTCGCGGTTGGCAACTTCGTGGGTAGGTGGTGCGTATTATGCTTGCGGCTGCTGTCTATGCTATTTGGCATGAGCGGAATGTTAGGATGCGTGGCGAGTTACCTAAACCTGTTACCGTGGTTGTTCGTTCCATTATTAGAGATGTTTGTATACGTCTTAATTCCTTATCTGGTGTGGTGCCTTCTCCTACTAATAGGTGGCTCCACCAGTCCTGGGGTTTATCTGATTCTATTTTTTTGTAATTCCCTTGTTTTGCTTTTTAGTGGGTTTGTCCCTTTTGCTGTCGGTCTGGTGGTTTCTTTTGGCTGCACCCTATGACAGGGTTTGTGCTTAGCTTTTTTTTTTGGATAATGTAAGTATATTAACCAAAGAGACAAAACAAAAGCAAAGGGGCATACCCCAGCGAGAAGATCACAATGGTCAGACAAGGGACAGGCCCCCTACCAACCGAAACTCAAAAAACAGCAAAGCAATAAAAGCTAAGCACAAACCCTGTCATAGGGTACAACCAAAAGAACCCACCAAACCCCATAAAAGGCAGAACAAGCGAATTACAAAAAAATAGAATCAGATAAACCCCAAGACTGGTGGAGCCACCTATTAGTAGGAGAAGGCATCACACCAGATAAGGAATTAAGCCGCATACAAACATCTCTGACAATAGAACGAACAACCATGGTAACAGGTTTAGGTAACTCGCCATGCATCCTAGCATTCCGCTCACGCCAAATAGCATAGACAGCAGCCGCAAGCATAATACGCACCACCCACCCACGAAGTTGCCGACCGCGGAAATGGCAAGACCAAAGAATAGTATCCTCCCAGCTCCGAGCACGCAGAGGTAATCTGCACTTCCTTAAAAGAGCAAACCAAACCTCGCAAGAATAAGAACAATCAAAGAAGAGATGAGGGACATCCTCACAACTCCCTCCACAAAACACACAACGAATAGTCGGAATCAAGCCATAAATAAGAAGCTTATCCTGAGTAGAAAGAGCACCCCTGATGGCCAACCAGAAGATGAAAGCATGTCTAGGAATTGATTTAGAATGCCAAACGGATCTAAACCAATCCACCGCTAGCTGCCGGGACCGAAGAGCCTCCCAAGCATTACGAATAGAGAAAGCCCCCCGAGAGTCCTCAACCCAACACAAAGTATCAGCTTGAGAGTTATTAGGCCTGAAGGAAGCAGGGATACCACTGATAATGTCCATCCAATTCCCGGTCAGGGAACGAGGCCAAGCCCAATCCCTCCCCCGAACAACATCGGCCACCCTAGCATGAAGACCAAAACCAGAATCATAAATAATCCGTCGCCCAAACACCTCCACCAAAGGACCCAACGGATGCCAATAATCAAACCAAAGAGAAATATCCTCCCCATTACCCACCCGAAACTGCATCAACCGCCGTACAAGACACCGAAGGCCTAGAATTTTCCTCCAACTCCACGAGCAATCCCCAGGGCACCTAACCTCCCACACATTCTTTCCCTTAAGCAGAGTAGATCTAACCCACGAGACCCAGACAGAAGACCTCAAATTGCTACAGACAGCCCACAAATGCTTACTTATGGCAGCTTTATTCCAGCACTCAACGCTCTTAATACCGAGACCACCCTCTTCCTTTGGTAAACACACCGAAGACCATGCAACCTTTGCCCCACCTTTACCTAAATCTGAACCCTTCCAAAGAAAACTACGCAAAGTAGTTTCAACCTTAATCACCACTGACTTAGGCAAGATAAAAATGGAGGACCAATACACCTGAATAGAGAACAATACAGATTGAATGAGCTGAAGCCTCCCTGCAAAAGAAAGAACCCTACTAGTCCAACTCTTAACTCTCGCTACAATCCTGTCGACAAGAACCCTACAATCCACTGCCGTAAGCTTAGTAGAAATCAGAGGAACCCCAAGATATCTGACAGGTAATACCCCTTCCTGAAAACCAAGCAACCCAAGTAACTCTTGCTTAGTCTCAGAAGACACACCAGCCACAAAAAGATTGCTCTTGCTAGGATTAGGAATCAACCCAGAAAGAGCTTGGAACTGACCAAGGACAACATTAACCGCAGCAACTGACTCCCTTTCTGCCCTACAGAAAACCATAAGATCATCCGCAAAGCATAAATGCGAAATACCAATCTTCCCACACCGCCAATGGTACGCAAACTGACTCTCCTTCTCCATAATACGCATCAACCCCGAGAAAACCTCCATAGCCAGCACAAATAAATAAGGGGACATAGGATCCCCCTGCCTCAAACCTCGGCTACTAGTAAAGAAACCATTCAACTCGCCATTGATAGAAATAGAGAAACGGGGAGTGGAAATGCACTCAGAAATCCAAGCTATCATTTGCTCTGGGAAGCCTAAAATCTGTAAAATAGCCACTAAGAAATCCCACCGCACAGAATCATAGGCTTTCATTAAATCTACCTTCAGCGCACACCTAGGATGACCCCCATCACGATGATAGTTCCTTAACAATTCCTGCGACAGTAATATATTATCACTAATCCTCCTACCAGCAACGAAGGCCGACTGAAAAGGACTAACAACATCAGGCAGTACCATCTGAACACGATTCGCAATAATTTTGGCAATGCATTTGTAGATAGTGTTACAACACGAAATAGGCCTAAAATCCCCAACCGTAGAAGGATTAGGAACCTTAGGAATAAGAGCAACCACAGTAGCATTCACTTGCTTGAGCAATCTCCCGGAGCTAAAAAATGAACGAATAGCACGAAGAAAATCATCACCAACAACAGACCAAGCTTTCTTGAAGAAAGTAGCATTATACCCATCCGGACCAGGAGCTTTATTATCTTTTAAAGAGAACAAAACTGCCTTAATTTCAACATCACTAACCTCTCTACCCAAGGTAGCACACTGATCACCAGAAATACGCTTCGGGAGAGCCCGCCTCACTAAATCAAGGTCAATCCTAGGGCATCCAGCAGGCTGTCTCAGGAGTGTCTCAAAGAAGTTCACCACCGTTGATTTAACTTCACTAGGCTCCTCCACACGATTACCATGCTCATCGGTAAGAGATAATACCTTACTCCTACTACATCTTTGTCTCATGGATCGAAAAAAGAACTTAGAATTCCTATCTCCCAAATTAATCCACTGAACTCGGGACTTTTGTCTCAAAAAACTCTCCTCATCTCTACTCAAGTCACCATAAAGCTTCACCAACCGAGACTCCTCCTCATGTAAAGAAGCGTTCGTAGGCTGCCTCTGAATATCCCATTGCACAGACTCTAAATCATGTTTAGCTTGCTGCACCCTAGAAGATAAGTCAGAATAACACTCCCTATTAAGTTTCTTAAGCTCTACTTTCAATCTTTTTAGCTTCTTACATAGCTGAAACATAGGAGACCCATCCACCCTGTCCGCCCAAACCCGATCCACCAAAGATAAAAAATCTGGGTGATCCGCCCAGAAATCAAAAAACTTAAAAGGTACCCGTCGCCGAGGGAGGTCCACAATCTTAACAATCATAGGAGAGTGATCAGAAACACTAGAAGGAAGAAAATGCGCCTCTGAACCTCGAAAGAAAATATCCCAATTCAAGTTGACCAAAGCTCGATCTAACTTTCGAAGAATAGGATCAACCGTACGATGATTAGACCAAGTATAGAAGCACCCATTAAATCGCAGATCATCCAACCCAGACTCAGCTAAACAATTAGGAAAGTCATCTTTCCAATGAGGCCAAGAATTGGAGCCTCCAACACTCTCAACTGGAGACTTAATAGCATTGAAGTCACCCATCACAATCCAAGCACTATTCTCCCATTCCACTCCGCGCGCCACTAAATCAGCCCACAACGCCTCCCTACGAACATTACAATTATCACCGTACACTATCGATATCATACACTCCCAAGTTGAATCAACAGAAGAAACTCTACAATGGATAACTTGTTCAGAAGATCCGACAACCAAAACAGTAACATCGAACGGATTCCAACAAACCCAAATCCTCCCCAAAGAGGAAAAGTTATAATTGCACTCCACCTTCCAAGACCGGTCAATGGTCTTAAGAATAACATCTTTATTTTTCTCCAGAACTTTCGTTTCCACTAAACCACACAAAGACAATTTCTCATCTTTAATCAAATTGCGAACCTCACTTTGCTTCAAAGGGTCATTAAGACCCCTAATATTCCAGCACCCAAAAATCATAATTAATATACAAAGATAAGAAGAAACCCCCACAAATCTATCTCCATTTACCCCCCTTAGGGGAGGAGTGCTTCTTATTCTTCTTACCCTTACTACTGGAACCTTTCTTCTTCTTTTTCTTTTCCAGAGAATCCTTAACCTTTGAAGCCAAAGCATTACGAGGAGGGCTAGAATCACTACCATCCTCACCATGACCAGTCTCATCATTACCACAAATAGCCCCCCCATCATCACAAAGAGCATCCCTCTCATCAACATAACCATTAGCCCCCTCCTTAGAAAGAACAGCCCCTGCATCACAAACAGTGTCCAAAATTGCTAAAGGAGTGCCCTCTTCCATTACTTCCAAATTCAGAGAATGATCATTGCCCTCCATTGGTACTAAATTAAGATGATTATCAACATTTTCCACAAGCGGAACACTAGCACTATTCCCCATAGTAGATAATTCTCCACCCTTGTTCTTTTTTTTAACCTCAACCCAAACCGGTCGTTTAGGCCCCAACGAGTCTTCGTGCCTCTTCTTCATATCATGAACATCAACCCCTCCATTTCCGGTAACCATATTCACATTGTCACCCAAATCTTGAACGCTTTGTTTACATATACCCGGCGCATGCCCAAACACCTTACAAATATTACACCTAGAAGGAAGCCACTCATAAACAGCATAGATAGTTTTCCACTCCCCATTAGCACATTGAATATCAAACTCATTAATGACATCCTTCGAAGCATCAATCTCAACACACACACGATAGGGGGAGTTCTTTATGGGCTTAATGTGCCCCGGAGGTCGCTTAATGTGCTTAGCTTTTATTGCTTTGCTGTTTTTTTTTGTTTCGGTTGGTAGGGGGCCTGTCCCTTGTCTGACCTTGTGATCTTCTCGCTGGGGTATGCCCCTTTGCTTTTGTTTTGTATCTTTGGTTAATATACTTACATTATCCAAAAAAATTTACAGTGGGAATCAAACTTTCCTGACTCAGAAGCAATTTCTTACCTGCAGGTGTGTCAGGTCATTCCCCAGTGGTGGTTAAGCTTGTGGATCTTCCTTCTAGGCGAGTTCCTTTTAAATTTTTTGATTTTTGGGCTGACCATCCAGAATTTCTTCCTCTGGTGGAGCGGGTTTGGGCGGACAAAGTTGATGGGTCTCCGATGTATCAACTATGTATGAAGCTCAAAAGGTTGAAGGTGGAGCTTCGAAAGTTTAATATGGAGAAATTTTCTCGTTTACCTTCTCGAGTACAGCAAGTTAAAAATAATTTACAAATTGTGCAGCGGCACATCCAAAGGGATCCTTTAAGTGTTTCTCTACATTAAGAGGAATCTAGATTGCTCATTAGTTATAGTGCTTTGAGTAGAGCTGAGGAGAGTTTATTGAGGCAGAAATCTAAAGTCCAATGGATCAATCTTGGTGATCAAAACTCTAAATTCTTCTTTCGAGTTATGCATAGTCAGTTTAGTCGTAGTAAGATTGTGTCCGTTTCTGATGAGCATGGGGTTCGGGTGGATGATTCAGCAGGTGTGAGGACTGTAGTGGTTAGTTTTTTTTAGAGGCTACTTACTCAACCGTTGGGTGGTCCATGTTCTTGATCAGGATCTACTATGTAGTGCGCTTCCTAAACATATATCTAATACGCAGTGTGAAGCTTTCGGTTGTGATATTACTCATGAAGAGATCAAGTCAGTGTTATTCTCTCTAAAGGATAATAAGGCTCCAGGTCCAGAATATTACAATGCTCTTTTTTTCAAGAAAGCTCAGGGAGTGGTGGGTGAGGATGTTATTCGGGCTATTAGCTCTTTTTTTTATCTCTGGGAAGTTGCTGAAGCAGGTGAATGCCACTATAGTGGCTCTCATTCCTAAATTTCCCAATCCTTCCAAGGTTACTGAGTTTCGGCCTATTTCTTGTTGTAATACTATCTAAAAGTGTATTGCGAAGATCATAGCAAATAGGGTGAAAAGAATTCTTCCTGATATTGTTAGTCCCTCCCAGTCTGCTTTTGTGGAGGGGGGAAATATTTGTGATAATATTTTACTTTCTCAGGAGCTTTTGCGCAATTATCATCTGGCTGGCGGTGTTCCTCGGTATGCCCTTAAGGTTGATTTGATGAAGGTCTATGATTCTGTGAGGTGGGATTATGTTCTTGAGGTGTTGAGGACTATTGGGTTTCCGCAGCGTATGGTGGACTGGATCTCTGAATGTATGACGACTTCACGTTTCTCTATCTCAATCAATGGTGAATTGAATGGTTTTTTTCCGAGTAGTAAGGGCTTGCGTCAGGGGGATCTGATGTCCCCTTACCTGTTTGTGCTGGCCATGGAGGTTTTGTCGGGGCTTATGAGGATTATGGCTAATAGTGATCAATTCCGTTTCCATTGGAGGTGCGAGAGGGAGTGTCTTACTCATTTATGCTTTGCTGATGATTTGATAGTCTTTTGTCGGGCTGATAGGGGTTCGATTACCTTGGTTGATTCTTGTCTCAAGCAATTTTAGGGTTTTTCGGGACTGGTTCCGAATCCAAATAAGAGTCACTTATTTGTTGCTGGGGTTTCTACTCATTTTAAGACTAGATTGTTGAATATTCTTGGTTTTAATGAGGGGATTTTGCCAGTAAGGTATTTGGGGGTTCCTCTTATTTCTACTAAGCTTTTTGCGGGTGATTGTAGAATTCTTGTTGATCGTATTGTTGCGAGGGCTAAAAGTTGGACATCCAGGGTTCTTTCTTTTGCGGGTCGTCTTCAACTCATAAAATCGGTATTGTTCTCTATCCATGTGTATTGGTCTTCGATGTTTATTCTGCCTAAGGCCGTGATCCACAAAGTTGAAGCTACTCTTCGTAGTTTTTTATGGCGTGGCTCAGATTTGGGCAAAGGTGGGGCGAAGGTTGCTTAGAAGTTTGTTTGTTTACCTAAAGAAAAGGGTAGTCTTGGTATTAAATATATGGAAACTTGGAATAAAGCCGCTATGATTAAGCATCTTTGGAATCTTTGTAGTGATAGGGGGAGTTCTTTATGGGCCGTGTGGGTTCGATCTACATTGTTGAAATGTAGGACTTGTTGGGAGGTTCCGATTCCTGGTGATTGTTCTTGGAGTTGGCGAAAGATCCTTGGTCTTCGTAGTGTGTTCCGGAGGAAGATGTGCTATCAAGTTGGTAATGGTGTGGGAGTTTCTCTTTGGCATGATTTTTGGCATCCTTTAGGTCCCCTTGTGGAGGTTTTCGGAGAGAGAATTATCTATGATTCTGGGTTAGGGGCTCGAGCTACGGTTGCAGATATTATTCAGGGGCAGTCATGGTCTTGGCCGCATTCTCAATCGATTGATTGGATTGAGATTATTCGTAACACTCCTGATACGCTGAAGCCTAATGCTTCTTCAAATGATAAGCTACTCTTGGTGGATGATTCTCGGGGGATATTTTCGATTCGTAGTGCTTGGGATTCTATTCGGTTTAGGCTTCCTGTGGTTGACTGGTATAGGACAGTTTGGCATCCTAAAGCCATTCCTAGGCATTCTTTTATCCTTTGGTTGGATATTCGAGGTGGTCTTGTTACTCAGGATAAGCTTCTAACTTATGGGTCTATCACTACTATCAAATGTGTTTTATGTGGTGGAGGGGGTGAGGATATTCCTCATCTTTTCTTTGGGAGGATATGATTAGATGGTCTTGTCACTTCCATGGGAAATCTCTTTGGAGTTGGGTGTTTCGCATTATGTTGGCGTAAGAGGAACTCGCGAATCCATGGTGTTTCTTCAAGGCCTGAGACTAGAATTATATCTGATATTGTTAGTGAGGTCTGTAATCGTATTAATTCTTTACATGGTGTTGTGGATTCTTATGTTCGTTGGAGGCTCCAATATGATTGGGGTTTTTCTGATACGATTTTCTAGTTTGTTGTTTTGTTTCCTTTTTTTGTGCGAGCATCAGTAAGGGTCTGTCCCTAATTGTCCTTTTTTTATTTTTTAGGGTCGGAAGGGGTTTGTCCCTTATCCGTTCCTAGTGTTGTTGTTTCTTCTGGGGTACGCCCCTGTTGATGAAGACTTATCTAGCACAAAGGCGAGGCAACCTGCTGATTCGAAGGGATAACTTTGGAAATTCATAACGTGTGAACGGCTAGGTTTCTGGAGGAGTGTGAGTAGGGCTTGTCAAAGTTCATAATCTTATCTTCAACTTTGATGTTTGAATTAGATCCATTGCAGGCCACACGATGAAGATATGGTTGGTTATTTCAAAGTATCCAGAGGCTGTCTTACTTTGACAATTGTGTTATCTTCCTTTGACATTTGTATTGCACGTTTTTATTGAGTTCAAACCTTTCTAGTCAACAAAATCACACCTTGCTTTACTTATTTTCGTTTCCCATGCTTGGAGGGTTGTTCCAAGACATTTCATTTTCTATTTAAACTCATTTGTAAGTCATTTAAAAAGGCAGAGATGAATTTCAATATAGAAATGTGAGTTTAAGTCTCTCTTGGGTTCTTTGAAGAACCTACGAACTTATCAGATTACTCTGTGGCGTTCGTACCTTGACTTATCAATCAAGTTTGCCATCCTTGATTGTGGCGTCCTCCTAATGCCAAGGTTCGCACCTTCTCTATAGGTGTTGGGTCGCGGTTTCCATCCTAAACCTGAAAGTAGAACGGTCCTAGGCAGTAACATTGTTACGGGTTTCGTCACAAGTTGGCGGGGTTCGTATCATTTGGTATCAGAGCTTGTTACGGGTTTCGTCACAAGTTGACGGGGTTCGTATCATTTGGTATCAGAGACTGGTTTCGGGTTTCGTCACAAGTTGGCGGGGTTCGTATCATTTGGTATCAGAGCCAAGGCTCTAGTCTCGGGTTTATTCTATCCTTATGTTTTTGTTTTCTATTCAAATCCATCGTATATTGTTGTTCGTTTGTAGTTCGTATCATTCGTTATCATTTCATGTGTAATTCGTATTGTTTCACATCAATAAGTGATGACCTTGATTTGAGGACAAATCCTTTTCAAGAGGAGGGGAATGATGAAGACTTATCTAGCACAAAGGCGAGGCAACCTGCTGATTCGAAGGGATAACTTTGGAAATTCATAACGTGTGAACGGCTAGGTTTCTGGAGGAGTGTGAGTAGGGCTTGTCAAAGTTCATAATCTTATCTTCAACTTTGATGTTTGAATTAGATCCATTGCAGGCCACACGATGAAGATATGGTTGGTTATTTCAAAGTATCCAGAGGCTGTCTTACTTTGACAATTGTGTTATCTTCCTTTGACATTTGTATTGCACGTTTTTATTGAGTTCAAACCTTTCTAGTCAACAAAATCACACCTTGCTTTACTTATTTTCGTTTCCCATGCTTGGAGGGTTGTTCCAAGACATTTCATTTTCTATTTAAACTCATTTGTAAGTCATTTAAAAAGGCAGAGATGAATTTCAATATAGAAATGTGAGTTTAAGTCTCTCTTGGGTTCTTTGAAGAACCTACGAACTTATCAGATTACTCTGTGGCGTTCGTACCTTGACTTATCAATCAAGTTTGCCATCCTTGATTGTGGCGTCCTCCTAATGCCAAGGTTCGCACCTTCTCTATAGGTGTTGGGTCGCGGTTTCCATCCTAAACCTGAAAGTAGAACGGTCCTAGGCAGTAACATTGTTACGGGTTTCGTCACAAGTTGGCGGGGTTCGTATCACCTGTGCTTTTATTCTATTCTATTTTGGATTAATATACTTAGTTTATCCAAAAAAAAGTTTGATGATGTTTTTCCTTAGGAAATCCCAGATGGTTTGCCACTTATTCGAGGGATTGAGCATCAAATTGATTTTGTACCCGGCGCAACCATTCCAAATCGACCAGCCTATCGTAGTAACCTTGAGGAGACAAAGGAGCTTCAAAGGCAGGTTGAGGAATTAATGAAAAAAGGGTATGTTCAGGAAAGCATGAGTCCTTGTGCTATTCCAGTTATTTTGGTTCCTAAAAAAGACGGCTCATGGAGAATGTGTGTTGGTTGCCGAGCAGTGAACAACATAACGGTAAAGTATCGACATCCTATTCCTCGCTTAGATGATATGCTAGATGAATTGCATGGTTCTTGTGTATTTTCTAAGGTTGATTTGAAAAGTGGATACCATTAGATTAGAATGAAAGAAGGTGATGAGTGGAACACTGTGTTTAAAACAAAATATGGTTTGTATGAATGGTTAGTTATGCCTTTTGAGTTAACTAATGCTCCTAGTACTTTCATGAGATTAATGAACCATGTTTTGCGTGCTTTCATTGGACAATTCGTAGTTTTTTATTTTGATTATATTCTCATATATAGCAAAAACTTGAATGAACATGTAGTGCATTTAAAATCTGTCTTAGATGTACTCAGGAAAGAAAAGTTGTTTGCTAATCTAAAAAAGTGTACCTTTTGCACAAATAAACTTGTGTTTCTAGGATTTGTTGTGAGTGCACAGGGTATACAGGTTGATGAGTGGTGAAGGCTTATCTAGCACAAGGGCATGGAATGCGAATCCAATCCAAGTTCCCATTGGGCCGGTTACAAGACGTGCTAAGAAATTCAAAAATGCGTTGAGTGAGCTAATGCAAGGGATTTGGGTTCAAGCATGTTCATGGAGGCCCATTGAAGGAATGGACTTGCAAAAGGAGGAAATTCATAACGTTTGAACGGTTAGGTTTCTGGAGGCGTGTGATAGGACTTTTCAAAGGTCGTGATCTTATCTTCAACTTTCAATTTGGAATCAGATCCATTGGAGGTCATACGAGGAAGATATGGTCGGTTATTTCAAAGTATCCAGAAGCTTTCTACTTTGACAATTTGTTGTCTTTTTTTGGATAATGTAAGTATATTAACCAAAGAGACAAAACAAAAGCAAAGGGGCATACCCCAGCGAGAAGATCACAAGGTCAGACAAGGGACAGGCCCCCTACCAACCGAAACTAAAAAAACAGCAAAGCAATAAAAGCTAAGCACAAACCCTGTCATAGGGTACAGCCAAAAGAACCCACCAAACCCCATAAAAGCCAAAACAAGCGAATTACAAAAAAATAGAATCAGATAAACCCCAAGACTGGTGGAGCCACCTATTAGTAGGAGAAGGCATCACACCAATTGTGTTATCTTCCTTTGACAATTGTGTTGCACGTTTTTATTGAGTTCAAAACTTCCTAGTCAACAAAATCACACCTTCCTTTACTTGTTTTCGTTTCCCATGCTTGGAGGGTTGTTCCAAGACATTTTCATTTTCTATTTAAACTCATTTGTAAGTCATTTTATGCAACCATTGATCAATTAATACAAAACTTGAGTGAAATTTCATTTCACCTGCTTGTTCTTGATAGAACTACTGAACTTATCAAAGGAAGGCTTCCTTTGTGGCGTTCTTGAGTGTTTATACTTCCGGGTTCGTGGATTGAGTATTCATTGAGTCTAGAAGGGTGAAGAATCTGATTTTTGGGAGTTCTTGGGTGTAAAAACAAATTGAGTGTGGGTTTGGGGGTTATATAACCTTACGGGTTCACATCATTTAGTATCAGAGCCAAAGTTCCAAAATTAGGTTTGATTTATCTTTGAATTTTCGTCCTTTTAATTCATAGCTTCTGCATTTTATTATTTGCTCTTGTTCTTTGCTTGTTCTTCTTGAAGATCTTGTGTATTGATTATATTAAAATTCAAAAAAAAAAAAATTAGAACAAGACTTCTATACAAATTCTGCTTGTATCCTAAGATTTCTTTGAGTTCTACACAAATCTGTGCTTGTATCCTAAGTTTTTTTCTGTGTTGACTATTCTAGGTTGTGTTGTGAGTTGTGTTCATTATCCAAAAAAAAAAAAAATCATTATCCCAAAAAAAATATATATATATATATATTCTAGTTGTGTTGTTATGTCGTGGGGTTTTTGTTGGTTGGAATATTCATACATTGGTTGTTTCTTCTTTGTTAAGTTCAATTAGTTCTTATAGGACTTGAGGGTGAAAAAAAAGAGTGGAAAAAGGCAAGAGAGTGTGAGCACAGCATCGAGAAAAGCCCATTAGAGTGAAACAAGAGTGGAGTGGTATCTTGAGTGCAAATACGTGAGGATTGTGAGGATTTTCTTTCTAACTCTTTCATTGCAGCTTTGTATAATGTCGAATCAAAGTGATTCAGCACCTAGAGAGGAGAACATGTCCATTGTTCTGAAGGCCATGCAGCAGCAATTCGAGCAAATGAACGTGGTTTTTGGGGATATTAGAGATAGGATGGATCAACAATGATGAGAATAAGGGAGCTGCACCAAGGGATCCATTGCATGTTCCGATTGGGCCTATAACAAGGGCAAGGGCTAAGAGATTCAAAGAAGCACTCAATGGCCTAATTCAAGATACTTGGGCTGATTCTGAATTATTAAAGCCCAAGATGAACCCACATGAAGACCAAGGCTTGATTAACATCATCAAGGCAATTGAGTGGGCTGAATAAGAGAAAGCTTGGCATAATTTCGGTTTGGGCTTGATTTAATAGTTTGTTTTAGTTTTGGTCCATTTGTAAGGCAATTATGTTCATTCTAGTTTTCTATTTGTAAGGCCTTAAGGCAATTATACACGTGCGGAACAGCCACCACCCGTTCCCCAAGCACGTAGGAGAGAGAGGGTTCCGGTTAGAGAAGAAGTTCATGATTACTACGGGGATGATAATGACATAGAGGAGGATGATCGCATGTCCAGTGTGGGTGCGGGGAGATTTAGGCGTGGAATGGGAGGAAAAGGAGTTAGGTATGGGGATAGAGAAGATAGGTATGGGAACAGAGGAGATAGGTATGTAGAGAGGGTTGATAATAATTTGGGTAGTATAAAGGTGAAGATTCTAACCTTCCAAGGTAAAACTGATCCTGAAGCTTATTTGGAGTGGGAGAAAAGAATAGAGCTGGTGTTTGACTGCCATGAATATTCCGAATTGAAGAAGGTGAAATTGGCAGCCATAGAATTCACCGATTATGCTATTGTTTGGTGGGATCAACTGATTGTGAGTAGGAGACGGAATGGAGAAAGACCTATTGAGACATGGGAGGAGATGAAGACTGTTATGAGGAGGAGATTCATTCCAAGTCACTATTATAGGAGTTTGTTTCAAAAATTGCAAACTCTTACTCAGGGGTCCAAGTGTGTTGAAGACTACTACAAAGAGATGGAAATAGCCATGATTCGAGCTGATGTACAGGAGGACAGAGAAGCAACTATGGCTAGGTTTCTCAATGGACTACACCGAGACATTGCAAATGTAGTGGAGTTGCAGCATTATGTTGAATTGACTGACATGGTACACATGGCCATTAAAGTGGAACAACAATTGAAGAGGAAGGGTTCCACACGGGTTGGGCAAAATTCGGGTTCTTCATCATCATGGAAACCGAATTGGAGCAAGAGGGAGGACCAGCCTAGTTTCAAGGCCAAGGCCGAACCTTCCAAAGATCATAAGGCTGGAGGCATAATAAACCAAGGTAAACCAGATTCTCAACCTACTAGAAATCGTGACATTAAGTGCTTTAAGTGTTTGGGAGCAGGTCATATTGCATCACAATGCCCAAACAAGAGAGTAATGGTTTTGAAGGATGATGGTGGTATCGAATCAGAGGGTGAATCTGATGGTGAGTCCATGCCACCATTGGAGGATGCCGGTGACTTTGAATATCCGGTGGGTGGAGAGCTTTTGGTTGCAAGACGAGCTCTTAGTGCTCAAGCAAAGGAAGATGATGAGGTACAACGTGAAAATATTTTTCACACCCGCTGCCATGTTAATGACAAGGTATGTAGTGTGATTATTGATGGGGGGAGTTGTACTAATGTGGCGAGCACTGATGAAGACTTATCTAGCACAAGAGCATGGAATGCGGATCCAATCCAAGTTCCCGTTGGGCCGGTTACAAGAGCACGTACTAAGAAATTCAAAAATGCATTGAGTGGGCTAATTCAAGGGATTTGGGCTCAGGCATATTCATGGAGGCCCATGGAAGGAATGGACTTGCAAAAGGAGGGCCCAACCTTAGTGAATGTAATTCAAGTTAAGGAAGATGCAACTTGCTAATTCGAAGGGATAACTTTGGAAATTCATAACGTGTGAACGGTTAGGTTTCTAGAGACGTGTGAGTAGGACTTGTCAAAGTTCATGATCTTATCTTCAACTTTCAATTTGGAATCAGATCTATTGGAGGTCACACGAGGAAGATATGGTCGGTTATTTCAAAGTATCCAGAAGCTGTCTTACTTTGACAATTGTTGTCTTACTTTGACAATTGTGTTATCTTCATTTGATAATTGTGTTGCACGTTTTTATTGAGTTCAAAGCTTCCTAGTCAACAAATCACACCTTCCTTTACTTGCTTTCATTTCCCATGCTTGGAGGGTTGTTCCAAGACATTTCATTTTCTATTTAAACTCATTTGTAAGTCATTTTATGAAACCATTGATCAATTAATACAAAACTTGAGTGAAATTTCGTTTCACCTACTTGTTCTTGATAGAACTACTGAACTTATCAAAGGAAGGCTTCCTTTGTGGCGTTCTTGAGTGTTTATACTTCCGGGTTCGTGGATTGAGTATTCATCGGGTCTAGGAGGTTGAAGAATCTGATTTTTGGGAGTTCTTGGGTGTAAAACAAATTGAGTGTGGGTTTGGGGGTTATATAACCTTACGGGTTCACATCATTTTGTGTTCATTATCAGAGTGGCGCAGCGAAAGCAGTGATGAGGAAGCGATTCGTCCCGAGCTATTACTACCGGGAGCTATACAACAAGTTGCAAAGTCTTCGACAAGGCAATCGAAGTGTGGAGGAATATTATAAGGAGATGGAGGTCGCTATGATTCGAGCAAATATAGAGGAGGATCGGGAAGCAACAATGTCTAGGTTCTTGGCAGGTTTGAATCGTGAAATTACCAATGTGGTGGAATTGCAACATTATGTGGAGTTGGAGGACATGGTTCACATGGCAATAAAAATAGAGAACCAGCTCAAAAGAAGGGGTAATACACGTCCAAGCCAAAATTCTAGTTCATCAGCTTGGAGACCAAATCATTGGAAGAAAGATGAGAAGCAGCCGATGATGAAGCCTAAGGCCGAGCAAAAGCCAGAAGCAACAAACAATGGAAATCAAGGTAAATCCGATTCTTCCACTTCTAGGAATCGTGATATTAAGTGTTTTAAGTGTCAAGGCAGGGGTCACATAGCTAGCCAATGTCCAAACAAAAGAGTTATGGTGATACGAGATAATGGAGAGGTCGAATCAGAAGATGACGAAGAAAACACCGACTCTATGCCACCATTGGAGGATGCTGATAATGAAGAATACGCTGTCCAAGGAGAGATGTTGGTGGCAAGGCGAGCGCTAAGTGTCCAAGTCAAAAAAGAAGAAGTACAACGAGAAAACATTTTCCATACTAGGTGCCATGTTAATAACAAGGTATGTAGTATGATAATAGATGGTGGTAGTTGTACTAATGTTGCTAGCACTCTTATGGTGGAAAGGTTAGGCTTGCCAATAATTAAACACCCCCGACCTTACAAGTTGCAATGGCTAAACGATAGTGGTGAGGTAAAGGTGAACAAACAAGTTATGATTTCTTTTCAAATCGGAAAATATGAAGACAAAGTGTTATGCGACGTAGTTCCAATGCAAGCAGGGCACTTGTTACTAGGACGACCATGGCAGTTTGACCGACGTGTTAGTCATGATGGCTTCACCAACAAGTACTCTTTCGTGCATAACCAAAGGACAATCACTCTAGTTCCTTTGACACCACAACAAGTTTATGAGGATCAATTGAGGTTGCAACAAGAGAGTGAGAAACAGAAAATGAGAGCAAAAGAAAAAGAGGCCGAGACAAAAAAGAAAGAAAAAAATGAGAGAGAAACGGCCATTGAAAGAAAAGAAGAGAGAAAAACAAATTTTTATGCTAGAGCGAGTGATGTTAAAAGAGCGATGTTGTCCAACAAACCCATACTTATACTTATGTATAAGGAAGAATGTTTAAATGTTAACCAACTTGAGGCTTCTTTGCCTAGCTCTGTTTTATCTCTCTTGCAGGAATTTGATGATGTTTTTCCCGAGGAAATTCCAGATGGTTTGCCACCTATTCGAGGGATTGAGCATCAAATTGATTTTGTACCCGGCGCAACCATTCCAAACCGACCAGCCTATCGCAGTAATCCCGAGGAGACAAAGGAGCTTCAAAGGCAGGTTGATGAATTAATGAAAAAAGGGTACGTTCAGGAAAGCATGAGTCCTTGTGCTGTTCCAGTTATTTTGGTTCCTAAGAAGGACGGCTCATGGAGAATGTGTGTTGATTGCCGCGCTGTTAACAATATAACGGTAAAGTATCGACATCCTATTCCTCGCTTAGATGATATGCTAGATGAATTGCATGGTTCTTGTGTATTTTCTAAAGTTGATTTGAAAAGTGGATACCATCAGATTAGAATGAAAGAAGGTGATGAGTGGAAAACTGCGTTTAAAACAAAATATGGTTTGTATGAATGGTTAGTTATGCCTTTTGGGTTAACTAATGCTCCTAGTACTTTCATGAGATTAATGAACCATGTTTTGCGAGCTTTCATTGGACAATTCGTAGTTGTTTATTTTGATGATATTCTCATATATAGCAAAAACTTGGATGAACATGTAGTGCATTTAAAATCTGTCTTAGATGTACTCAGGAAAGAAAAGTTGTTTGCTAATCTGAAAAAGTGTACCTTTTGCACCAATAAACTTGTGTTTCTAGGATTTGTTGTTAGTGCACAGGGTATACAGGTTGATGAGGAGAAGGTAAGTGCAATTCAAGAGTGGCCGAGTCCCACGACTGTAGGTAATGTAAGAAGTTTTCATGGAGTTGCTAGTTTCTACCGACGGTTTGTGAAAGATTTTAGCTCATTGGCCGCACCGCTTACCGAAGTAATAAAAAAGAACGTTGGATTCAAGTGGGGAGAAGAACAAGAGAAGGCGTTTCAATTGATTAAGCACAAGCTGACCAACGCCCCTTTATTGTCTTTACCTAACTTTAATAAAACGTTTGAAATTGAATGTGATGCTTCAGGTATTGGTATAGGTGCAGTATTAATGCAGGAGGGACGACCAATTGCTTACTTCAGTGAGAAACTAAGTGGGGCAGCCTTAAACTACCCGACTTATGATAAAGAGCTGTATGCATTGGTTCGGGCTTTACAGACATGGCAACATTACTTGTGGCCTAAAGAATTCGTGATTCACACCGATCATGAGTCCTTAAAACACCTTAAAGGCCAACACAAGTTGAATAAGAGGCATGCACGATGGGTCGAATTCATTGAGACTTTTCCGTACGTTATTCGATATAAACAAGGTAAGGAGAACATCGTTGCTGATGCACTTTCTCGAAGGTACACTCTTCTATCTACTCTTGATGCTAAGATTCTTGGTTTTGAGCATATTAAAGATTTATATCCTTTAGATTGTGATTTTTGTGAAGATTATGTATCTTGTGAAAAGAGTGCCAGTGGTAAGTATTTTAGACATGAGGGTTTCTTGTTTCGAGACAATAAATTGTGTATACCAAATTGTTCCTTGCGAGATTTGCTGGTGAGAGAATCACATGGGGGAGGGCTAATGGGACACTTTGGGGTAGCTAAAACCTTAGCCGTTCTGCAAGAACACTTCTATTGGCCACACATGAAACGAGATGTTGAGAGACTTTGTGGTAGGTGTGTCACATGTAGGCAAGCGAAATCCCGAGTACAACCCCATGGCTTATATACACCACTTCCAATTCCTAGTGAACCTTGGATTGATATTTCAATGGATTTTGTATTAGGTTTGCCTAGGTCAAAAAGGGGAAGAGATTCCGTGTTTGTTGTCGTGGATAGATTTTCTAAAATGGCACATTTTATTCCATGTCACAAGACTGATGATGCTTCACATGTTGCAGATTTGTTCTTTAAAGAAATTGTTCGCTTACATGGCGTGCCTAGAACAATTGTTTCTGATAGGGATGCTAAGTTCTTAAGCTATTTCTGGAAGACCTTATGGGCTAAGTTAGGAACTAAGTTGTTGTTTTCAACTACTTGTCATCCTCAAACTGATGGTCAAACAGAAGTAGTAAATAGGACCTTATCTACCTTGTTGCGTGCAATTATCAAAAAGAACATTAAAACATGGGAAGAATGCTTACCGCATGTTGAGTTTGCTTATAATCGTTCTGTTCATTCTGCTACTAAATTTTCACCATTTGAGATTGTTTATGGTTTTAATCCTTTAACTCCTTTGGATTTATCACCATTACCAATGTCTGAGCATGTGAATTTAGATGGGAAAAGAAAAGCTGAACTTGTAAAGCAGATTCATGAGAAAGCAAAGGTCAACATTGAACGGCGAACGGAGCAATATGAAAAACAAGCCAATAAGGGCCGACGACAGATGGTCTTCGAACCTGGAGAATGGGTTTGGGTGCATATGCGCAAGGAGCGATTTCCGACCCAGAGGAAATCCAAGCTACTACCTAGAGGGGATGGTCCTTTTCAAGTCCTAGAACGCATCAATGATAATGCGTATAAGCTAGACTTGCCCGGTGAGTATAATGTAAGTGCTACATTCAATGTTTCTGATTTAAGTCCTTTTGATGCAGGTGATGACCTTGATTTGAGGACAAATCCTTTTCAAGAGGAGGGGAATGATGAAGACTTATCTAGCACAAGAGCATGGAATGCGGATCCAATCCAAGTTCCCGTTGGGCCGGTTACAAGAGCACGTACTAAGAAATTCAAAAATGCATTGAGTGGGCTAATTCAAGGGATTTGGGCTCAGGCATATTCATGGAGGCCCATGGAAGGAATGGACTTGCAAAAGGAGGGCCCAACCTTAGTGAATGTAATTCAAGTTAAGGAAGATGCAACTTGCTAATTCGAAGGGATAACTTTGGAAATTCATAACGTGTGAACGGTTAGGTTTCTAGAGACGTGTGAGTAGGACTTGTCAAAGTTCATGATCTTATCTTCAACTTTCAATTTGGAATCAGATCTATTGGAGGTCACACGAGGAAGATATGGTCGGTTATTTCAAAGTATCCAGAAGCTGTCTTACTTTGACAATTGTTGTCTTACTTTGACAATTGTGTTATCTTCATTTGATAATTGTGTTGCACGTTTTTATTGAGTTCAAAGCTTCCTAGTCAACAAATCACACCTTCCTTTACTTGCTTTCATTTCCCATGCTTGGAGGGTTGTTCCAAGACATTTCATTTTCTATTTAAACTCATTTGTAAGTCATTTTATGAAACCATTGATCAATTAATACAAAACTTGAGTGAAATTTCGTTTCACCTACTTGTTCTTGATAGAACTACTGAACTTATCAAAGGAAGGCTTCCTTTGTGGCGTTCTTGAGTGTTTATACTTCCGGGTTCGTGGATTGAGTATTCATCGGGTCTAGGAGGTTGAAGAATCTGATTTTTGGGAGTTCTTGGGTGTAAAACAAATTGAGTGTGGGTTTGGGGGTTATATAACCTTACGGGTTCACATCAAGCACTACTTTGGTAAAAAAATTGAATTTGAAAACCTTGAAGCACCCAAAACCTTATAAGCTACAATGGTTGAATGATAGTGGGGAAGTTAGGGTGAATAAACAGGTGTTGGTGTCATTTTCAATTGGCAAATACAAAGATGAAGTTGTTTGTGACGTGGTACCAATGAATGCGGGTCATATCCTTTTGGGAAGACCGTGGCAGTTTGATAGGCATGTGACTCATGATGGATACACTAATAGATACTCCTTTGTGCTCCATAAAAGGCCAATCACCCTTGTACCTTTAACCCCAAGACAAGTATATGAAGATCAAGTGAAGTTAAAAGATGAGAGGGATGTTAAAAATGAGAGTGAGAGTTTAAAAGAAAAAGAGGTTGAAGAGAAAAAAAGAGAGACAAAACAAGTGAGCTTTTATGCAAGAGACAGTGAGATCAAAAGGGCTTTGTTTTCAAACCAGCCAATGATTGTACTTTTGTACAAAGAGGCTTGTTTTAGTACTAATGAAATTAACTCTTCTTTGCCTAGTGTTGTTGTTTCACTTTTGCAGGACTTTGATGAAGTGTTTCCCGAAGAGATGCCTATTGGTTTACCACCAATAAGGGGGATTGAACACCAAATTGACTTTGTCCCCGGAGCACCAATTCCAAATAGACCCGCATACCGAAGTAATCCCGAGGAGACAAAGGAACTTCAAAGGCAGGTTGATGAGCTCATGGAGAAGGGGTATGTTCGTGAGAGTATGAGTCCTTGTGCGGTTCCCGTATTGCTTGTGCCTAAGAAGGATGGAACATGGAGGATGTGTGTTGATTGTCGTGCCATCAACAATATCACTGTAAAGTATCGACATCCTATTCCTAGATTAGATGATATGCTTGATGAATTGCATGGTTCTATTGTTTTCACTAAAATTGATCTTAAAAGTGGATATCATCAAATTAGGATGAAAGAAGGTGATGAGTGGAAAACTGCTTTCAAAACAAAATATGGGTTATATGAGTGGTTAGTTATGCCCTTTGGGTTAACTAATGCACCAAGTACTTTCATGAGAATAATGAACCATGTTTTGCGTGCTTTTATTGGAAGATTTGTGGTTGTTTACTTTGATGACATTCTGATTTATAGCAAAACCTTGGATGAGCATGTTGAACATTTAAAACTTGTTTTAGGTGTTTTAAGAACCAAAAAGTTGTTTGCTAATTTTAAAAAGTGTACCTTTTGCACGGATAGGTTGGTATTTTTGGGTTTTGTTGTTAGTGCTAAAGGAATTGGGGTTGATGAAGAAAAGGTTAAGGCAATTAAGGAGTGGCCGAAACCTACAACTGTGGGACAAGTGAGAAGTTTTCATGGGTTGGCTAGTTTCTATAGGAGGTTTGTGAAAGACTTTAATAGTCTAGCTGCACCTTTAACTGAAGTTATCAAAAAGAATGTGGGTTTTAAGTGGGGTAATGAACAAGAAAAGGCATTTAACTTGATTAAGGAAAAATTAACTAATGCACCTTTGCTTGCTTTGCCTAACTTTGCTAAAGCTTTTGAGATTGAGTGTGATGCTTCAGGAATAGGTATGGGAGCTGTTCTAATGCAAGAAGGACGTCCCATTGCATTTTTTAGTGAGAAAATAAGTGGAGCAGCCTTGAATTATCCTACCTATGACAAGGAGATGTATGCTTTGGTTAGGGCATTGGAAACTTGGCAACATTACCTTTGGCCGAAAGAATTTGTGATTCACACGGATCATGAGTCCTTGAAGCATCTAAAGGGGCAGCACAAGCTAAATAAGAGGCATGCCAAGTGGGTGGAGTTCATAGAAACATTTCCATACGTGATCAAGTACAAAAAAGGTAAGGAAAACGTAGTCGCTGATGCTTTGTCCAGAAGGTACGTTTTACTTTCTACTTTGGATGCTAGATTGTTTGGTTTTGACTACATTAAAGAGTTGTATGTGGAAGATGCTGATTTTGGCAATGTATTCAATGCATGTGAAAAGGTTGCATTTGGCAAGTTTTATAGGCATGATGGATTTTTGTTTAGAGAAACTAAATTATGCGTGCCTAAGAGTTCTTTGCGTGAATTGCTTGTGAGGGAAGCTCATGGGGGTGGTTTGATGGGGCATTTTGGTATAGCCAAGACCCTAGATGTTTTGCATGAACACTTCTTTTGGCCTCATATGAAACGTGATGTAGAAAGAATTTGTGAGAAATGCATTACGTGTAGACAAGCTAAGTCTAGGATTAAGCCCCATGGTTTGTATACTCCTTTACCTATACCTAGTGGACCTTGGATTGATATTTCTATGGATTTTGTGCTGGGTTTGCCTAGGTCAAAGAGGGGTAGAGATTCTATATATGTGGTTGTTGATAGGTTTTCTAAAATGGCACATTTCATTCCTTGTCATAAAACTGATGATGCCTCACATATTGCTGATTTGTTTTTCAAAGAAATTGTCCGATTGCACGGCATGCCTAAAACCATTGTTTCGGATAGAGATGCTAAGTTCTTAAGCTACTTTTGGAAAACTTTATGGGGCAAGTTAGGAACTAAACTTTTGTTTTCTACTACTTGTCATCCACAAACTGATGGTCAAACTGAAGTAGTTAATAGGACTTTATCTGCCTTGTTGCGTGCTATAATACAAAAGAACTTGAAAACATGGGAAGATTGTTTGCCGCATGTAGAGTTTGCTTATAATAGGAGTGTGCATTCTGCAACTCATTTTTCACCTTTTGAAATTGTGTATGGTTTTAACCCATTGACTCCTTTGGATTTACTTCCTTTACCTGTGACTGAGCATGTTAACTTGGATGGAAAGAAAAAGGCAGAGTTTGTTAAGCAAATACATGAAAAGACTAGGCAAAACATCGAGAGGAGAACTGAGCAATATGCCAACCAAGCTAATAAAGGGCGCAAGAAAGTTGTGTTTGAACCCGGTGATTGGGTGTGGTTGCATATGAGGAAGGAACGGTTTCCAGTCCAGAGGCGTTCTAAACTACTTCCAAGGGGAGATGGCCCATTTCAAGTGATTGAAAGGATCAATGACAATGCCTACAAGTTAGATCTTCCAGGTGAGTATAATGTTAGTGCAAGCTTCAATGTTTCTGATTTGTCTCCTTTTGATGTAGGTGACGATTTGAGGACAAATCCTTTTCAAGAGGGAGGGAATGATGAGAATAAGGGAGCTGCACCAAGGGATCCATTGCATGTTCCGATTGGGCCTATAACAAGGGCAAGGGCTAAGAGATTCAAAGAAGCACTCAATGGCCTAATTCAAGATACTTGGGCTGATTCTGAATTATTAAAGCCCAAGATGAACCCACATGAAGACCAAGGCTTGATTAACATCATCAAGGCAATTGAGTGGGCTGAATAAGAGAAAGCTTGGCATAATTTCGGTTTGGGCTTGATTTAATAGTTTGTTTTAGTTTTGGTCCATTTGTAAGGCAATTATGTTCATTCTAGTTTTCTATTTGTAAGGCCTTAATGGCTATCTTGTTTTCTTTCCTTTGTTTTAGGGTTTCATTATATAAGGATATTGTTGGATGTAAGAGGGGATAATTTTTGGATTTTGAATGAAATTTGAGAGAGTTTTCTCTTTGTTCTTTGAGAACTAACTGGAACTTATCAGAATTCTCTGTGGCGTTCCTCCTTGACTTATCAATCGAGTATCTCATCCTTGATTGTGGCGTCCTCCTTTATACCAAGGTTCACATCTCGATATAGGTGCTGGGTCGCGGTTTCCATCCGAACCAGAGGTTAGAACCAATATTGGCATCAATCTTGATACAATCGACGAGGTTCATATCAAACAAGATGAGGTTATAGCTCGTATACAAAGGGCACAGCCTTTGAACTTGGGTAGACAAAATAGGCATGGTGTTTTCGGAGATGTATATGAGAGAGAACATGAGCTTAGAAGTGGGGATGATGATGATTTCGAATCTGAAGTTGAAATGGGTAGAAATAGGCCTAAAGGAGGTAGGCATGAAGGAGTACCGAGAAGAGAATTTCAGGGTCAAAATGGGGTAGTTAGGAATCGTTAAGATAATAACTTGGGTAGTATCAAAATGAAGATTCCATCGTTTCAAGGGAAAAATGATCCGGAGGTTTATCTCGAATGGGAAAAGAAGGTGGAGCCAGTGTTCAATTGCCACAATTATTCCGAGAATAAGAAGGTAAAACTTGCTGCCATTGAATTTTCTGAATATGCTATTGTTTGGTGGGATCAATTGGTGATGAACAGGAGGAGAAATAGGGAGCGTCCAATAGAGACGTGGGAGGAGATGAAAGCAGTGATGAGGAAGCGATTCGTCCCGAGCTACTACTACCGAGAGCTATACAACAAGTTGCAAAGTCTTCGACAAGGCAACCGAAGTGTGGAGGAATATTATAAGGAAATGGAGTTCGCTATGATTCGAGCAAATGTAGAGGAGGATCGGGAAGCTACAATGTCTAGGTTCTTGGCATGTTTGAATCGTGAAATTATCAATGTGGTGGAATTGCAACATTATGTAGAGTTGGAGGACATGGTTCACATGGCAATAAAAATAGAGAACCAGCTCAAAAGAAGGGGTAATACACGTCCAAGCCAAAATTCTAGTTCATCAGCTTGGAGACCAAATCATTGGAAGAAAGATAAGAAGCAGCCAATGATGAAGCCTAAGACCGAGCAAAAGCCAGAAGCAACGAACAATAGAAATCAAGGTAAATCTGATTCTTCTATTTCTAGGAATTGTGATATTAAGTGTTTTCAGTGTCAAGGCAGGGGTCACATAGCTAGCCAATGTCCGAACAAAAGAGTTATGGTGATACGAGATAATGGAGAGGTCGAATCAGAAGATGACGAAGAAGACACCGACTCTATGCCACCATTGGAGGATGCTGATAATGAAGAATACACTGTCCAAGGAGAGATGTTGGTGGCAAGGCGAGCGCTAAGTGTCCTAGTAAAAAAAAAAAAAGAAGTACAACGAGAAAACATTTTCCATACTAGGTGCCATGTTAACAACAAGGTATGTAATATGATAATAGATGGTGGTAGTTGTACTAATGTTGCTAGCACTCTTATGGTGAAAAGGTTAGGCTTGCCAATAATTAAACACCCCCGACCTTACAAGTTGCAATGGCTAAACGATAGTGGTGAGGTTAAGGTGAACAAACAAGTTATGATTTCTTTTTGAATCGGAAAATATAAAGATAAAGTGTTATGCGACGTAGTTCCGATGCAAGCAGGGCACTTTTTACTAAGACGACCATGCCAGTTTGACCGACGTGTTAGCCACGATGGCTTTACCAACAAGTACTCTTTTGTGCATAACCAAAAGACAATCAGAGAGCAAAAGAAAAGGAGGCTGAAACATAAAAGAAAGAGAAAAAAGAGAGAGAAACGGCCATTGAAAGAAAAGAAGAGAGAAAAACCAATTTTTATGCAAGAGCGGGTGATGTTAAAAGAGCGATGTTGTCTAACAAACCCATACTTATGCTTATGTATAAGGAGGAATGTTTAAATGTTAACCAACTTGAGGCTTCTTTGCCTAGCTCTGTTATGTCTCTCTTGCAGGAATTTGATGATGTTTTTCCCGAGGAAATTTCAGACTGTTTGCCACCTATTCGAGGGATTGAGCATCAAATTAATTTTGTACCCGGCGTAACCATTCCAAACCGACCAGTCTATCACAGTAACCCTGAGGAGACAAAGGAGATTCAAAGGCAAGTTGATGAATTAATGAAAAAAGGGTATGTTTAGGAAAGCATGAGTCCTTGTGCTGTTCCAGTTATTTTGGTTCCTAAGAAGGACGGCTCATGGAGAATGTGTGTTGATTGCCGAGCTGTTAACAATATAACGGTAAAGTATCGACATCCTATTCCTCGCTTAGATGATATGTTAGATGAATTGCATGGTTCTTGTGTATTTTCTAAAGTTGATTTGAAAAGTGGATACCATCAGATTAGAATGAAAGAAAGTGATGAGTGGAAAACTGCGTTTAAAACAAAATATGGTTTGTATGAATGGTTAGTTATGCCTTTTGGGTTAACTAATGCTCCTAGTATTTTCATGAGATTAATGAACCATGTTTTGCGTGTTTTCATTGGCAATTCGTAGTTATTTATTTTGATGATATTCTCATATATAGCAAAAACTTGGATGAACATATAGTGCATTTAAAATCTATCTTAGATGTACTCAGGAAAGAAAAGTTGTTTGCTAATCTGAAAAAGTGTACCTTTTGCACCAATAAACTTGTGTTTCTAGGATTTGTTGTGAGTGCACAGGGTATACAGGTTGATGAGGAGAAAGTATGTGCAATTCAAGAGTGGCCGAGTCCCACAACTGTAGGTAATGTAAGAAGTTTTCATGGACTTGCTAGTTTCTATCGACGGTTTGTGAAAGATTTTAGCTCATTGTGATGAGAATAAGAGAGCTGCACCAAGGGATCCATTGCATGTTCCGATTGGGCCTATAACAAGGGCAAGGGCTAAGAGATTCAAAGAAGCACTCAATGGCCTAATTCAAGATACTTGGGCTGATTCTGAATTATTAAAGCCCAAGATGAACCCACATGAAGACCAAGGCTTGATTAACATCATCAAGGCAATTGAGTGGGCTGAATAAGAGAAAGCTTGGCATAATTTCGGTTTGGGCTTGATTTAATAGTTTGTTTTAGTTTTGGTCCATTTGTAAGGCAATTATGTTCATTCTAGTTTTCTATTTGTAAGGCCTTAATGGCTATCTTGTTTTCTTTCCTTTGTTTTAGGGTTTCATTATATAAGGATATTGTTGGATGTAAGAGGGGATAATTTTTGGATTTTGAATGAAATTTGAGAGAGTTTTCTCTTTGTTCTTTGAGAACTAACTGGAACTTATCAGAATTCTCTGTGGCGTTCCTCCTTGACTTATCAATCGAGTATCTCATCCTTGATTGTGGCGTCCTCCTTTATACCAAGGTTCACATCTCGATATAGGTGCTGGGTCGCGGTTTCCATCCGAACCAGAGGTTAGAACCAATATTGGCATCAATCTTGATACAATCGACGAGGTTCATATCATTTGGTATCAGAGCCTAGGGCTCTAACATCAGGTTATTCTATCTTGTTATTCTTCTTCTTTGATTTCGTTGATCGCAGAATTATATATTATTTCCAGAACTTCTTGTTAGTGTCCAGATCTAAGTTATCTATCTTTGTTATTCTTGTTCTTGATTTCGTAGATCCAAATCTAAGTATCTGTCTGTGTTATTCTTGTTCTTGATTTCGTAGATCCAAATCTAAGTATCTGTCTGTGTTATTCTTGTTCTTGATTTCGTTGATCCAGATCGAAGTTATATATTCTGTTATTCTTGTTCTTGATTTCGTTGATCTAGAGCGAAGTTATCTGTCTGTGTTATTCTTGTTCTTGGTTTCGTTGAACCAGATCTAAGTCTGTGTTAGTCTTGTTCTTGATTTCGTTGATCCAGATCGAAGTTATATATTCTGTTATATTCTTGTTTGTGCGTGTCCAGACCTAAGAGAGAGAGAGAGAAAAAAAAAAAAAAAAAAAGAAGAGTACAAAATTTTATTTTTTGACCGATCGTGTAGTTGAATATATATCAACTATTGTTATTTCTCTTCTTGATTCGTGTAGTGATTATAAAAAAAAAAAAAAAATTATCAGTTTCGTTGTGATTCGTTTCCTGTGAACCTAAGAACTTTTGTTTCGTGTGAACGTGGTTAAGAAATCCTGATTATTGTTTGGTTAGTTTGAAAAGAACTTTTGAGAAAAAAATTACGAGTGGAAAAAGGCAAGAGAGGTGAGGACATACTGAGGGTAAAAGCCGAATATATTGTGTGAAATAGGAGTGGAACTGAGTGAACTATTGTTTGAGGGAAACACGTGAGGGAGTGAAGTGAGGAACTTCTTTTATTTATTATTATTATTATTTTTTTTACTAACGTTTTCTTTGCAGGGAATATGTCTAAAGAAAGTGCTTCGGATGAGGTGTTGGGAAAGGTAGATACAAAGTTTATAATGGAAGCATTGACGAGGGAGATGGGGAGATTGTTAAGGGCTGAAATGGAACCGATTCATGAACGATTAGATCGGGTAGAAAATACACGTGCGGAACAGCCACCACCCGTTCCCCAAGCACGTAGGAGAGAGAGGGTTCCGGTTAGAGAAGAAGTTCATGATTACTACGGGGATGATAATGACAATCGAGGATGACTCCTTTGGATTTTGAATAAAATTTGAGAGAGTTTTCTCTTTGTTCTTTGAGAACTAACTGGAACTTATCAGAATTCTCTGTGGCGTTCCTCCTTGACTTATCAATCGAGTATCTCATCCTCGATTGTGGCGTCCTCCTTTATACCAAGGTTCACATCTCGATATAGGTGCTGGGTCGCGGTTTCCATCCGAATCAGAGGTTAGAACCAATATTGGCATCAATCTTGATACAATCGACGAGGTTCATATCATTTGGATGGAACTTGGATTTACTTCCTTTGGATTTACTTCCTTTACCTGTGACTGAGCATGTTAACTTGGATGGAAAGAAAAAGGCAGAGTTTGTTAAGCAAATACATGAAAAGACTAGGCAAAACATCGAGAGGAGAACTGAGCAATATGCCAACCAAGCTAATAAAGGGCGCAAGAAAGTTGTGTTTGAACCCGGTAATTGGGTGTGGTTGCATATGAGGAAGGAACGGTTTCCAGTCCAGAGGCGTTCTAAACTACTTCCAAGGGGAGATGGCCCATTTCAAGTGATTGAAAGGATCAATGACAATGCCTACAAGTTAGATCTTCCAGGTGAGTATAATGTTAGTGCAAGCTTCAATGTTTCTGATTTGTCTCCTTTTGATGTAGGTGACAATTTGAGGACAAATCCTTGTCAAGAGGGAGGGAATGATGAGAATAAGGGAGCTGCACCAAGGGATCCATTGCATGTTCCGATTGGGCCTATAACAAGGGCAAGGGCTAAGAGATTCAAAGAAGCACTCAATGGCCTAATTCAAGATACTTGGGCTGATTCTGAATTATTAAAGCCCAAGATGAACCCACATGAAGACCAAGGCTTGATTAACATCATCAAGGCAATTGAGTGGGCTGAATAAGAGAAAGCTTGGCATAATTTCGGTTTGGGCTTGATTTAATAGTTTGTTTTAGTTTTGGTCCATTTGTAAGGCAATTAGTCATCAACATAACCATTAGCCAAGGGTTTTAGAGAGAGAAAATGCTCTGCCTTCTCTCTAGAATTTTTTGAGTGTTCTTCTTGATTTTTTTTTTCTATTCTCTCTTTGGGATAATTATTGATTTCTTTTGATGATTACAAGCTCAATTTTCGTTCTTCTTTAGCTTTAGGTTTGTTGGTCATTTTCTGGGCAGTTTTTTAGCTTGTTTTGTGTCATGGTATGCTTGTGATTTTGGGTTGGGTTTATGATCTTCATCTTCCTCTTGGTGATCACGAGCTCATCTCCCTCTCTTTTAGTGTTATTTTGCTGGTCCATTTTCCCTTATTTTCTGGGCAGTTCTGGATTGCTTGTTTGCCATGGTGGATGATTCTACTTTGGCCAATCTTGTGACTGATTTTGCTTGTGATTTTGAGCTGCGTTTTGTCTTTATTGTTGGGTGGTGATCATCATCTTCTTCTTGTTATATTGGTTGGAGCCATGGTTGGTGGTTCTTTAGCTGCTGGTGATGTAAAGAAGGGTGGTATGAAGAGTGGAGACATTGTTTCCGGGTGTTGCGTGTCTACAAAACTTGTTCCTTCGAATTTGCTTCATGGTATTGGTGCTGTAGAAGGAAGAAGTCCGAATTTGGGTGAGAATTGCTCAAAGGATGGTTGTTTTGCTACTGTTTCGGGATTGCAATCACATAAAACAACACATGATAGGCATGGAGCTGTTGGTTGTGTAAATGGGATTGAATCCAAGCATGATGATGTTCTTCATGGGGTGTTGCATGATGAGGAAGATGAAAATCTGGATTTGGGTGAAGGTAGAAATATGGTTTTGGGTGAAAACCATGTGAAGGCTGGTTGTCTCTCAACAATTTCGGGATTGGACAAGAAGAAAGCTATGGTTGACAATGATGAAAAGAGTGAAGACTTGTTGCATGAGATCATGTGCAATGGGCAATTAATTCAAATGATGAATGATTCTCATGGACAAGTTTTTCAAAATAAGGTGGCTAGTATTGACCTTAATAGCCAAAATTGTCAAAGGAAGGTGGTTGGTGATGACTTTCCTTCACTAAATAATACTAGTCAGCAAGGAATGGGGGTAATAGAGTCAAATTTTGGTGCTTTGGGCTCAATTTCGGGTATTGGAGCTAATGGGACTAATTCCACAAAATTAGATGGGCCAAGGATTAATGTTATTGAATCACCTTCGAATTATGGTGGATTTGGGCTTGCAAGAGATGATCATAGAAAGGAAAAGCTTGGTAACTTGCATTTTGGGTCTGATGTGGGCGTAATTGGGCCGAAATCGAGTGCTTTGGGTTCAATTTCGGGTCTTGGTAGCTTTGGACAAGGAGGGGCTGATCTTGGACCATTTTCAACACCTTCTTCCATGCATGATCAAGGGCTGAAACCATCTTATGCTAAGGCTGTCCAGAATTCTTCTCCTATTGCTTGTGAGGTACGATCTTCTACCTTTGAATCCTTACAATATTTTAAACCAACTGAAGAAAATGGAAGAATTAAAGTTAGCCCTCCGGTTGAGGTAGCTATTGAGGGAAGTGAAGAATGGAGAACTTCCTTGATAGGGTACTTTGTGGATAAGAGAATTCCTTTCCCCGTAGTGAATTCAGTAGTTCATAAAATTTGGGGTAGGTTTGGCCTTAAAGAAGTTTTATCTTCGGAACAAGGGTTCTTTATTTTCAAGTTTGATAGTCTTGACCATGCTTGTGAAGTTCTTGAAAAAGGTCCATGGCATATAGTGAATAAATTGCTTGTTCTTAAACGGTGGCAGCCTAGTTTATCCTTGTCTAAAGATGAGTTACGCAATATTCCTGTATGGGTTAAACTTTACAATCTTCCGTTTGAATATTGGACTTCAAAGGGCCTGAGTTTTGTAGTTAGTGCTTTGGGCATTCCATTGCATGCTGATCACATTACATTAGCTAGGAAACGTCTTAGCTTTGCTCGTGTGTGTGTTGAGATTGATGCTTCGAAGGATGTCATTAATGAGTTTGATATTCAATGTGCTAATGGGGAGTGGAAAACTATTTATGCTGTTTATGAGTGGCTTCCTTCTAGGTGTAATATTTGTAAGGTGTTTGGGCATGCGCCGGGTATATGTAAACAAAGCGTTCAAGATTTGGGTGACAATGTGAATATGGTTACCGGAAATTGAGGGGTTGATGTTCATGATATGAAGAAGAGGCACGAAGACTCGTTGGGGCCTAAACGACCGGTTTGGGTTGAGGTTAAAAAAAAGAACAAGGGTGGAGAATTATCTACTATGCGGAATAGTGCTAGTGTTCCGCTTGTGGAAAATATTGATAATCATCTTAATTTAGTACCAATGGAGGGCAATGACCATACTCCGAATTTGGAAGTAATGGAAGAGGGTACTCCTTTAGCAATTTTGGACACTGTTTGTGATGCAGGGGCTGCGCTTTGTAAGGATGGGGCTAATGGTTATGTTGATGACAGGGATGCTCTTTGTGATGATGGGGGTGCTATTTGTGGTAATGATGAGGCTGGTCATGGTGAGGATGGTAGTGATTCTAGCCCTCCTCGTAATGCTTTGGCTTCAAAAGTTAAGGATTCTCTGGAAAAGAAAAAGAAGAATAAAGGTTCCAGTAGTAAGGGTAAGAAGAATAAGAAGCACTCCTCCCCTAAGGGGGGTAAGTGGAGATAGATTTGTGGGGGTTTCTTCTTATCTTTGTATATTTATTATGATTTTTGGGTGCTGGAATATTAGGGGTCTTAATGACCCTTTGAAGCAAAGAGAGGTTCGCAATTTGATTAAAGATGAGAAATTGTCTTTGTGTGGTTTAGTGGAAACGAAAGTTCTGGAGAAAAATAAAGATGTTATTCTTAAGACCATTGACCGGTCTTGGAAGGTGGAGTGCAATTACAATTTTTCCTCTTTGGGGAGGATTTGGGTTTGTTGGAATCCGTTCGATGTTACTATTTTGGTTGTCGGATCTTCTGAACAAGTTATCCATTGTAGCGTTTCTTCTGTTGATTCTACTTGGGAGTGTATGATTTCGATTGTGTACGGTGATAATTGTAATGTTCGTAGGGAGGCGTTGTGGGCTGATTTAGTGGCGCGCGGAGTGGAATGGGAGAATAGTGCTTGGATTGTGATGGGTGACTTTAATGCTATTAAGTCTTCGGTTGAGAGTGTTGGAGGCTCCAATTCTTGGCCTCATTGGAAAGATGACTTTTCTAATTGTTTAGCTGAGTCTGGGTTGGATGATCTGCGATTTAATGGGTGCTTATATACTTGGTCTAATCATCGTACGATTGATCCTATTCTTCGAAAGTTAGATAGAGCTTTGGTCAACTTGAATTGGGATATTTCCTTTCGAGGTTCAGAGGCGCATTTTCTTCCTTCTAGTGTTTCTGATCACTCTCCTATGATTGTTAAGATTGTGGATCTCCCTCGGCGACGGGTGCCTTTTAAGTTTTTTGATTTCTGGGCGGATCATCCAGAATTTTTATCCTTGGTGGATCGGGTTTGGGCGGACAGGGTGGATGGGTCTCCTATGTTTCAGCTATGTAAGAAGCTAAAAAGATTGAAAGTAGAGCTTAAGAAACTTAATAGGGAGTGTTATTCTGACTTGTCTTCTAGGGTGCAGCAAGCTAAACATGATTTAGAGTCTGTGCAATGGGATATTCAGAGGCAGCCTACGAACGCTTCTTTACATGAGGAGGAGTCTCGGTTGGTGAAGCTTTATGGTGACTTGAGTAGAGATGAGGAGAGTTTTTTGAGACAAAAGTCCCGGGTTCAGTGGATTAATTTGGGAGATAGGAATTCTAAGTTCTTTTTTCGATCGATGAGACAAAGATGTAGTAGGAGTAAGGTATTATCTCTTACCGATGAGCATGGTAATCGTGTGGAGGAGCCTAGTGAAGTTAAATCAATGGTGGTGAACTTCTTTGAGACACTTCTGAGACAGCCTGCTGGATGCCCTAGGATTGACCTTGATTTAGTGAGGCGGGCTCTCCCGAAACGTATTTCTGGTGATCAGTGTGCTACCTTGGGTAGAGAGGTTAGTGATGTTGAAATTAAGGCAGTTTTGTTCTCTTTAAAAGATAATAAAGCTCCTGGTCCGGATGGGCATAATGCTACTTTCTTCAAGAAAGCTTGGTCTGTTGTTGGTGATGATTTTCTTCGTGCTATTCGTTCGTTTTTTAGCTCCGGGAGATTGCTCAAGCAAGTGAATGCTACTGTGGTTTCTCTTATTCCTAAGGTTCCTAATCCTTCTACGGTTGGGGATTTTAGGCATATTTCGTGTTGTAACACTATCTACAAATGCATTGCCAAAATTATTGCGAATCGTGTTCAGATGGTACTGCCTGATGTTGTTAGTCCTTTTCAGTCGGCTTTCGTTGCTGGTAGGAGGATTAGTGATAATATATTACTGTCGCAGGAATTGTTAAGGAACTATCATCGTGATGGGGGTCATCCTAGGTGTGCGCTGAAGGTAGATTTAATGAAAGCCTATGATTCTGTGCGGTGGGATTTCTTAGTGGCTATTTTACAGATTTTAGGCTTCCCGGAGCAGATGATAGCTTGGATTTCTGAGTGCATTTCTACTCCCCGTTTCTCTATTTCTATCAATGGCGAGTTGAATGGTTTCTTTAATAGTAGCCGAGGTTTGAGGCAGGGGGATCCTATGTCCCCTTATTTATTTGTGCTGGCTATGGAGGTCTTCTCGGGGTTGATGCGTATTATGGAGCAGGAGAGTTAGTTTGCGTACTATTGGCGGTGTGGGAAGATTGGTATTTCGCATTTATGCTTTGCGGATGATCTTATGGTTTTCTTTAGGGCAGAGAGGGAGTCAGTTGCTGCAGTTAATGTTGTCCTTGGTCAGTTCCAAGCTCTTTCTGGGTTGATTCCTAATCCTAACAAGAGCAATCTTTTTGTGGCTGGTGTGTCTTCTGAGACTAAGCAAGAGTTACTTGGGATTCTTGGTTTTCAGGAAGGGGTATTACCTGTCAGATATCTTGGGGTTCCTCTGATTTCTACTAAGCTTACGGCAGTGGATTGTAGGGTTCTTGTGGACATGATTGTAGCGAGAGTTAAGAGTTGGACTAGTAGGGTTCTTTCTTTCGCAGGGAGGCTTCAGCTCATTCAATCTGTATTGTTCTCTATTCAGGTGTATTGGTCCTCCATTTTTATCTTGCCTAAGTCAGTGGTGATTAAGGTTGAAACTACTTTGCGTAGTTTTCTTTGGAAGGGTTCAGATTTAGGTAAAGGTGGGGCAAAGGTTGCATGGTCTTCGGTGTGTTTACCAAAGGAAGAGGGTGGTCTCGGTATTAAGAGCGTTGAGTGTTGGAATAAAGCTGCCATAAGTAAGCATTTGTGGGCTGTCTGTAGCAATTTGAGGTCTTCTGTCTGGGTCTCGTGGGTTAGATCTACTCTGCTTAAGGGAAAGAATGTGTGGGAGGTTAAGTGCCCTGGGGATTGCTCGTGGAGTTGGAGGAAAATTCTAGGCCTTCGGTGTCTTGTGCGGCGGTTGATGCAGTTTCGGGTGGGTAATGGGGAGGATATTTCTCTTTGGTTTGATTATTAGCATCCGTTGGGTCCTTTGGTGGAGGTGTTTGGGCGACGGATTATTTATGATTCTGGTCTTGGTCTTCATGCTAGGGTGGCGGATGTTGTTCAGGGAAGGGCTTGGGCTTGGCCTCGTTCCCTGACCAGGAATTGGATGGACATTATCAGTGGTATCCCTGCTTCCTTCAGGCCTAATAACTCTCAAGCTGATACTTTGTGTTGGGTTGAGGACTCTCGGGGGGCTTTCTCTATTCGTAATGCTTGGGAGGCTCTTCGGTCCCGGCAGCCAGCGGTGGATTGGTTTAGGTCCGTTTGGCATTCTAAATCAATTCCTAGACATGCTTTCATCTTCTGGTTGGCCATTAGGGGTGCTCTTTCTACTCAGGATAAGCTTCTTATTTATGGCTTGATTCCGGCTATTCGTTGTGTGTTTTGTGGAGGGAGTTGTGAGGATGTCCCTCATCTCTTTTTTGATTGTTCTTATTCTTTCGAGGTTTGGTTTGCTCTTTTAAGGAAGTGCAGATTACCTCTGCGTGCTCGGAGCTGGGAGGATACTATTCTTTGGTGTTGCCATTTCCGCGGTCGGCAACTTCGTGGGTGGGTGGTGCGTATTATGCTTGCGGCTGCTGTCTATGCTATTTGGCGTGAGCGGAATGCTAGGATGCATGGCGAGTTACCTAAACCTGTTACCATGGTTGTTCGTTCCATTGTCAGAGATGTTTGTATGCGTCTTAATTCCTTATCTGGTGTGATGCCTTCTCCTACTAATAGGTGGCTCCACCAGTCTTGGGGTTTATCTGATTCTATTTTTTTTTAATTCGCTTGTTTTGCCTTTTATGGGGTCTGGTGGATTCTTTTGGTTGTACCTATGACAGGGTTTGTGCTTAGCTTTTATTGCTTTGCTGTTTTTTGAGTTTCGGTTGGTAGGGGGCCTGTCCCTTGTCTGACCTTGTGATCTTCTCGCTGGGGTATGCCCCTTTGCTTTTGTTTTGTCTCTTTGGTTAATATACTTACATTATCCAAAAAAAAGTAAGGCAATTATGTTCATTCTAGTTTTCTATTTGTAAGGCCTTAGTGGCTATCTTGTTTTCTTTCCTTTGTTTTAGGGTTTCATTATATAAGGATATTGTTGGATGTAAGAGGGAATAATTTTGGATTTTGAATAAAATTTGAGAGAGTTTTCTCTTTGTTCTTTGAGAACTAACTGGAACTTATCAGAATTCTCTGTGGCGTTCCTCCTTGACTTATCAATCGAGTATCTCATCCTCGATTGTGGCGTCCTCCTTTATACCAAGGTTCACATCTCGATATAGGTGCTGGGTCGCGGTTTCCATCCGAACCAGAGGTTAGAACCAATATTGGCATCAATCTTGATACAATCGACGAGGTTCATATCACATTGGCCGCACCGCTTACCGAAGTAATAAAAAAGAATGTTGGATTCTAGTGGGGAGAAGAACAAGAGAAGGCGTTTCAATTGATTAAGCAAAAGCTAACCAACGCCCCTTTATTGTCTTTACCTAACTTTAATAAAACGTTTGAAATTGAATATGATGCTTCAAGTATTGGTATAGGTGCAGTATTAATGCAGGAGCGACGACCAATTGCTTACTTCAGTGAGAAACTAAGTGGGGCAGCCTTAAACTACCCGACTTATGATAAAGAGCTGTATGCATTGGTTCGGACTTTACAGACGTGGCAACATTACTTGTGGCCTAAAGAATTCATGATTCACACCGATCATGAGTCTTTAAAACTCCTTAAAGGCCAACACAAGATGAATAAGAGGCATGCACGATGGGTCGAATTCATTGAGATATTTCCGTACGTTATTCAATATAAACAAGGTAAGGAGAACATCGTTGCTAATGCACTTTCTCGAAGGTACACTCTACTCTCTACTCTTGATGCTAAGATTCTTGGTTTTGAGCATATTAAAGATTTATATCCTTTTTTTTTTGGATAATGTAAGTATATTAACCAAAAAGACAAAACAAAAGCAAAGGGGCATACCCTAGCGAGAAGATCACAAGGTCAGACAAGGGACAGGCCCCCTACCAACCGAAACTCAAAAAACAGCAAAGCAATAAAAGCTAAGCACAAACCCTGTCATAGGGTACAGCCAAAAGAACCCACCAAACCCCATAAAAGGCAAAACAAGCGAATTACAAAAAAATAGAATCAGATAAACCCCAAGACTGGTGGAGCCACCTATTAGTAGGAGAAGGCATCACACCAGATAAGGAATTAAGACGCATACAAACATCTCTGACAATGGAACGAACAACCATGGCAACAGGTTTAGGTAACTCGCCATGCATCCTAGCATTCCGCTCACGCCAAATAGCATAGACAGCAGCCGCAAGC